>UXGC01000020.1:0-400615 GCA_900480045.1 Eurytoma adleriae | reverse complement strand
TTTTCCTGCTTTTATTTTTTCAATTTATAAAAAAATATTAAACAAACATAAATTACTTACAGCAGATGTTTTTACATCATTTACATTTTCTTCAAGCCCTTCTATTTGGACATTACTTGAACTTTTATCTTCATTGCCGCTTTCCTTAATAAAAGTCTGTTGCCCTCCAAAAACTGGAAATATATTAGGATGAAGTAAATGTAGTTGATGTTGCATTTTATGTACAGCTTCGCTTGTATAACCATTGGTATTCTCATTTACTACTAAATGATGAGTTTTTGGACCAAATTTAAGCATCCACTCTTTGTACTTTGAATTTTGGAGAACATTTTCTGGTGAAAAATGTATAACA
This sequence comes from Eurytoma adleriae, assembly GCA_900480045.1. Taxonomy (NCBI): domain Eukaryota; kingdom Metazoa; phylum Arthropoda; class Insecta; order Hymenoptera; family Eurytomidae; genus Eurytoma; species Eurytoma adleriae. Next base: position 400,263 of record UXGC01000020.1, on the reverse strand, counting down.
TAATGTGCAACGTGGTCTTTGTCAATTGCAGTTTCAATTTGGTACTTTTGAAAAGCAGGATTTTCAACAATGACATTGATCCAATCTTCACTAGGACATTCCAAAACTAAAACACAACAAAGTTTAAGTTTAAGTAAAATTTCTTAAAATAAAAAATAAACTGAACAAAATGTATAATATAATTCTATTGGTTACCAATAAATAATGGTCCTGGCTCAGGTGGGCTAATCACATCTTTACTTTTGACTATTCTTCCATCTTCAAGAGTAATATCTTCTCCAGATCTTAATTTTTTTATATTAGGTCCAGGAGTAATACCAGCTATGACACATTTTTCAAAATCGAAGGTTTCTTCTTTTCTACATACTTTACAAACAAATACCATCATGCTGTCTATTCGAGACATGCAGTCTGAGGATCGCAATTTAAATGTTCTTTTCTTAGAACTATAAGATGAAAGTGATTTTTTACCATTTGATTGAAGTTCATAATTGTAATAATTAATTTTATCAAAAGATAAATTACTATTTACAGAATCACCATCTCCTGATAGTTTAGGATTTAGTATTGGAATATAAGTAACAGTCATTGTTTGATCACTGAAATCTTTAGTTGTATCTGCTGTTAAAATAGATAGCTCATCTAAAGTCATAAAGTTTTCTGTAGCTTCTATAATATCCTCCAAGCCATCTGGTCCATGCAAGTAAAGAGTCTGTATTCCTGAGTTTTGCACAGTAAGTACAACTCCAGGAATACCACCCACGTTCTCCCATATTGGTTTTGTTACAAATATGTGTTCAACTTTTGAAAGTCTGTTATGGTATTCAGTGGCCAAACGTTCAGTACCTTCACCACAATTAAACAAATAATTTGTATGGTCGGTAACGAGTAAAACAGATCTACATCCTCCACGAGTGCCAGGACCAATCACCTGCAGAAAATAATCATTCTGGCAATTCCTCTTCAAGGAAGTAAAATATTACTTATATACTTATAGTAAGTTAAAAGAGATTTAATGTACCTGAATAAATATTTTTGAGGGTGCTACTTTAGCAGTTTGAATTTTCAATTGCTTTTCTTGCTTTTTCAACTTCTTTAAATATAATGTATTATCTTTTGGATTTTTTAAAGGCTGAAAATTGCGACCGTGGTAATTTCGAAGTATTTCTCTAACACTTCGAGAAGATGTTAAAGAATGTAATTTATTGAAAATCATTCGTAGAATTTGCGCTGTTAGCTTTTTCCTACTTGTTCAATAGATTTTTAATTCTGATCTTTTAGTAATTGTCATTTTTTAGTGTAAATTTTTTTAAAATTCTACACCTTTTTGTCTGCGCAGTGCGCTAAGTATAATTTGCCAAACAGTCACATGTGCCGGTGATTTTGATCTAACCTTAAATTTAGATATAGAAGAAGGTAGGTGTAAGTGTACTAATCAACTTATCAACAAACAAACCTTGAAAAACTCATATTATTTATGTAGTAGTTATTGTACGGTAACTTTGTATACATTTAAATTCAATATAAATGTAATTCAGTTTTTGTGAATTAGAAATGCAAATATTGCAAAATATTTGCAGACTCTACCGATAAACGTACATTATACATATCGTCAGCTGCAGAAGCAGGCGCAGATCGGAGAAATCCAGCAAGTGCTGCCCTCTAGAATTTAAAAATTAAGCTCAGAAAATATTGTTGATATAATTAAATTACAATATTAATAGTAATATTTATTTATTTATTTATTTATTTTTAACGGGAAAAATAAAAGGGCAGGAGTTAATAATATGTTACAATAGGTGGCGCAGAAGTAAAATTTTACAAATTATTTCCTTAAAAAACCTTAATAATAATAATTAATAAATCAAAGAATGAAGCATTAAAAATAGCCGCATTTTCTTTGTAAAATGAATGAACAATTTTAATAAACAAATTTTTTTAGAAGTTAATATCGAATTAAAAATGAATTAAAGGTTGCAATCATCAGTTTATAAATATTTACAGAGTTATGCTCTTCAATTAAAAAGTAAAACTGCATTAAATAAATAAAAAATCAGTTATAACATAAATTAAAGAGTTCAAAATTCAATTTTCAGTTAAATATTAAGGAACAGCTATAGTTCAAATTTTTATGTATTCGACTATATAAGCAACATAAAAAATATTATCGTTCTGCAAAACGCAAATTAATAATTAAATCTTACAAAAAATAGAAAGCTTCAATATATTAAGTTATATAGTTACAGTTATACATAACTATATAGTTGTAGTTATAACTCTATCAAGTTTTTTGAAAGTGTACGCGCAATTTTGAAATTTGCAACAGTTCGCATAATCGTAGTTTAAAATTTTCAGTAGAAAATATACATTTGTTAATCTTTTCTGAGTGTTTAAATTATTGCGATCTCTAAACGCTAAATGAATGCCGTAAAATTTCCGAAGTCAAATGAATCAATACACCCAAATGAGCACGAAGTAATCTCCGCCATCAGCCGAAAATATCGCGAGGTAATAGGTATACATCCGCGCCGGCAGCGGCGGAAACTTTTTCACGAGCGGGGAGGCATCGATTCGATTCGGCAAAGGAGCGGGCGGCGTCCCCCCGGGCGTACGCGGAGAGGCTCGCCCCGGCAAGTTTGGATCCCCATTAGCGCGCTCGGCCGGGTCAAGTGAAAGTAGTCCACTCTCCACTCCTGGGTATAGCCGAGCGGAGCGCGCCTGGGCGGTCGGCGACGGAGGGCTGGAGGGGGAGGGTCTCCTCCCGCACGGCACGCGGGCCGCGACCGCCCACGCGGAGCCGGCGCACAGCGCCTCCCGTCGGCCGGCGGGCGGGGGTGGCCCTCGGCACTCGTGAATGGGGCGGCATTTCTCCCCCGCGGCGGCCCCGTCGCCCACGCAATCAATAGCCAAGCCCCGAGGTTTCTACTGAATGGACTCCCCCTCTGCGCCCGGTGGTGGGGGAGTCCCCCCTTTCCCTTCTCCCTCTCTCTCTCGCTCTCTCTCTCACGCTTCTTGCGCGTATTGATCACTACGGACGGCGGCGGGGGAGGAGGGTATACGGTGCGGCGACGGTGGTGGTGGAGACGGCGACGGTGGTGGCGGTGGCGGTTCCAGGTTCGCCGGCGGCGGCGCGCGCGGCTCCATCGACCCGCTCTCAGCTGTATTGCCGTTCATTCATAAATCTTCGCATTTGCCGTGGCGATGCCGCGGCCTATCTTTCGATTCCAGCTGCCGCCGTTCCGGCCCCACTGTACCCGCGCGCGAGATCCGATACTCGCTCGCGCATTCGCCGTCGCGTGTGCGCGCGCGCGCTCGAATTCGCGCGGCGTTCATTCAGCCGGAGCGCTTGCCAGGCATGCCGGACCGCGGCCTCGGCGCGTCTTTTTCCGTCAGACTCGACGCGGCGATGAATGGACAGACACTTTAAGGGCGGTATACCGACGATTTCATGCACCGCCGCGAACTATTTTCGCTTTTTTCGTTGTTAATGGATATAAAAGTCAGGCATTCTTACTATTTTTCACAAAACACTATGAGCTACTTGAAACTGGGTTGGCCCAGTTTTCATTTGAATCGAGTGGTTTTTTACTCTTCCACATTTTGAGAAATATTTGTCGCATTTACTAGGTGATTGAATGTATGTTTCTTGAATTTCATTTTGGTCATTGAATTTAGATATGATAATCGCCAGGGAAAGCTCGTAATGTTTAATAAGCATTCGAATTCAGTTGGGTAGTGATAAAGGGAGGAAATGTATTAGGGAGCAGAGAGAAGCCGAAAATGTAGATGCTGAAATTAATGCTGTCAGATTCTTCAGTAAAAGAAAAGTGAATCTTATGAGATCCTTTCGTAAAATATTTAGTGACAATAATGACATAAAGAGTGCCTAAATTAACGATTCTAAATCAAAGTCCTTATCGGTCACTTGAATATAATTTAGAGAAATTAATTCATCGACAAAAAAATGATTTACGATAAAAGATAAATTTAATGCTATGGAGTATATTATGACGTAAATAATGTATTACATTTTATAATAAAAAACGTAGAAAAATTCATTTTTTACTTGCGCCTGCTTTTTTTTTAAATCTGTTGCGAAAGAACTTTTCGTTGAAACAAAGCAGTGAAGAAACATTTGAATTTTCTAAGCTGCCTCGACAGCGAATAGCAGCGCGACAGAATGGTTTTTAATATAAAAGAATAAAAGAAAATCTACATTTTCAGGACTTTTTATACCGAGCGTCTTGCATTTGTGTACATAGAAATCAAGCAGTGAATCTTTCCTCTATTTCCTTTTGCGCGAATAGAAGAGGCGGCGCAGATGGAAAACGGAGGATTTTCCCCGAGAATGAAAAGGGCTAAACAGGATTTGCGTTGGAAATGAAAGAGGATATTGTGAAATAAACGTATTGCTTTTTTTTGAAGCACGCATACTCCGCGAACTACGGTATCCTGAATTGCACAACATTCAAAATGCCCTTCGTTATGCAGTTATTGCCGACTGCACGACCACTGAATTTTCAAGTGTTATTCGTTTTGCGGTCGTAAAATTGCGTTGTTGAATAAAAAAAGTTTCCTCTACATATTCCGATTGCTCGCGATGAATGCATAACTTCGACATTTTTTGTTAATTTGACAAAATTGCAAATTTTCGATCGATGGAAAAATTTCGGAGTGAATCATTGCGTTTTTCCTCGCATTGCATATAAATAATAATAGCCGCCAAGTGCGTAAATTATTCATAGCTAATCGAATGTTTTTTATGTCGATGCATATTCATTATCTCGCTGCTTTTAAAGGTCGCACGCGCCTCCGCATTTATTTTAAATAAATATTCGAATTAATCGATCGCTATTCATGCGGCTGCTGGCAGCTTTGCGCATCAACATTTAATAGAGGGGAATCTGATTATTGCGATGGAGACGGCGAAGAAGTTGTCCGTATTTCAAACGCCCACGCATCTTCTGCTTTGCTTCTCGTGCATATATATTTACGTACTATAAACCGAATAGATTTAAGTTAAAACATTATTTCGATTACAGAGGAACGGAATTGCTTTTTAAATTTCAATTATTGATGATAAAATATTTTAAGTGCAAGTAACATAAAAGTAAATAAATAAAAAAATATATGAGAAAAGTTATATTAAAAGTTTTTGAAAAATTGCAGCGCGCATAATAATCATTGTCCTTACATATTTTCCTTTATAAATGTTCGCTATAAAAGCGCATTATTTTCCATAATTCGATCGCCCCCCTTATTTTTCGCAGAAATCGTTACCTCCGCCTCTGTGTAACAAAGATCTTGCTTAATTACATTGTCGAAAAGCCCATCGTCATAATAGAACTCGTTATTCCTGAGAATGAGCTGCCGTCGGTCGCATCTCAAACTTTGGAAGCGTTACCTTTCGACCGACTTGGTACAGTGCGCGCACTTCCCCGCGGTAAGCGCGCGTGTGCGCAGCATCTCCGGCCGTTTAGCCGCGGGAGGACTAAATCTCCAAATTACTTCTCATTTGCATGAAACATGCTCGAGCGAACTCGTGGGTCGCCTACACGACGGGAATTGCGTCCGTGAGATCGGGGCTACCTCCCCTCCCCCCTCCGCCGCCGATAAGAGACGCTGTCCGTTTTTTTTCAGCCGACTCACCCTCGCGAGGCGCGTGCGGGTCGCTGATGTACGAGCTCGTCGCCCCCTCCGCGGTTCTATAGAGCGAACCTTCCAATTACACGGCGAATAATTTTCTCGGCTCGACGGATGCCTCGGATCGCTTTATCAATTGTTCTCGAGGGCTCGTAACTATCTTGTTCGCCGCTCGATTCTCCAGATGAGCCGCGCTGATTTGATTAATTTTTGCCCGCCCTCCCACCCCCTTCGAGTGGAAAGCGCTGCGTTCACGGTTGCGGCTCGCCGAGGAGGCTTTAAGGCGGGGAAAGTTGGATACTCGACGGATTTCTTTTATCTACCGTGGCTTGTGGGAGACGCTTGCGAGCCACGTGGAAACTTATCAGCTTTAAAAATTAATTCTGAAACTTTTCATTTTATAGTTTGATTTTCAAATTTTATTTTAAACAGGGTAGAAGCTTACGATTAAGTTGATAAAGGCATTATAACTGCGAACTTTGAATTTAATTTTTGCTTAGGGCATTCTTTTCGCCAGTCTTAATTAGCTCTTATCGGCGTTGGATGGAATATAAGTGGAACAATTTAAATAATTTTTATTTAACGCCGGTTGAGTGAGCCGTAAAAAAGCTTTGTTGAGAGATAGTGATAATATTTAATTATCATTTACCATTTAACTTAAGTTTTATTTCATTTTATTGAGTCAACTTTTTTCAGTTCATGTAACGAAATAAATCATAATATCATATAATTAAATAGAAATAGGTACATAAATATGTCTGACTAAAATCGTATTTTACTACTTGTCTGATCCGCTACCATTTAATTTAAGTTTTATTTCATTTTATTCAGTCAACTTTTTTCAGTTCATGTAACGAAATAAATCATATAATTAAATAGAAATACATAAATACGTCTGACTAAAATCGTAGGTTACTACTTGTCTGATCCGCTACAATTTAACTTAAGTTTTATTTCATTTTATTCAGTCAACTTTTTTTAGTTCATGTTACGAAATAAATCATAATATCATATAATTAAATAGAAATACATAAATATGTCTGACCAAAATTGTATGTTACTACTTGTCTGATGCGCTCTGTTATTTAACTGATTTTTTTATTGGTACAATAAATTAATACTAAAAATGGAACTTTACAAATAATTACTTGAAGAATATGAGAGTAGTGAACTGGCGATAGTAAACTCGAGTATCAGTCGGTTACGAGGCTGATGTTGAAATTCGAAGTGGGATTCACGTGTCGTCGTACTTATTGGGAGTTTTATCTACACTCAACCGTCTGTATACGCGATACGTAATTCGGCTTAATGCGCAGACGAATCGTCGATCATCCGTAAGTTAAGATTAGGCACTGTATTCTGCATCTACACATTTCGAGTATGAAGATCAATAACAGCAGAGTTAATATGTCAGGCACACATTTACTTTTTACTTTCAATAAATAAAATAAATACCGCTTTATTATAATAACTTCATCGTTTATTAACATCTTTAAAGTTTGGTATTTCTCGTGTGTAATTTAACTCTTCTGCAGGACTCTTTGTACAGCAGAGACTTCAACTAGTCGATAAATAAGATTTGAAGTAATTTTTCGCAGTGATAATAAGAAATTAAATTTGACTGTTGAAGTGCGATCGACTGATAAGTGAACTTTCGCAAAAGTCGAGTCGCGGCGGTAAACGCTTTCTATCAGCGTGTACCAGACGGAAGCTCCTTCCGGTGCGGAGGACTTAGGAGGCGCCGGGATGATCCGAGCCGGGGGAGTTTCCTGGATGACTTGCCAAAGAGTTTAATAGAATCTGCGGTAAACAGCGAGAGCCGCGGACTAGTGGGTCTCGGTCCGCGCGGTGTCGCTGCCCCTGCCGCGCAGGGGCTCTGACGTCATCGCAGCCCGCTCGAGCGGATTTCGCGCGGGGCTACTTCGCGCCGTTGCGCGCGATCGAGCAAAAATGGAGACGCCGCGGCCGCTCAATCATTGTCAAACCGACGCGGACCGCATGACGCTCGAGTTTATTCCATTTAACCCGCCAACGCCCACCCAATTAACTCTCTCTCTCTCTCTTTTAACTTTGTTGCGCGATTAACTGACGCGAATCGGCGCAATCCGTTTAAGATTTGAGAGGTGACAACTGCATTCGCGGCTATATTTCATTTGTATAGCGCTATTTTGGACGCGTTTCTGCGTTGGTTGTTAAAGTGAGTTAAGAACTCGCAATACTGCAGCCCAGGTTTTGTTAAGGGAATTAAATTAAAATATTCTTAGAATTGCCGCTGTGAATTGCTAAAGATAGCATAAAAATAAGAAACACAGGAATCTTGTTTAATTGACGTGCATTTACGTTTGTTCAGTAAAACTGAACTTGTGAAATTCGCTGCTGTTTCATAAATTAAATTAGTACATTGTGATAGTGAAATTGTAGAAATTTCACTAATTCAGACATTACAGAGTAAAACAATTCAGCTGAATTTAATTTGTTTATTAATTAGAGTAAAGTATAATGAACCATTGGGTAAAGTTTATTATTAATGTATTAATTTAATTTATTAAATAACCCAGTTCGATGCAAAGACACCTTTTTTGAAGACTATAATCGAGACTGTGCTCCTGATCCTAATTAGTTGTTACTTAAAATTTATCGAGTGAAACAAAAAATTGCAATGTTGGATAACCCCTTAACTTTTCATTTTCGGAACGTGAAACATATATCGCTAAAAATTGAAAAGAAAAAGAATACAGCAGTTCATAAAAAGGAACATCACGTCTGTCTGTACATGTACAATAAGAAGAGCAAAAAGTTTAAAAAGGATATTTCTAGGCAGGTATCCCTCGAAATGTAGGAACTGTATAAAGTAAGTGCAATTTCGGAAGCGTTATGAGGGACGCGGCGGCGTTTGAGCGAGTCGCGCGCACTGCCAATTTTCATAGACAAAAGTGGACGGCGAAGCGCGAACGATCCGGCGTGCATGAAAGACAAATCATGTTCCGAGTCCGCCGAGGCGTACAATGGCTCGGGTGGGCGAAAGCGTCGTCCGCCGTATATACATATAGCCGCGGAAAGTTGCCGAGCTCATTGTGTACACGCTGACTTCGCTCTCAAATTGTCCTATCGGAAATTGCAGGCCCTCAAAACTTTCGGATCACCCGGCACGCCGTGCGCCCGCTCGAATGTTATATTGACAGTCTGTTACTTCTGACGATTACACGGCAAACTCGTACACGTCAATTTTTCACTGGGACGACACTTTTGCCCATTCTGTTTAGAGAGGTCTTGAGGGAACGGCGCGCGCCTGCTCTCCCGCTTGTTTTTATTGAAAAAATATTTTTCACGACCGAGAGGGATCGAGCAAATTTGCGTCAGTGGAATTTTTAGACAACAAAGTAAATTTGAAAAGATACATAACGAGTTTTACCGTCGACTCGCAAGACTTGAGTCATTTTTCAATAAAAGTTTGATTAAAATTTAATTTTAATTAAAATGGTATAATATAGAATTTACTTTGTGTCTAATTCATACATCCGCTCAAATGCAAATGAATTCGGCTTGCTTATAGAGTTTACTAAATGTCAAGATTATCCGTGTTGCAGGTTCTGCATTTCGCACAAACTTTGTTAAATAATTCTATATTCAAAACAATGAACACATGACTCGTGGCATAAACTATTTTACCCAAAGTTACAACATTTTTTTATGTAATTCTACATAACTTTTGAACGAATAAAAATTTTTTTATCTGAAATTGAAGCATTTAAATTCTACTTTCTTTACATATTTGAAGCCTGCTTGCATTACTTTTAGTTGCAGAGAAATTAACATTTTTGCACCTGCTTATTTCTGCTAAAAACCAAATGATATTTTTAAAAAAGATTCATTTATTTTCGTTACTCGACATTCAAATAATCCCGAGGCAAGCGTCCGTTAATTTGGAGAAGCGCCCTACTGAGTTCGGACCCACTCCTGCATCCGCAACCATCTGGTCATCCACTTGCGAAACAGATGTCACCGTAATTTTATAAATCGATAGATTGATAAAGTCTTGTGCCGCATCGCATTTAGGTTTGCGGCGAGCTGTACCTGCGTACTACAATACACCGCAGCCGCGCGTAAATCGATGCTTCGCGCGTCACGCGCGTAAAAGTGTGGCCGCAAGCTACGTTTGCGCCTCCATATACTTCTGCCACGGGTAAAAAAGGGAACGAGCGGTCGTTCCCATTGCCCGGGCCTCAGTCCCGTTTCGACTTAGCGGGACGAGGCGAATTTTCGCGCGACGGGGTTAGTGTCAGGGGTTCCCTCTCGAGCTAAGTGAATTGGCCTGACGTTTGATCTTCATTTGATTTGCCAGGAGTACTCCATTTGTCTGATCATTGAACAAACTAATCTCGCTAATAGTAGCAATTGCGGTTCAAACGCTTTCTTGTTAGCCCCACGCGTGCAGAGACTAAAATACCTAGGTTATACGAGCTTGTGAGAAAATAGTGCTTGACCTCTGTAGGTGATGGGATTTGATGAAGTTTTGAAACGTCCTATTTGTTGTACTTCGAAATTGATTAGCTAAGTAAACGTATTTTCCAAAGGTAAAGGTAAGAATATATTTGCAGATATAACAAACTAACAATATTAATAATTTTGCACGAGAAGAATTTATAGAGAGAGATATATATATCATTACTATATTAACGAAGCTAAGAAAAAATTTTACTGAAAATAAAATTTGTGTACTTAATAAGTATCATATTGAATAGTTCATAGAAAACTTTGATAAAAATAACAAAGGGCTTTCTCTATAAAGCAATGTAAGGAGAACATATTTACTATACTAACGCAGACATCCAGAAATTGCTTCATATCATCGTAATTTTTTGTAGAATATAATAAAAAAGTTTGGGCATATTTTATAGTGTACGTTAAAAATAAATAATAGTTTTTGCTAGAAATGAATATATCTCCCGTTTCTATAAAGTACATTACAATTTTTACCATAGTCACGTTTAAACGTGAAAAACTTTGACATTGAATGTAAGAAACTCAGCTGTATACTGGCAAACGACCAACAAGAGCGTCGAATGTAGATCGCACGGGAGTTAAGTGGGAATAACTCGATTTCCAAAATCCATAAATAGGCGCGGTAATCGAGTTGATCCCAGTCACCACGCCGCAGTTCTCTTAGTGCGAAACGAAAGATGATCGATGGCTCGGAGGGAGGATAGGAGGGAGGATACAACGGGGAGATGAATCGGTGGGAGCTGCTGCAGATTACTGTCCACTTGTGGAGGCGGTCGATTCGGAAAAAGCTCCTCGGTGCTTTGACGTTTGGTCCTCGCAATCGTCCGCGTTTCGACCCATGTGTAATACATTTTCGGATGTTCGGGTTCTCGCTTTTTGCGCGTCGTCCATGCGCGTCATCCCATGTTGCGCTCTACTTTTTTTCGATTTGCTATCCCACAATGTCGTCGGCGGATGAGAGCACAAATGCTCCCTTTTCAGCTTTTTCGGCAGGGCAGCGACGGGCTCATGCGGCTCGAGTTTTAGAGCAGCGGTGCGAAATTCGAGATCATGAACGAAATTGAAATTTAAGATTTTAGAACTAGTACTTTTTTTTCTTATTTTTCGTTGGATTTTTTTATAGCATTGTCTAATATTTTTATGTTTGCTGGCAAATAATTTGAGTAAATTAATAGAATAGTAGTTTTTAAATTTTTCGAGATCTATTCTTTGAATTTAAAACATTCGTCTCGACCAAAATATTTAAAGCCGCGGTCTAATTAAGGAAGACCGTGCATGCAGCACGGACTAAATTTTCTTCAAAGTTTTGCCAGAAAAAAGGGAAAGATAACGCGTAATTTACGGTTTACGTCCGGACACTAAAGCGAAGCTACACCCGTAGCGGAGATATAAATTGCCACGACTTTTCAATTCACTTCTCAACGGCCAGCGCGGGGAGGAGAAAAAAAATGTTGAAAAGTAATAAATCTACTTAGTGTGGGAGACGGGATCGTGCGACCTTTGCGCGGCGTGCACCTTCGACGGTACACCCGCTATATATATTCCGAGCGTAACGAAAAGCGAGGCCGGGATATTCCAATCACGAAGCAGACCTCAGTCATCCTCTCGTTCCTGCACCCCTTCCTTCCGCTGCGAGCTTTTTGCGACATTCCTCGGGCTCGGCTCCTCCGCCCGTTTTTTTTTTTTGCCCCGCCCCGAGAGAAAAATGGGATACGAGCCTCCCCGTAACGAGGCCACGTATTTGCTCGGAAGAGTTGAATAGAGCAATTTAACTTCGCCTCTTACCTCCTCCACCTCCTTCCTCTGCCTCCGGCCGCGTCGCGCCATTTCGCGCGCTCTGACGTCGTTCCGCGTATCCGCCGCCACGTCTTCCGCCATTACCGCATCCGCGCAAGTCGCGCGACTAATGCTCTTTGCCGCCCGCGGACGACGGTCTTGCAATTCCGCGGAAAAAATTGCTTTAGCTCGTTAGTATAAAGCTTCGAGTATCCTTTTTCGGGGACACTTTTTCTTTGCAATAAACTCGTCGTTACTGACGGAAACGGGCGCGTTTCAATTTATCGGAGAATATCAGCACCGCTCGATTAGAATATTTGCACTTATTTTGCAGGTACTTATTGCTTTAAAACGAATAATGTCGACTTTTTTTACCGAAAAATTTTTGGAAAATTCTGCGATAGAATTTAACTCGAGTAAGAAATTTTTTATCAACTAAATACTTATACAATGCAAAAAAATACTTAAGTAGGAAATAAGAATAGTAAAAATACTTAAAAATAAAAAAAATACTTAAGTAGCAAATAATAATTAATACTTAAGTAGGAATACTTTAGTTGGAAATGGAAATTTACATTATTCACGCAGTTGCCCGACTAAATCGCGATTGAACTACTGGATTCTTCGAACGAAGCAGAACGGTCTCAGATTTCTATTTAACCTTTGAACTTTCATTAAATTCGAGGAAATCGCTGCTCCTTCCTTAAATTCCTTCGGTTCTCTTCGCTAAAGTAACTTTTCAGGACAATGAATTAAATGATTTTGAAGGAACAATCGCAAAACTTTCGCATATAACAATGAAACGCCGGCAATGTTTTTCTCCTCTTTCTTGTAAGTTTATTTACAACTGATTGTTTATTTAATTTAATTATTATATGGGGACAAGACAGTTAGAACAAGTTTTTGCTAATAAAAAACACGTTAAAGGGAGGAAATAAATTTATTTATAACATGCGAGCTTTCAATTTTAATTTTCATTTTCACTCTCTTTTTTTTAAAGGTTTTATGAATTCACGTTAACTTAAACTCGACCCGTCATTTTTCATTGTCATTTACCGCAAAAAGTAATAATAAATATCAACTCATTTGCCGTGAAGATATTGTGCACATTATACATTATACCCGACTAACAATCCAGAGTTTTCATAAGCAGGCTCAAGATTAGCATCGTGCACGGAACTATAGGATGTTTTTTTTTTTAGAAAATGACAGATGAGGAACAATAACAATTTTTATATGTAATTTTATCTTCACGACTTTTCCGCATCTTTTGCCCTCGCGCAAGAATTTTGCCCAATTTATTTTGCAGAAATTTAAGTAATTGTTAACGAGAAAAATCGTATTTCTTTTTTTTATTTATTGATACAATTCTAAGAAATATCTTTTTTCGTTCGAAAATACGATAAAGTTTTGAAATTTTATAAAACTCAGAGTCTCTGTTCTGCCGATATTTAACTTTTCAAACTTAAACGCTTTAATTATTCACGAAGGGTGGATTACAGTTATGCATCATGTAGATCGATGTAAAATATCTGTATAACTATAAGTACATAAAAGTTTTAAGGAATAGCGCGTCAGATATTTAAAGAAGAGAAATTTACGCCAGTGCAAATTCTTTCAAGCTCTGAAGTTTTTCCATAACTCGATTAACGTAAATGTGCGCGTTAATGAAGAAAATTTAAAAGATATTTTTTGTTTATTTCAATAAATATTATTACACTTTCTTACAAATCAGAAAATACCTGTATAATCTGAATATTGTGTATGGCGCGTTTAGTACATTTTTTTTCAATTTTCATACCGAAAGAAAATAGGTAAATTGATAACAAAAACCAGTAAATTATACTTCCAGCGTTGCAAAAATACTAATTAAACTGAATCCCAATTACAATCAGAATTTTAATCATTAATTAAACGAAACCTTAATTAACGATTGCAATTGCAGTTGTTAATTAAACTAGAATTTAATTATCGATTCCAATTAAAGTTTATATAATTATATATCTTGGAATTAATTAATTTATTTATAACCTTGAGTGCTTCAATATTGCTTCATGCTATCTGTCGCGCATTGGATTTGTAGGGTAGGGGGGGGGGTTACTCATTTGCTGTGAGAAATACTTCATATCAAGTTTCATTCAAAATAGCGCTTTTTGAAAGAATATTATATTACATTGATGTATTACTATGCGGTACAATTTCATGTAACAATTTGAAAATGCTTTATTTTGAATGATCTTGTTACAAAGTATTTTTCGCAACAAATGAAACATATTTAACGGGGTGGCCCACCATGACCCGAAGGCTTACACTGCGTCGTGGCCCGCTTTGCTCTGCTTCCCACTGAAATTTGGCACACTTGCGCGCCGTAGCCGGGTGCACTGTCGACGCCCGTTAAATTCTTCTCGGCCGAATTTCACGCCAATAAAGTGCGCTAATTGCGCAATTGGGCGGTTACTTTTTGTCGGCCCTGAGGCAGAGGATCGGCCCCTCGCATCAATCAATCACCTCGCCACACGTTGGTATAAAGCTCATTGCCGCCATTGGCGTCCTCCACCCATCGATACTTGGTGACCCGCGAGTAATTCACCCGACCGGCCGAATGGACTGATCTAATATGGGCTGCTGAGGCAGGCCGAGCCCCAGACCAACACTTGACCCGAGCGAGTGTAAACACTCGGCGACAGAGCGCACCTCCGAGCACTCGCTTCTCCCGATGTACCGGTGATTGACTGCCAGCAAAAAATCAAATTCGAGTGGAAGACTTAAATTACTTATTGGTTCTTTTTAATAGTACGATTAAATCTTTAATTTTTTCAATGAAATGAAATTTTTTTATAATTCTATCAACATCACTAACTTAAATTCTACATTTTATGAAAAGATACCTTTTACATCGTAGGCTAACTGAGAACTGTACATACCATCGCGTCAGAAATCCATTATACACATAAACACTTTTCCAAAAAATTCAAGGTCGTATGTCATCGCATTTGCTTCAAAAATGGGCGTAGCAAACAAAAATAAATAAATAAAAAGAAAATATGAAACAGATTGAAAAGCTTTTTGCGTAAAAGCCATTCGAGTCGTCAACCTTTCGGAAGGATTCCACTTTACCAGAAAAGCATTCAGTTCCAGCAGAGAAGAAATATCTCCTGTTTGGCTTACTCTGTAAATATGAAAATGTAAAATTGATGTATATATCCCTTAAGCTGACGACTCGAATTTTTTTACGAATTACATATGAATTTGCACGTAAGCATTAAAAAGTCTGATCAGGCATTACACCTTAATCATTTAGCTAAAAATGAGGAAATAAAATTTTAAAAACAATAAGAAAATCGTTTCGTTATCTTAACATTATATATCTAAATTGCAAATGTCATGCGATATTAATGAAAATTCAAGTGATTAATCTTTATTTGGACTTTAGTCTTGGAGTCCAGTGTAAAGGCCGTAATCAATTTATTTTTGTATGTCAGCGGCAAGCTAGTTGCAGGCCGGCCGGATTACTAGACCATATGTCGCTGGAAGAAGCACTGAGAGCACACAGCCAGAAACAAGATTAAGTTTGCAACGTTTGTGACACGTAGAAAAATGTGGGTCTACAGCTCCGGGAGTTGCAGCTGCGTTAATACAATTTTTGTATACTAAAGACATTAATTTATTGCGTCGGCGTGGGTTCATTTTTATTTCCTAAATTGACCCCGGATCTTTTTTTTCGCGCTAATTGCTTTCGCAAAATGTCTTTCAACAGTTTCAATTAAAACGTAATTCGGTCAGTAACGTATTACTTTTTTGCGCCAGTTGACGTCAGCTTTTCTCGCCAACTCCGATATTAATTTTCGACGTTATTATGTGCTGCTTGTGAAAACTGGTTCAAAAGTAAAAAGCGTAGTGTTACGGAATATTTTTTAATATGCACATTCCTTGCACAGCTTCGATTGGATGCGCTCGGCTTTGCGAGTTGTAAAATTTTGAACGGAGCGAAACATTTTGAAAAAGAAAGACGAAAAATGTTGCATCCAGCGCTTTTTTCTGCAATCGAGCAATTTTCGCTTTTCCAGATTGAGAGGAGGCGATGGGCGCGCGCATCGATATCGGGCGATAATGGCTCGGGTTTCGGTTATAGGATCGAGTCACGCCGCGGCCCATGAATCACGCGGCTCGTGTGGTCGCGCGCGAGTCGCCGGTCCCACGGCGTCAATGGATAAAGGCGCGCCCGGTCGGTGAGGCGGTCGGATCCGAGCAAGATGAATGGTCGTCCCGCTCTGGAATTTCGTTATTTACGCAAGATTTGCGCCAAGGCGTTTTTCTCAGCGGCGATGTACATGTGGGCCGTAGGCGTCGCCGAGGAAGAATGATTTTCACGAGTTGCATTAGCATCGCGTCGGAATTTGTTGTATGATTATTGGAGCGGGAAATCGATCGAATTGTTAGTATTTAAATCCTTGGCGCAAGTTGTAGGATAATGCCGCTTAGCTTCTTGATGAAATTACGTTTTTTATGTTATAACATTTCGAATGAGGCGCTTTAACTGCGGCGATTGATTTTACAATGCTAAAAGAATGGTTGAGACGTTTTCTTTTAAGTTGAGGGGATTCATATTGTACTGTGCGTTTAAAAGAATCGGTGTGAAATTAATAAATTTTGCGTGCTCACGAAAGAAAATAATATTTAATAAATATTAATGTTTCATTTTAACTAAAAAATGTTAATTAATGAAAGATTTAAATTGCAATAGTTATTCGTCAAACTTACTTAAAAAAATTCTTTATCTAAAGAGTTTATGTTACAGGAGTTTCCTTTTGTCCAAGGAGACATCTTAATTGACAGTGTCCGATAGAATTTCGTCTAATAAAGTTGCTGAGAAACTGATTGAGTATCTCAATTTGATTGATTGATGATCTATTTTCTACCAACTCTCTTTTTTCAATTTTTTTTCTTCCATATTTTGTCAGAGTTTTATCAGTATCTCTTGTAATACCTGTTGATGATCCTCTTCCGGCGCTAAACTTGACAGGTTCTTATGAAACAGTATAGCCTTGTAAAATTATAATGTATATTATAATTTTATGTACAACTAATTTGCAGTAAAAAAATAGAGCTCAGGAGCAGCTACTAAATGGACTACATAAGACTTCAATCGTTACTATCTAAATTCGAATAAATAAAAATCATTCATATGCACTTATTTAACGTTAAACAAGTTAAGTGTATTTCACTTATTCGTTTATAACAATTTACATACAGAATTGAATTAAGAAATTATATAAACTGTAACTAACATTAATATTAGTATACGCTCTTATTAACCGGAATTTTCGCATAACTAACGCTTGCCCTTTAGACATCAAGCGAACCAGCAGCCTCTAACCGAGAATTTACAAACCATCGCGAGAAGTTCGCAGGTGCGGATGAACGGTGAATTCCCGGAATTTTCGCGCTTCCCAAATGCGAGCGAGCAGCTTTCACCCGGTAAGCAACGAACGGGAGAAGCAGCCTCGACGTGAGACTTATTTAACCATTTGATCGTTCGACACCGAATGACGTCAGGGACGAGAGGAGGAGGGGATCGGGCGCGCTGATAACATCGACTGATGGATGGGCGGTACGGCCCGGTGCCCTTTTATTTCGTCAATTTTGTCGCGCCGCCGGTAATTAACAGAAATAGGCAAGCGCTACATAGGCTCGTAAGAATCGATTTTACGCGGCTGTTGCATGCGCCGCTTTGAGTATTCGTTTGGCATAAGTCCCGAAGATTATATACGCGTTCCATAATTATGGTTAAATTCCCCTTTATGGGGCTTTCCGTTATTATATAATGCGTTTGAGATTCCATTGGCTTCAAGTCTCTTTTATTATTTGTATCATTTAGGTGGTACTGATTAATAGTTAAATGATAAAAGTGAAAGCTAATATTTTTTCAATAATTTGTCATTATTTATTTCAGTTTTATCAAAGTAGTATATTGTCTTTTAGGTATACACATTACAAAATTTGCATTGTACAATCATGTCTTACAAAAAGAAATATTTGGTTCCTAGAATATTTATTCAAGTGCCTCTGAATAGGAATAAATCAGATTTCAGCAGAAACGAGAACATCTTCCGCTGCTTTAAAATTTACTATGTAACAAATGATACTAATCCTTTTTTGTACGTAACAGCCATTATAGTTATTCTAGTAAATTATCGAAAACGTATTTAGCGGAGCGTCCAAAGTTTGCTGCGGAACTACAATTTAATGACGCATGCATTTCTCGAGATTTGCTGAGGCGACATAATCGGATAAGTTGTTGTTTTTGACTTCCCTTAGCCGCAAATTCGCATAGAAATTTGCAAAGTAATTAACAGTAGCCTCCCTCGTTTAACGATTCTATTCGACGAGCGAACGTATTTCACGCGCAATCGGGCGGAAAATTCGATTGCGTTAAATATTTACTATTAAATATTACTCATTTTCGTCATAGCACGTTAAAATAAATTATGTTTAATAAAAAATTAATTATTTATGCGTAATTACTTATTTACTATGAATTATTTGTATTACCTTAAAGTTTTCATTTTTATTAAATTTATAAACAATTTAACACGGATTTATTTCTTGAAGAATGTTCATAGGTAAAAGATTTCGAAATTACAGTGGGGGGAACTGGGGCTAGTCTGGATACTTTTCGGAAATTGATTAATAAAAATTTAATAAAAAATAGATAAAAGAATAATTATAAAAATACTAAAAAGTAGAATTGTTTTTAGTTTATATGCGTTTAGCCCTATGTTTAAAACCAAAAACTCCGAAACTGCGAAATGGTCGGAAACGAATAAATAAATAAAACGTCAAAAAATAAATCTTAAATAAAATATACTTTGGAAATCGCCCACTTTAGATATAATCACTTACTATATTTCTATGGCTTTTCATTGTTAGTCATTCTTTAAAAATTTCAAAAGAAAGAAATAAAATATTATGAAACACAAGCCTTACTTTGACCGGAGTGTCAATAGAGAAACAAAAGAAGCAGTATAAAGACAAGATAACAAAAATAACGTACTTTTATTGTTATTGTTATTGTTGCGGATGAAGTGCAATATATATTTTTGTCGTAGACTCTAAATTTCGAACGCTAAAACGCTTTATTTACGAACAGACGAGTTTCTGGTGGTTGAACAAGCTATGTTTGTATTGCGGATACTTCGGAGAAGTCAGGGCGAGTCTGGCGGTTTGATCTTGCGGAAACCCCTTGCATGAGATGTATTAGCTTTTCGAGGGCGAGGCAGAAGTGCCGCGGCCGAGATATTGGTTTTTCAAGGAATGGGGCGAATCGGATTTCGTCGAATCGCGAAGCTTTTGTCTACGGACCCTTATAGATCTCCCGCCGCAGTAGACGGTGTCAAAGTCCATTATACTGTGAAATCAAAAGTTTGTGGACGATTTTCATTTATTAAACGGAGATTAAGCTTCTCGGCTCGCTGGAAGGCGCCTGCGTTTATCTGCTTGATGAATCTTGAAAGACGAGTTTACTATTTTAAAGTGGTTTTTAAAAATTTGTAACGTTTTTTTGAAATTTTCAATCTACAAATAATTAATAAATATAGCAGTATAAATTTAATATAATCCCGCCGAATGCTATGGCTAGTTTTGTTAGTGAAAATAATTTTATAATAGTATATTTCGATTCAAATGCTTTTATCACAGTGTATCGAATATTTTATAGTACTACGTGTGAAAACGCCATGCAAATTTATACTTGTGGTCGATAAACGAGCATTTTTCGCACGGCGTGATATAAATTAGCTTATAATTACTGAAAACAATAATGGAGATGGATGTACGGCTTAAATCCGAAAAATAAATAAGGATACAGTATAAGTGGGGCGAGATTTAAAAAAGTGCGAAAATGACGAGGGTTTGTTTATTTTATTTATAGAGATTATACATTAAATTGCTTAAATAATAAAGATTTATTACGGGAAAATTCAAGACGGCAAAGTCGCAGGTGATCGATAGGGAGTGAAAATGAAATGACTGTTAAATATTCAAGATGTTTGAATGCCAAGAATTTCGGTATTAAATTTTTTTTTAATGTATTCGAATTCATGAAAAATTATACGAAATAATTAAAACAATTAACTTTCTTCAGTACATTTGAATTGAAAAAAAGTTTAACTTCACATTCAGTTCATAAAATAAGTTGCCATTTAAAATATGACAATCTTAATCATAGAATATTACACAATTGTAATCTTTAGATAATCAAATTGAAATATCTTAATAATTTAAGCTATTTCTTAATTAAAACCCACTATTCATATTTAGTAGTATAATATTTCAGCTTTTAGTAACGACTACATAAATGCATTTGAAATTCCGCGAAATAGATGATAGAACATTGTTGGCACTGTTAGCATCGGTGCGTTGCGCAACTTTTGTAAATTAAAACTTTCGCAGCATTAGTGCTTCGCGAGAGAAGATTGCACGATTCATGATAATGTAAAACGCTTTAGAAACTCTAATCTCCCTTTTACATTTCAGCGAAAAAATTGAAAACAAATGGACTGTGCGGTACTCAGGTGTCGTTGTCTGACCATTCCCTCTCGTACTACTTAGTCTGCAATAAAGGTGGATACGCCAAGTCTGGAGGAATCGGTCGGTCGTGTCACAGCTAGTAATAAACAAATTAGGTTTTATATACATATATTAATATCTGGCTGTATATCTATATCTATGACGTGATCGATCCCGCCAGACCGTTCCGACGAGACTTCGTGCACCCACTTAAAGCATTTTTCATTTATTCACCGATCAGTTTGCCCTGAAATAAATGTATCGCAAAAAATAAAAAAACTAATTGTTGTTTAGAGTTAAATACTAGAAAAACATTATTTTAAAATTTATATTTATTTGAAGAATATATATAAAACTTAAAAATTTTAAGTAAATATAAAAGTTAATTATTTAAATATTCCAGTTTTATTGTACAAGTCAATAAAAATCTTCTTTAAATAATTAACTACGAATATAGTTCATTCAGAATTCCATGGTCTTTAAACACCATGCGCAACTTGGCACAATTGCGCAATATACCTTTGGCAAAATTTCCTGCAATCCAAAGCATTCCGAATAAACTTTCTGCCCTGTTCAATTAGTAGAAAATATTTCTAACTCCAAGTTTTTCAGTTGCAATGCGCCCGTAAACCTCGAGCGATTCCAGTAAACCACGAAGTTTGGGGGCGTGAAAGCAATCGAAGGAAGATAGAAAAAAGGTAGAAGATGAGGCGAAAAAAGAAGGAGCCGCGCGTCGAGCAATTATCACGGGGCGCTCCCCCGGCTTGATAGAGACATCCAAGTTGGCCCTCGCGCCAGTGCCGCCGGGGCAGATCCCACCCACGAGGCCTCAATCAAGGGAATTGGGCGCGATACGCCACGCGAAAGACACTATCCGCGCGCGAGATGCGGGAGCGAGGGGGAGGCCCGGTGTGGCGAGGAAGTGAAAGGGAGCGACAAAAAAGAAAAAAAAAAAGAAAAAGGAGGCGCGGAGGAGGGCGCGAGAAGAGGGACCAGCGCGGCAAAGATGTAGGCGGCCTACGCGGCGCGAAAAAGGCAGCGCGGTGGCGGCAGCTGCGGCGAGCTCGTCCCGTCTCTCTCGGGCGCGCGCGCGACAGTGACTCGGGCCGCCGCCACCGCCGCCGCCGCCGCCGCCCCCGCCACTGGCGAGCGCCTCGTTGCTCGCTACCGACGCAACGCCGCCTCAGTTGCTCCACGGTTTCCGGACTCTGCTGACTGACTGACAGGTTAGTTGTGCCCCATCTAAGCCCTACGTATCATGATAAAATAAAAGAGCGAGAGAGAGAGAGAGAGAGAGAGAGAGAGAGCGTGAGAGAGAGCGTGAGAGAGAAAGAGAGAGGGAGTATGTGTATAAATAAAGATAGAGATATAGCGAAAGAGAGAGGAAGAACGACGAGTACCAAGGAGCGACTGTCTCGTGCGCTCCGATTCCTTGCAGCGGCAGTCGTTTACTTAAGTCGCGATTTCTAAGGGGACCGACGTTAGTTCTTTTTGGTGACATCTGGTGCCTGGAATATCGTCGGACCGAGCTTTCCAGTTCTACGTAAGGTTTGCTGCCTCCGCTTTGCCAAGGTTTCTCTCCTTACCCTCTTTTATTCGGACTTTGAAGCTCCACTCCGACGCTTCCGGGTGACGGTGTTTATACTGGAACAGGGATTTGGTGACTTTTCTTGGCTTTTTTTTTAATCTCGGTCGGTGCACACTGAAATTTCAGAATTTCAATTTGCCCGCGAAAGTGATATTATTTTCGTGTTACCTTTGATGGTTTTACGCAAGTGGTTTACCGCTCGCCATCGCCGTTCAGCAATTGCTGCAATTTATTTTTCAAAATATTATAAATTAAAGTAATGGCCATTTCTAGCGTCTAGCATCATTTAATTTGGAAAAATTTGCTTTTAACTTGATGCGTTACTTTGATTCGATCTACATTTACTGCACGGTAATAAAAACACAGTCGCTAGTGTTGATCGTAAATTGTAATGGTAACGAAACTTCAGATGCACACTCGCCTCAAATAATTATCCTTCACTTCTGATCTACTAGAAATGTCAATATCAACAATAGCTAACAATTTATTCAATGATCGCAATTATTATATTAGCTAAATGAACGCTTAGGACATTGTCGTTTTGTGCAAAATTTTTAAGCAAAATTTTTTTCTACAGCTTTTTTTCCTTCGGGTTTAATTTTCAGTTATTTTCTTGTGGCCCATCAATTTAATTGTCCGACGTTGCAAAGTACTCTGATCATATGCCAATAGTATAAAAGATATTGGACAACGGGTAAAATTTTCTAATTACAACATTCCCTCGTGCGCGAAGTCAGCACCGGTGCTTCTCGTTTTGCAGCAAATTTGATTAAATCTTCTTCCTTCGATCGCACAAAGTAAGCTCTCTAGTTTACATTTTAAGCGACGGCGCACCTCGACAGTTGTTTCATTTCGAGCAGCGAACGATAGTCGCCCGGTAGAAAGCAACTCGCTTCGTGGCGCAAACGATACACTTAGCTCGCGATATCTTCCGCGCGTCATTCCGCGTCTTTTACCACGCGCGACATTCGTTTGCAGTCCGCTCATTCAAGAGCGCGCGGTTGCTGCGCGGACTTGACGCGAACGCGGCTCGCCCGACCGACGCGACGCTGAACGAGTTACGCGCCAGTGGTCCTATTCAAGCAAACACGCGTACAGACCTACCTACGAAGAACCAATCGGATCGGTGTTTCACGCTCAACAATCAATTGGGTTAGTTCCCCTTAAACAATAAGATACGTGTAATAGGTGCTTAAGAACTTGAATAGCACCACCGTCCAGCAGTCGGGAGCTTGAAAGATTTTTTTTAAATTTTTATTTGCAAATTAAATTGAATTGAGGCATCGGTATACTTGGCTTTTTTTTTAAACTTTAAACGCAGAGGCGCGTCCTTAAGTACACTTTGTTTGAGTGTTTGCTCTACCGCGCTTGTACTGCGGAGTAGCGATTTAAAATTGAAGAGGGGGAATGAAGAACGGTCGCAATAAATCAGTTTGACGTTTGCGGCTGTACGAAATGTTTTTGCAGAAAGATAACGACGGGATGGGAATTTATGTATTCAATCGGCAATCAAAGGTTACTCTAATGGTTATTCCATTGAGCCGAGGACGTATTAAAAAATAATTTTGTAATCCGCGATGGCCAATTCGTTATTCAAATGTCCCCGCTACGCCTCCTGACATTAAGGAACAGAGTAATGTAGGAGGAAGCTGCAACCACCGCGAAGTATTAATTAGCAAGAAGTTTTAGGTAATGAAGATAAGTTGAATATCGACTTACGTCAAACGCGTGTTATAGCTAGAGTTAAAACTAATGTTCGCTAACGGATGGAAATCCATGGTAACGATGAAAAAAAATTTGCCTTTCGCCGTCTAAAAAAATAAGTGGGCGTTGCGATTTTTGAGGCGCGAGAAACAAAGTACCCGCGCAGTGTAAACTGTGTAAACTGACCGAGGGGAGTTATTCGGAACACGGACGATCCGCTCGCTAGGCTCGAATGCGAGGAATCCGGCGGGAAAGTACAGCCATGTATACAACACAGCATTCCTTTGGATGTCCGGTGTGGAATTTCGTCAAATTTTCTTTTCTTCTTCGCTCGGCGTGTGTAGGTGGTCGGGCGGGGCTTCGAACGCGGACGTTTACTCGCTGCGGGAATTGCGGTGAACTAATTGCGCTCGAAACTTTCTACCGCAAATTCAGCGATTCCGGATAAGGGTATAATTTTGTTTGCTATATACAGGTGGACTTCTGACGCGTAGAATCTTCGAAAACAGATTGAAGCTGCTATGTACAAATTTGTTATTCAAATTTTTTAATACTTTGTTGATTTCCAATTTTAAATTCAATTAACCGTACTTGAATAAACTTCGTGTTTACAATATACAGAACTGATTTATATCGCGCAGTCGCAGCCTTCTCAAAAAGTAAATAAAACTTTATGATTGATGGTCGCTTGATGAAAGAGATCTTCCGAGTTCGTCCCGTGAAAAACGTCAGTGCAAACGTTTAAAAACGCTGCCCTCGACAGCCTCACTATCGCACCAGTTACAAAAAGGGGGATTGGGTTGCTTTCCCCATCCCAATCCCCCTCGTCTCCCCGGCGTGTAACAATAATTCCTGTGAACTTGTCAGCGTCTCGTACGCACCCCCTAGGCTATCAGAGAATTTTCTCGTAAAATTTGCGACGAAGCTCGTCGTCAAAATTACGTGAGAAAAGATAATCGTGCGACGGATTGCAGCTCTTGTCATTACTATGCGAAAATCACTCAAGCTTATCTTAATCTTGGACTGTAGTCCGTAGCGGAGATTTTTCAAGGCCAGCCGTCCAAGATCCCGATAAAAATGCCAGCGATTCACCCGTAAACATTCCCAGTCACGTCGCGCATCGTTCCGCAATTGCGTTTCTCCGCGCAATTTTTACGGCCAACTCGATCGTTAAATTTACGAGAAAATTCCTTCGGTGCGTTTCGCCGTAAATTCAGCTGGAAAAATTTCCCCGCGCGCAACGCAAGCTCCGCGCGCCGAGAGGGCACGAGCAAAAGGTGGGCTTCGCATCGGCGAGAGCCGCGCGTGATCATCGCGCCGTGTGCTGCGGCCCGTTCTGCCCCCGCGTGCGGTTTCCCGTGTACCGCTCGGCAGGACTAATCCCACGGCGGTGCGTGGCGCCGAAAATCGATCCGCTGACGGCGGCGCGCTCTTCCGGCCCGTCCTTTATCGGCTCACTTGTTGCGTGACGCGAGCTGGGGGAAAGAAGCGGGAAGGCGCACGAGAAGCTCGGCTACCTCGCGTCCCCCTCTCGAATCCGGGGGCTACGCGCGCGCCAGGGCAGCTGACGGTGCGGACGTGTCGCAGTGCGCAAAGCGCGTCACGCGCCGTCGGACGATTCACGGCTGCGGGCTTTGACGGATTTCTTTGTATTCCTTGTTTTTCTTTTTATTTCTTCTCTTTCGTTTATAATAGGATATTGCTTTGTTCCGAATTTCTCGTGCATTGTACGCAGTTTCGGTCAGACACTTTCTTTTTTTTTTCTTTCTACTGCGCCGAAAGAAATTTCTCGTTAAAATTGCGGCGAAATTCACCATTAAAATTCCTCGACGAAACGGGATTCACGGGGTAGCTTGCTCAATGATAATTTCTGCAAATTTTTATGACTACACGATATAAGCCCCTTACAAATTCAACGTAAATTTAACAAGAAAATTCTCTAAGTGTAATTATTGCGCCAAGTTTATTCGAAAAGATAAAATAATACTATTTCAATGCGAAAAGAAAAGTAGTTTTATCGCTAACATTAACTTTTCGTACTTAGCAAAATTTAACTTGATTGCATTACTAATAAAATACACTATAAAGTTCGAAAAATCCAAAGTTTTTGAATGTTTATTAATGTGAATATTTCGGTAGAATGTGTTGAAAAAAGTAATAATAAAATAAAATGCAATAATGAGCATCCGAAAAGACAAACGGATAAACTAACTAATTGCGTCCTTTAAACCCCAAGGAAACCGCGATAAACATTTCTCTCGCTTTGCCGACGCTTTGCCATTAGCAAGCGACGGTGTTTTCAGCGTAATTCTATTAGCGCGCCACCGAGTGATAATGATTTTGATAGTCACTCATGACGCCGCGATAAAGTAGTCAATGAGATTCTTTAATTGATAGCACTGACGTTATCAAAATTTACTCTGTATTACGCGCGTGAAAAGGGATGACCGCGTGGCGGGGGTCGAACGAAGACCTCAATGGAATTGCGAAGGTCTCCCGCGTAAAAAAAAAAGTTAGAGCCAAAATAAAGATCAAAGGATGATATATCAAAATCACGGCACTTTTTGAAACTTTGTAAGATGAAAAATCTTTTGCCACATATATTAAATGATTTTGAGAACGATTTATTTATCTCATATTTTGGGACGGATTTAAGATTGATCGTCATAAATTTAATTAAAAATCGTTCTTAACGCGAAAAATGCTAATTTAGCGCATAGAGAAAACAAACTGCACTAAAAATTGCAATAGTCAGTAGTTAAATATTAATAGAATAATGCAACAGTTTCCTGTAAAATTAACAAAATTATGCAATTTTAAATTACAGATTAATTCTTGATTAATTGAACAATCTACTCATCATTGTAAAGAATCATAATACTCTTACGCACATGCCCTATTAAATTCATTATTAGCGGTGGAATTGCTCATCATCCCTAATTTTGAAAATTGCAGTGGTGGCCGCTTAACAGCGCAGAAGGGGGCGATTTCCAAAACAATTAATCAATAATAATTAGCTATGAAAACTCTATAGAAAGAGAAGCCAAAGCAAATTTCGTTGGATTACTGCTTTTCTGAGTTGACTTAAAATCTTGCTCTTGTCCCGTTCGCCCTGGTATCGTGATTGAAATCGTGACCTGAATTCTCAGTTTACTATCCCGCTCACTTGCGCTCCTTCTTTCCTGCAACAACTCCCTTTCTTCCTCCGCATGTCCAAAATCTTCAATTTCCACATCTAGAGCCACCCTTTTGTGCCAATACACATAGTGTTTTTAGTCCATTCCGTGACTTTGATTAGCGGAATCCTCGCGAGGCTTACATTGAGCCGTTCGCCTTTTGTCAATTCGTTTGTGAACTTATAATTTTCTTTTTAAAAAAATAAGCAGTGCAAATTTTCGAAAATAATACTGGATGGGAGGAGTTATTTGTACTCTCCTTGTTGTCTCTATTTGATCAATTTGACGATTATTCAGTACGATAATGGTACGCGAAAGTAACAGCCGTTTTTTTAATATTGGGCGCAATGGAATACAAATCCAAAAGTAAAGTAGATTTATATTAGTATTTGCGGACTGTATTTCACGTAATCACGAAAATCTTCTGATAAATTTCTTCTGTGAATTTTCAATCTATGAGTAACATAAAGAGGCTGCTTTTGAACAAAATATTAATGCACTGCCGGAGGCGTCGCGAAGGCAGTTCCACCCGCCGGGAATCTCACGCGCTTCGAGGGGCGACAATATCGCGGCGGAGCACTCGCTGCCGCCCCGGACCGCCGCGGAATCGATTATCATTGCCGGCGGCGTGGCATTTATCTGGCGAAGTGCACGTTCGCGCCTATGCGGATCCTCCTTGCGAAGCACCCCCGTCTCCGCCCCGCGCGGGCCCGCGACACTTCCCCCCTCTCCGGCTCTGACGCAAGTGGTAAAGCCGCGGATTGGGTCAGCCGCCTCGGGAACTTTGCTTTCCTTGGCCGCGATGACGTCGCCTTCGGGATTTCCCGATTCCTCGCCTTCAGCCCGACGATGCCGTACTTCGGGGGAGTGGGTCGCGATCGACTTCTTCGGCACACGCTCGAATGGCATATTTGAGCTTCGCCCGTCAGTTTCTACGCGGAAGATGTTGAAGTTTCCGGTGACTTGCGGCTTAATTGGGTGAGGAGTCTTGCCTTTCTTCAGAAAACATAATTATTTTTTTTTATGAAAAAAACTCATCGGGATAAGTTTTCTTTAAAAAAAATTGTAGAATGTAAATTAAAATTGTATCTTATACCAGGAGAGAAAATGTTTTAACTTTGAAAAGTTATGTTTGATTAGCAATAAAACAAACAACCGAAATAACTATCTTCCTCGCTACATCAGATTATTTCTGATATACATCTTCAAATTGTTCATAAATTTTTACGAAATTTTCATTTTCATAGATTTAAAATGAAAAGTAAAGAAACTTTTATAGGACGAAATTTTTCATCGACAAATAATAAATTTCAAGTAGGCCGCGGATGGTGCAACTGACGTTCCCCGCACTGTTCGGCTGTTGGAATAAGCAGCGAGCCGCGGCACCGCCGTATAAGTACAGTGAACAAATCTCTATCGTATTCAACGGTCGCGCGGAAGGGTCAAAAAGGGGAGCGTCGACGCAATCATTTCGCTGCCCTAACGAAGCAGAAGGGGCAGTACCGTTCTCGCGGTGTCGTCTCGCCCGCGGGCAGGTTAATAGCCGGGCGTAATTACTGTACATTCCGTTCGGTTGGGGCAGGGGGAGGGTGAACGGCTAGGAATAACTCGCAGTTCAGGAAAACGAGATCGATGGAAGGGCGGCGCGTGGGCGCCGGGCAAGAACGCGGCAATCCGCGTTGGCGGCAATCCACTCTTTGCGCGCGGCGGTGACGTGATTTTGTCAGCTGGCGGCACGTGCGAGAGAGCCACGGGCGAGCTTCGCTCGGCGGCTTCGGTGATTTTAGTGCTTAATTGCGTAGCCGGAGGTGTTATTGAGTTACAGACCGTCACCGGTGTGCGAGGTTTTTTGCTGAATAAAATGTTATAAACGTCGGTTTTATACGCTTTTATTTTCGGATTCGTAAGTTTTGATTATAAATATTTGCCCATCACACGCATTTCAATCTGTTCTATCGCTGCAATTTCTCGTTAAGCTTCTTTAAAAATCTGTTGGCATTCATTTTCTTTACAGCTTTATTTCTCTGTATATTCTGAAAAAAATATAAAGAAGAAGTTCCAATTAGTGCGCTTGTAATAATTAGTGCGATTTGAATGAATTTTTCACAGATTTTAATTCATTTTAGTTCAAAAACTTATTTTCATAGAAGCATCCCACTTAAAATCAATTTAAAATCAATAAATAGTTAAAGTCTAAGCTATAGACTCGTATTCCAAAGTCTATATGTTAAATTGTTCTACATTAGGGAATGTCATAACCGTTTAGGTCACCGATACGATTTCAATCAATATTTTAGATCCTTGTTTTCAAATACTGCTATAAGATTTGAATATCTTTTCATTTATACTTTTAATAATAATTCTTTAAAATACATCGGCTTAATCATTTTGAATTTTAGACCTTACTACTTTGGATTTTTTCGCATTTTGTCCTCACAAAACGTTGACCAAAGTTCGCAAGTGTCTGTCACTCAACTGTCACTTTCTCTCGTACACGGTATTTTTTTAGCACATCTTATTACATCTCCATAACATGCTTACTCATTCTTAAAACTACAGTTCCTTAACCATTCGAGAGGTCCCTCCTCCCCTCAAATTCCCAAATATGCCTGGGTCATAGTAGGAGTGAAAAACCTGCGTCAGGGAGTCATCAGGCGATGCGCATAGTTAAGCGTTATCACAACACTTCGCCCATTGTTCCCCACACACGATACCGTTGAAAAAGTGTCCTTAATTATTAACACGACCGAGCGGTCACCCGACTAAGTTCTACCCGTGTTTAACTTTGACAACGATGTCTCGTTTACATATTCATTTTGTTTCTAATATTAAAAAAAATTTCAATTTTGCTTTTATTTTAAAATATTGAATAGCGCCTCCCTTTATTTTACAAACTCCGATGACTTAGTTGCACTTGAGAACCAAAGAAAACTCGGCAGTTTTAATGTACCGCGTAAATTCCAAATTCAAGCACAGCAATAAATTTGCAATTGGGAACGGCGCTACGTAACTATTGTTTGCCCCGTCAAAACGCAATCAATTCAGAATTGGCTGCGTTCTGCATACTATTTCTAATTCTAATTATACTTACACGCACGCCGATGTGCGTCAAAGCGCGTCGGAATGAGCTCTTTGACGTGCCACGTACATATATGTATAAAACAATCCCTTCGGGACCCGCATACCGAATTATGCTAACGGGTATTGTGGAAGCAAAAAACTTTTATTTTTTTCCCTCTTCGTCCATATGTTACACATACTTTTTGCACGCTGAATGCTTTTGACCTGTCAGAACTCGTCTATTTATGCGCATAATTTACACTGCTTTTAGACTGCGTAATAAATGTTAAATGAGTAATTTTAATATTGGCGCTCGTAATTTTGGATAAATAAGTGAAAATTTACAGAAATTTCCTGCCAAACGATTTTATTTCTTTAATGTGATGTGGTGAAATTATCTGGAAAATTTGAACTGGTCAATAATTGGACTTGTCAGGTACATTAAAGTTTAAAAAAAGGGTATACACATGCTGTTTTTGAATGTTTATTCAAATAATGTAGACCGAGCGAATGATTGTTTTCAAGTTAATTGTTGCATCGTCTATTATTCATTCAAACGTAAAGTCGTTTTGATAATATAAACAGGTACTATTTCGAAATACAAATATGAAGAGTAAAGTGGATTTGTAAACACATTATCGGCGTTTAATATTAATTATACTTAATAATTTACCCCTATTTTTATTTGTTCTTAAATGTTACTTCATTGGAATATTCACAAATATACGTACACAATAAATCCATGAGTTTTCAAATGACAAAATAACATCGATAAAAAAATTTTGAAATAGCAAATAATTTCGAAAAAGAGAAAAATATTATACCTTGCGTTGCGTTTTCACGAACCCTCGTACAATGGTTCCAGTAGATTTGAAAAATGCAAAGAATAGGCGGATAAGTTGCGGCAAAGCGCACGAGACGACAATAAGTTGGGCGCGCGTGCGAAGCCGGCGAAAGCGAGCGTCGCGCGTGTTGGGTAGTGCGTAGAAAAAGCGCGTGCATCGAGAGGGAGTCAAGGGTAAGCCCTTACAGGCTCCGGAGACCGCGACCTTCACCAGATAAAGCGATTCCCCGCTGACGCGCGCCTCCTCGCTCTCGCTCTCCGTCGAGGACGAGCGAGCGCGCGCTCTCCATTCCCCGATCGCATCGCAAGGTAAAATCGAGTTAAAGCCCATCACCGCCGCATCAAAGCGCCCGTCGTTTGCGCGCGTCCTCTCTCTCTCTCTCCCTCCATCCCCTGCTTTATGCAACGCGACTTTCAGCGAGACGCAAACTACGCGGGACAAGCGCTTATTCCAGAGGGAGAATTTCTCCTTATCGTACCGGCCTGATCCTTGACAGTTGCGTTTATTGATGTTTGATATATAATATTATCACCGAGTCTATGCTTTAGACTGATTCTTGTATGATTATTGCGATTTGCGCTACGTCGCCCGGAAGTAGTTTGATTAATCTTTTACGAGGTCGTTTGCGGGAGTTTGACGGCCGATCTTACTTTTGTTGCATTTTATCTGAAGTGTTAAGTTTTATTTGTTTGTATATTTATTTATTACTTCCGCATAGAGGAACTTTTGTGGCGGTGAATTTTTTTTTTTGAGAGAAAATAAAGGTGTTGGGAAAACAACTGAAATCAATTACATCCGTTTTGTTAAAAAAAATGAAAATTAAAATGCATATAGATATAAAATATAAATGATAATACAGAGATTTCAATGTGATTTTTTATTTTGCGGTGCAGCGGGAAAAATAAATAATAATTAAAATGAAAAACTATTTAGAATTAATTGACTTACTTGAAGCTTCGATATAAAATTATCAATCCAATAAAGATTTTTTTCGATAAAAACGAAGAAGCTTTTTCTCAATTAACCCTTCGATAAAGTTACGTCCCAACTTAAAATCTTGACGAAGTTAAACTCCTTTTAGCCAGACAATTGCTAGATAGGCAAGTACAATTTTATCAAACTTTCACTGTACCGTAATACAAAGAAAGATAAATAGATTGTGGTACAATCGAATCTGGTCGTGAAAGAGAATGCAAAGTAAAAACAATAAAAATATTAACAAAATATAGAAACGTAGATCGTTAAAAATATGATTAACAATTTGGTAAACAGATACCTACTCTCACGCGCAGTTTTGCAAAAGTGATTAGATAAATTAAAATTTAAAAGAAAGTATTAACAAATTGAAAGAGAGAGAGAAATAGAGAGAGAGAGAGGAAGGGAGTGTGTGAACATCGTAATGTACAGCCGTGCGATGAAACCGATGATAATCAGCAGGCCACGTCCGATGACGCCATCGCGCCCACACAGCCGATTCCCCAGTCGTTTAATTCCGGCTCGTATGTAATCGCGTTACGAAAGAGAAATCGCAGTCACAATCAGTTCCGATCAAGTCTTAAGTACGACCCCTTTGTCAAACGTTCCTACAGGCCTTTCTCGAATTTTCGAAGCCGGTCTTCCCTCGACCTCCTTCCTCGAGTCTCAAAGAACCGGGCTCGGGGTGCGGAAAGAATGGAGTTTAATTGCCCCGTCAGCGGCAGCTCCGTCTTTTCATCCGTGCGACTAGCCGAAGCACCCTCCTTTTTTTTGGCATTACTGCGGATCAACGACGCGAGCGACCCTTTCTCTCGCGCGCCCGATAATTATAGCGCGCGGGGCGTTGCATTTAACAGCCGCGCACCGAGTTTTCTCGCGGAAGCTGCTTGTTGATGCGACCTCCTTTCAATCTGGATTAAACGTACGCACCTGAGGCTTGCATTTAAGTATTGCAAGTCGCAGTGTAAATTATTGTTGTTATAAAAATTAATTAAAATTTGTTAATTCATTAATGTATAGATGAAATCATCATTTTTATTAAAATTAATAATAAAATTGATTAATGCATTGATGACTGAAACTGATACTAATGTATTGATGAAGGTATTTGAAATTCGGAGAAATGAGGAAATAGTCGTGCAAGTGCGCGTAAGCGCTTCTAAGTTACAAATTAACGATAAATTCGTTACGGGAATTGCGTAGGATGTAAGGCAATAGACACCTTTGTCGCTGTCCTTTGGATTTAAATCTATATAGGAAGATAAGATGAATGCCTTACCTTTACAAATAACACTAACGAAGCGTTATATGGCTTGTCTTCCAGAATTTTAACCTATTTATGAGAGCATTCTTATATGCCAAATCGTTTCACGACGGACGCACAAACGTTTAATTATCAGTTCTAATGCTATCTTCTTTTTGTTTGTGCGTATCTTGAAGACCTCAAATTTCTACTTTTTTATAAACCTTGTTTTTAAATGTTTGTTTTTTGTAATTTTAGACTTTTTATTAGTAGTTCATTTGATGATCCTAAGGTTACAAACCACAGAGCAATTTTTACCAAAAAATTCACCCCTGCACACTGGCTGTGACAGTGATCCACGCAGAATCGCCTCTATTACTGAGTATTACTTTCGCTAGTTTCCACGTGGGATTAAGCGAATTCCCCGGAGAATTTTCGTTTTTTTCCGAATAATCCGACATAAAAGTCAATACCCGATTGCGCAGCATCATCGTGCGACCCAGCCGTGAAACTCGAACGCACATATCCCTCCGCCCCCGTGTTTCGGTCTCGCTTTTTTCCATCGGGATACTTTCTCGCTCTTTCAAAGCCGGGCATAGAATTTTCCTTGTTTATGTTGACGCGGTAGATCCGTGCGACACGAGTCCGGGCAAGGATTCTTTCGGCGCGCTGGCGTCACCCCTCGGCCATTGTAAAATACGCCCGCGCAATCTATACAACACCTCCCCCTCGCCCGGTATTTCCTCGCCACCCCTCCCTCCCCTTCGACAGCGTGTAAACACAACAACTAGGGAATGATTATTGCACAGGCCTCTTAGTCCGTCCGGCCGTTCGACTTTCGATTCCGTCGCGACTTACAACCACCTCGGTTTCGCGATCGCTCAGCTGAACATCCTCTCGTCAGGCTGTCGCCTTTTATAAAAACGAATTGTTTTCCGATTTGAATTTTTACGGCCGCCCATTGACGTTCTCCACCGCGCGCGTTTTATTTTTTCTTCTTCTAGCCCCTTCTTTCGCTTTCTCCTTGCGCCGATTTTTTTACGAAATTTAATATCGCCGCTCGGAATTAAAAGTCTCAAAATCAATTTGCCGGTTATTGCTTGGAAGGGCCTCGCGGGCGAGAGGCGCTTCGGAAAAATTCGATCACACTCGATTGCAGGGCGATTGAAAAGCATTAGCCTCTCGGAAGCAGCTGCCGCCGCGTGAATGGAATTTTCACGCGGATTTGGCAGTCAAGATCTGCGCGCATTCGGCGGCAGCGATGATTGCAGGAGGTTCGTAACATCCGCCGCGGATGAAATTAAATCCTCGGCAAGTGATCGCGGAAGAATGCCGCCGGGAATTACGGTGGAGGTGGACGTGTAGTCGTTTTAACCGCTTGCACGTAATTGAGTTTCTTTTTGCCTTTATGAAAATAAAAAGACGTTTCGAAGTAATAAGCTAGAAGTTTTTATAAGTCGAATAAATGCATTATTTTTGGAATGTCTTGTATGCGTGAGTGCACAAATATAGATTTTTTAAAAAAAGCATTCAAAAAGACTTTCATTTTTTCAAAATTTTTTAAAAAAACTGACAATCCGTGTATATTGTACATTGTTAGTAATAAGAAATAAAACTTTTAAGATAGAATTAAAAATTTTTCAATAAACCTTTGACATGCTCAATTTTGAATTACATATAATTCTTGTTGATATTAAATTTTAACGAGGATATTTACTCAAATTAATTCGTCTTTGAATTTATTGACTATCATAATAATCGGGAAAATCATAATTTTACGAGAACAAGCACTCCCTCATAAGAATAATTTAACGATGAAATTGCGTTTCACGGGACTGCAAATTTGCCGATTATTAAATGCTAATAACGAAACCACGCAACTGTTTGTTTTTAAGCCATAATGGATCCGATGATCATACTTTCCGATTTATTGGTCGGACAGAGGCTCCCGCCCACACTTCGGCCGCCCGTCGACAATAGCGAGCGCGAGGCGCGAAATTATAGCATTGTTCTATTTATAAACATGTTAATTCGATGACCTCGCAAAGCGCAGGGTGCACGTGCCTTTTCGCCGGGGCCACAGGACATTGCTCAAATGATCCGTCATTCATTCCGTTTGGACGATAGCGAATCCACGTAGGGCCGTAGTTTGCGCTTCTCGAAATAACTGAATGATTGATTCATTGACATTCCGTGGCTACTATTCGATTATTTACAGGCGCGCCCAACAGAGGACGGAGATCGGCGCTAATTCAGTGCCGATTGTGGACGATGCTTTTACCGGGACAGTATTTTGCGATCTCTACCGCACAATTCACGTTTTATAAGACGAAACATATTTCAGACTATTTCGGAGGCTAGTATAGTCGTGTTTTTGTTACGAGGATTTACTTGTTTTCTACAATATTGCCGATATTCACGGGAATACCTTATGCGCCGGCTCATCGCAGCTCACGTTTGATAAGTTAATGCTCCGGTGGAACTTGCGAATCCGATGTATTGCCGCGAATGAAACACAATCTCCGGCAGTCGATGAATTCGGGCTTTTATTCGTTATCAAAGCTTTTTTCCACCTATCAGTGGATGTTTGGGATAAGCTCGCAAAAGAACTGCCTGCGCCTTTGTACAATACTGCTTTTATAAGATGCATTTTTGGCATTCCATTTTATGCTTTTCGCATATTGCCTTGTGCCCATTTTCTTGCTGATTTTCACGAAATTCTTTTTACTTACTCTAAAAAACGGCGACTTGTCAAAAGTTCTCCTTTTTCTGAAATAACGTTTGCAACTTAAATCATATTTTGAAGTGTGGAAAAACTATTTAATACCAAGAAATAAACGTTCAAGCGTTTTATTGCATCTATCTTTATTGCTTCTACGTATTATTTCCACAATTTTAAAATAAAATATAAAAATACATTTCTTTTCACACGCAGTGAGCTGCACAACTTTGTTTATTCATCGCTACAAATATAAATGTCAAGTAAGCAGAATTGTAACCACAGGG
Organism: Eurytoma adleriae; assembly: GCA_900480045.1. Classification (NCBI taxonomy): domain Eukaryota; kingdom Metazoa; phylum Arthropoda; class Insecta; order Hymenoptera; family Eurytomidae; genus Eurytoma; species Eurytoma adleriae. The sequence goes on along the minus strand of UXGC01000020.1, from coordinate 364,176 downwards.
ATTGACGTAGAACGGTATGAAACGAGCGCGCGCAGATGTCGCAGTAACAGCCTCAACAGTTTTATCGCTATTATTATCCGCCGTAGGTATTTCCGATGGCTGAAATTCATTATCCGATTCGTGTTTGTCGCACCGGGGCTGCAAGCTCGCGAGAAAGACGCAGAGCCTCGAGAGCACTATTCAACAGCACATTAAACCTTAATCCTGCGTGGCAAATTTTACGATGCTTTGATCATTCATCAGGTCCACCGGATTATACTTGCTAAAATATTTCAAGTTCGTGCGTCCAGCTCTGCAATAGTCCAAATCATTTAAACTATTTTATTAATTATTTTTAAAGTAATGTTAATCTTGTCTTTATACGTATTATATTTCATATTTTTATACATATTTATAGATATTTATAGTTTTATACATATTTATAGTGCATACATTTATGAGTATAGATAAGATGTTTTAAAAAGTTATTCTAATAACATAAAAATGAAAACTATTTTAAACTTTTATCAATGCGTCAAAACGCCGGCAAGAATTTTGCGCGCTATGAAATTTTCATTTTTTGTTGCAACTAAAGTTGCGTATGCAAGATATATATAACGAAAAATATTTGACGAGCGCGGATGTACTGTGAATAAAGGGTTTTTCAGTCCTGGGGGTGTCGTAACGTACTCGTTATCGCAAGCTGCGAGCTAAAAACGCATTGTCCGACTATACGCGCATTTTACTACTTGCACGTGTATTTGAATTTTGTACCGCGAAAACTAAATGATAATTTTCGAAAAATGGAAAAGCATTTTACAAAGTAAATACAATATGTGTGCGTAAAAGTACAGAGTTTAAATCAAAGTTTAACTTTGAATGAATGTACAACACCAACTGATTTAATGGCATTTCTTAATTCACCAATAGAATGTAAAAAATGTTAATAAACCTTTAACCGTTGTCTATATAAAAAAATCTTTATGGCATTCTTGTTAGTCATTAATAAAAAGTTAATTGAGTGTTAGGAATTTAGCATACCTTATACATACAGCAATTTGCATTAAGCAGCGTAATCAACGAGTTTATGGAATGCATTGCACAAACATTCGAACGATTATCGCGTTCAACCCTGATAAGAGAAATTAAGCGCTCCATTAGCATACACATAAATTTAATTTTCATGAAGATAAGTTAATTCCTTCTTCAATGCCCCATAATTGGATCAACAAAATTTCTCTTTCTTGCACAACAAACATTGTATCTTATATTAAAGATAAATATAATTTTATAGGCTTTTGGGTTAGTGCTCCAACATTAATGGAATGTATAACAAAATTCTACAGAAAGTACCATACAAATTGTTTTAATTGCAATCAAATTTATTGTATTCTTTTCCAACCATTCGAAAGAGTAACTCATCTTTTAAACAAAATTACATTTCAATCCGTTAAAGAAAATTAATACTCCTCTATGTATATATCCTTTAAGCAATTAACATTCGTTTCAGTGCGACTTGTTCGTTAACGAGAAACTGGAGGTGCGCATTATCGGCCTCGCAAATAGCTCGCATTTTTTTGCGATGAGCAGCTCCCGCGGGATAAAGAGACTTTTTTGTGCCATTGAGCGCCGGCGTGGGCAGCGCGGCTCGACGTGCGTAATTACTTTTATTGGCAGTCGGCCACAAAAGAAAGCGCACGCGGTTCGCCGCGCCGTACAGGCCGCTTCGACGCGTATAATTTTAATTAGATTCGCCGGCCGGACTGCGCGTCGAACTAGCGAGCCAATCGGACGCGACGTTGCGATCAAATATCCCACCGCTTTTCAGGGGCGGTGACGTCGATGAATTCGCGGGGCCGATTAGTCGCAAACTTTTTGCCCCGCCGAGCGTGGCCTCTTTTCATCGGCAAAGGCTGCAACGGGCCGAATACGCACCGAGGCTTAATTAATAGCCCGAGCTTGAAAAGTACCGGGCATTAGCAGTCGATGTATTTACTGCTGTGCTTATACTCCACTCGATTCATTTGCTTGAATTGTCAGCGCATGAATAGAAACGCAACTGATTGCAAAAAGGTTTCTCGAATAATTTCGTCCAAAAATTTCTTTGAATCAATTAATATTTTTGGAAGCTACTAAATACTTTAGTTTAAAAAGAATGTTTAGTTGATTCAAAGAAATATTTAGCTGGAACTCGTTAAAGAAATATTTAGATAAAATTACTAAAATGCTTTTCAGTGTAAGAACTTGGCTATGAAACGTCAATTAAGAAACAAGAATTCGAAACTTTCAGTTTTAAAACGGAACCGACTCAAATGCTACTTACGTAAATGCAAACGAGCCCCAAGTAACTTTTTCGAATAAGAATGTTGTCACTAAGCATATAATTAATAAGAGATTAAGGTCGTTCGCGGTGTTCATCAGTCACGAATTCAACCGGTAGCGCGACCTTGATCTCCGACACATACCGTTTGGATCGCGCCAAAAATAAGTGCCTCCGGTGTAATCCAGCCATTGTGAGGACGGGAGCCGGAAAAACGTCGACCCTAGCATTTTAATTATAGCCGCGGCGCGGGCCATCCCCGCGGAATTCATTCATGCATCAGCTCCGGCTACGCTCCCTTTTTGCGCGCGCGTCAAGCCGCGCTTTAATTAACGCGAGAGCTGTTAGCTCAGCGCCGACCGAGTTTTCGCGCGTTTCCTCTCGTAAACGTCTGGCCTAATGAACGGCTAAGAATGTGGAGCGCTGGAAACGCCAAGTTCTACCATTCTTTCCTCTGGACATCGCCTGATGCGATTGAGCTTGCATGCGGCGTTCTTATTGTTACCGGAGATAATTCGAAAATTATTTTCTTGGAATAACAATTTTCCTTTCTTCTTCTTGCTAAAATTGAAAATTATTATTAAATTATCGATGGTATTCAAAGTGTAAATTTTGAAATTTGCTTCTAGGAACAAGAATTTTCGTCACTTTGTTCGTACTAAAATTTATATTTATTGTTATTCGTTAAATTTTCGCTTTGAAATAAGGTATGTCAAACTTTCAACGACCGTAAATTAATCAAACTTTATCCCCTGGGCGCAAGGTAGCCTTCAGTCCGGCCAGACGAATACTCGAACTATTTGCCGTGCGTAATCAAGCAAGTGGAAAGCACTCTGAGCCTTTGTGTAAATCAATCTTCCTACTTTGCGAAACAGTAGTACTAAATAATTCCTTGCGCGCTATAATACGTACGTTTAAGCGGCAAGAGCGAAACAATTATTACATTTTCATTCAAATTTATCTAAGCAAATCAAGTGAGAAATTAGGTCACATCTCTTATCCGTGATTTAACTAATTATTTTTAACCTAATGTCTAAAGTAGTTTACCAAGAAAATTACTTTAATGATTGCTTAACTAAGGAATCATGGTATAAAGTGCATTGATATATATTGGTCTAATTCAGTTGACAATTACAAAATATGTCATAGTAGTAAAAATAATGAAGGAATTGCACGAAGAGACTGAAATTATTTTGTGAAATATGAGTGACTGTTAAGTAGAAAGCTTACCGGTGGTCATTAACGAATTCTTTTAATGTAAAAGAAATTTTAAAATAGAATCGCGCGGGGGTTTTTCGAGCAAATTAATGTCGGTGCTGCTAACATAAAGCACCACTCAATGCAACTCTACGTTACTCCGATCCTCCGAATGCCGCCTCCACACTCTCATCACCTACTCACGTAAAGGGATCACGTTGTAACTGCTTTCAAAGAACGTCAATCCATAATCCATTTTTTTATTCATCTGGTTTGTAAAGAAAAGTCAACGGGAATCTTTAATCTTAAAGGGAATGCTTACTTTTTGCGGACTGTGGACGGATGAAACTTTTCTGTTTCAGCGATCGAACTACACATACCACTAAACATACCATTTAACATATCAGCGGCCGTACGACAATTCAATCATCACTTGGACTGAATACGACTGAAAACATTGATGGTGAGTATTATTCAGCGATTGATTGATTAAATTTTAAAAACTATTATTTCTACTTTGACGATTGAAGCAAAGAATAAATCCTAGGTCCGACAACGGTTTCAAGTCAAACTTCCGTAGATTTCAAAAAGGTATGCTAACACCACGAGCGCCTTCAAGAAAACCTTTTCTTTTCTTGGAGTTACGTACCTTTTTTTAATTCCAGTGGAGTTACAAGTTTCTTGAACTCGTTTTTGGACTTTTTCTTGATTTTCTTCAAACCGTTGTTGGGCGTAAGACTTTCTTCGTCCGATCGTTGATCTGAATATATTTTAAAAATTGTTTCGACAAATATACGGTTCGCATATAGAACACATATATTCTATCAGAATCAAAAAAGGATTCGTTCGTAATGCATTTTCGAAACGAAAAAAATTAATTGAAAGTAAGGTATCGAGCCGGGCGGTCCGGCCCCGTAAAGTTTATTAATCAGACGATCGTAACGAGCGTGGGTGTGCGCAGAGGATGCACATAGCGGAGATATGGGCGAGCCTGGTACTGGCGCACACGAGTACGCTGCTAGTGGTCGGATCGCAGCACGTGGGCCCGTACGCGGGGCAGCGCGCATCCCAGCAGCAGCAGCAGGCGGCGATCGGGGCTGAGCGGCAGCGGTACCGGGAGCTCGCGTTCGGGGGCGGCAAGCGGGCTGGCACCCTGCCGGAGCCCACGTGCGAGGAGCTGCGCGCCATGTGGAGATACAGCAAGCGCCAGAGCCGCGCCGCCGAGAGCACCAACGAGCTGCCGGTGTACCGGGACCCGTTCGCCTACAACGTCTGGGACGCCTACCCGAGCCGCTCGCCCGCCTCCGGATACAGGGGTACGAGACTACTCTTCTTTTTCAATTTCCGCAGCTGCTGTAATCGGGCTGTAAATTATGCTGCTTTACTTTTTTTCACTTGTTTTAAGGGACGATGGGTGCTTTGCTTTTTTTAAGCTTTTCCTTTTAAATTAATTTCTACCTCGGGCTTTGATGGTTCCTATACTGAGAGAATTTTCCCGTAAAAATTACGTCTTTTTCCGTAATTTTTACGGTAACATTCTTTCAGTGTAAAAAATATTATGTGTGCCAACATTTCGAGCATTTGCTAATCTGCAAATGGAGTCTCTTTTTTAAAGAGAAGTATAATGTAAAAGATTAATAAACAAAGTTCTATTTTTTGGTTTCTTTTCAAATAAAATATTCATTTTTAAAACCCACACGTTTTTTGCGCTTTTAAGTATGATGTAACTTTTAGGTATTTGTTTATTTTAAACTTTTTAATTTTTCCACGATTTTTCCACGTATCAATTTATCCTTTTTTTACAAACTCAATAAAGTGAAAGAAGAAACTGTTTAAAACCTTAACAGTAGCAAAGTAAAAAGTGAAAAAAATTTCTTACATTTTCAATCGATTACTGAATTTCGCTCTCAGAATTATCAAGAACTATTTTAAAAAGATAATTTTTCTATTAATGTAACCTTAGATAAATATGTAATATCGTTTGCGAATGTATAAAGCAAACTATGTTAAATTGAATCAGTGAGATTTCACTTATTCAAAGGGAAAGATCAAATAAGGCTAAAAAAATGATAGAACAAAAGCATGCAATTTCTTTGTATTTCATACGACGAACCATTTTTCGCATATTGTCGCCTCAATGGACTTTGAGATTTGGTTTTATTACCTTTCTGAAATGTCGGCGATCCTCTTTTTCGTTGCAGACGACTACACGGGCCCGGCGCGCAGCCGTGGCGCGGGCGGAGCGCCGATCTACGGGAAACTGGTGCACAAGGCGCCGGCGGGCAGCCGGCTGCGCAACGGCATGCCCGAGCGGGCGCGCGCCTTCGAGGAGGTGGCCCGGCTCTACGGCACCGTGAGCCGCCAGCCGCCCGCGCCCCGCCGCCGGCTGACGAGCTTCCGCGTCGGCGGCGGCGCCGGCCCCCACGCCCCCAACCTGCCCCAGTCCGGCAGCTTCCAGCACCTCAAGGAGCTCATACTGAACGAGCGCGCCCGCGAACTGCAGGTGAGTGCGCGAGCCTAATGTACACCTCCCGTCCCCCCGTGAGGCGAACAAAACTGCGTTTCGATGCACCGGCGAAAACTGCGCAGCGCGCTTTAGGCGGGCCGCGAGCACTAGGGCGTTTCATTCGCGGCGAAAAACGTTCCTCGCGGTCTGTCTTTGTCGGAAGTATTGCAGTAGTTGCGGGCCTTGCAGTAATTATTATAGTTTCTTTTATTTGAGATTTTACTACAGTTTTAGTCATTTTTTAAAGAAGTCTGTGAAACTTTTTTTTTCTTTTTTTGTGCAGGGAAGCAACGAAAGAAAACAAAAAGCTTGCACGTTCCGCAAGATTTTTTCGCGTTAAAACAAACGTGTCTTTCTTTTTGTAAAAAATGTACTTTTACTCAGTAGTGGCGCGAATTTTTACTATAAATTACAGTGTCGCGCAGAGCGATAGTATAAGCTTCAAAATTATAAAGCAAATGATAGACAAATAAATGGAATATTTCCATCGTTTTATACGAATAAGCGTGCTATGATGTCGTTTACGTACACGTTTCTAAAGAAAATTATGCAATTTGAGTGCACGTGCATTGTATGCTTTGTCGAGTTTTGCTTTTGCCGGGGAAACGAGGGTAGCAAAATTCACTGCGTAACGTTTAATTAAGATTTGCAAAATTAAAAAGTATTTTTGGAATTTTTTAAAAGTTTTTCAAAAGCTAGGTACAAATTTAATGGAAGTTTTAATGAATTTTATATATTCGTTGCGTCTACAAAAACGAATGAATGAAAACTGACAGTGCACCGTGTGCATACAACGTGAATTTCGCGTGTTGGAGATTTTGATTTTCCTTTCACGTTGCATTTTTCATTTTCCATCTCGCTTAACGTTCAGCGTCTAAAATATCCACGAAAAAAACTTTATTTACTATAAAAATCGATGTAGATGTCAACATCGATTGTTTTAAAACATAATGTGCCCATATTTTATTTAACGTGCTTTATCCGTTATGTTATAGGCAAACGAATAAATAAAGGAGTTTTATCACGTAACTCATGTCGGTGAATTTCGATAAAATGTTATCTTTGCAAATATTTATATTTTATCATCTTTTTTATTTACTGTTAAACTAACACGTGCAAGTAACAGATTTGTACAGATGAACAAATATATTTAAAAAAAATAGCTTTACTGCTTTTACAGTAAAATATTAGATATATATGGTTTGATAGTTGCATGATATTTTAATTCGTTCGTTTAATGATAAAAAGATAAATAAATTTATTGCAACGAAAAGCCATTAAATAAACTGACTTTACGCAGGCTCAACAGCGCTGTTTGTTCAGTAAATGTTAACCAAGTAATGCGAACTAATTAGTTTAATTGTGACCTCTCTTATGCATACTTACATGCATAGATATTTTTGTATTTTCTCACAATAATTTTTAAAAAGTAAATATTTAAAGAAAAAATAAATCGCATCTCTATTTAATCCGGCCTCAAAATACACACGCCGCACGAGTTAAACGGTTATTAATAGCTCAATTACGGCATCTCAAGGAGCTCGGAAAAAGGCACGTGCCTCCTGGATAAATGAACGGGCGGAAGCGGAGATTCGGATCATGCAAAGTGATCTCGGAAGCGACGCATAAGTAAGTGGTCGGCGACGCTCACTTCCGCGGTCGCACTAACCCCGCCCGTTTTGTAAAACAAAGAGAAAAATTTATTTTTCTCGCATTGCCGGACGGCGAGAGGGGGGGAAGGGGTCGACGGCGTAGTGCCCCCGGCCATTTGCAATTCAATTGCGAGACGGAATGTGCTCGGGAGCCCGCCCACGCTGCCGCGAACGAGGCGCGTGCCTACGCCCCGCTGGGCCCTCGCGTTGTTTGTATTGTTCATCTACCGGGCGCTCGGATTTTCCTTTTTATTTATTATTTCTTTCTTTTTTACTGGGAAGGCGGGTGGAATTTCTTTGGCTTAGCTTCCCGGCAAATAGGAGCAATTAGTCACGATGAAAGGTGCTTCCTGTAATTTCAGCGGTCGAGTCATCTTTTAGCGGCGAAACCTCGCTTGAAGCTTGATGTCTAAAAACTAGTGAAAATGGAGAATTAACTGTTCTTAACATTTTTCTGTATAATTAAATCAGTCATGGTATGATAATTATAATTATCGTTAGTTCATTCGCAACTAAATTATTTAATTTTATCAATCTTCAAAGACAGTTTAATCATATTGGGTATTATTTATAAAACATTTAACCTAATAGCTGCTTTTGTAAATATATTTATATAAATTATAAAATAATTAGTTTCTCTCTTCATTGAATCATTTTGGTGATATCAATAACAATTATGATTAAAAACACTGGCAAATTGATACCTTTGCAAGATCGAGCTACGCCGATCACAACCATTTCAGTGCGTAAGCGTACCCTGCTTACACTAATTAAACCCGTTTCAGTGGGTAATAGTCTTGTGCTACACTGGAAACTTGAGAAAGGGAATTTACCAGTTAAATAGCCGCATGATCTACCATAAGATTTGTAGAACAGATAAACAACGATAATAAGATTACTTTGTATTGACGGTTCAATGTCAATGTCAATATCAAGCTTGTGCACTGGTGATCCAGAATAGAATGCAATTGATAATATTGTAATCGTTTACGTTAACCTGTTTGCTATACTGTGAAAATCTCAGCTCATGCCTCAGTTAAAATAATAGCATTAATTATTTAAAATTGTATTTTCGTGGGTTTGAATTAGAATCGTCAAATTTCAGTAGTTTGAGTATTTAAGTAGTTCGTATCCGCGTTTGGTCGGACAGATGAAATATTCTGCTCTCTCAACTGAACTTCCTTCTGAAGTAACGTGGATTTCTTAAATTGTAATAGATAAATTATTTAAATTTTTTTTTACATAAATTTTTACTAAGAAACAAAAAATTTTAAGAGCGGACAAAAAAGTTCACGTTTTGTAAAAGAGTAACATAAGAGAGCAAAAATTGAGGGGCACAATAAAAAGTACACTTTTTGCTCGCTTTTGAATTTTTCTTTGCTCATTCATCGTAAAAGTTGTACTTTACGCCCTATTTTCAGGGCAAAAAATCGTGCTTGTGGAGCCAAAAAACATTTCATTCGCTATACCTACCAATACTTTTTCTTATCTTGACCATCTATCTAGAAAAATTTACGTTCGATCCCCTTAATTTATAAAAAAAACTTTAAAAATGTGTAGAAGGAAATCTTTTACAATTTTATACAAAGCTAACACGAGTCTCTCCTTACATTAAGTTAAAAAAGGAACTTTCGTAAAAAGCAATATTTCCCCTCCGCAGAAGCAGCGATTTCTTCGTCCACGGCAATCTCGTCGTCACGGGTATTTCATCGAGCGTAAAAGCTCGTCGTATCGTCGCTCGTGGGCGGGAGTTCGTATATGCATCCACTTGAAAAAGGCTGCGGCGCGACTGGCAAAGAGGGATGGGGGTGGGGTGGGTGGGTCAAGTGCTTGCGTCTATAACCACTAGCGTCGATCCGGCCAGGGGCATAAAGCTCGAGCGCAAACTTGCACGCACCCACTTAGATCGCGATCGCTCTCGATGCTCGTCTGCAGTTAGTCATCGTGCTTTTCTCTGCATCTCTGCCGAGATGCTGAGCGCTCGCTTCTCGCAATGAGTGTTCGAAGCTTTCGAGAACGAAGCGATAATGTTAGACAAGATGGACTATTTTTTTTCTTTTGAGGGATCGAAGAAACATTTTCGCTTGCACACGCCAATGGATTTTGTAATTAATTTAAAAAAACAGTCCTCTTTGCTAATATTTTTCTGAAACTATGTTTTCGGAAATGTTACGGGTCGATTCGTGCGAATAAATATAAAACTAATGCTATTCAACGATGGAGATGTAAAACTACTTGGATTTTGTTCGCACATAATAAAATATGCGACTAATTGTTAGCGCAAATTGCTGCAAGCATCGACTAGCTCTAGTTTTTCTATTGCTATTACAACTGCAAACGAACTTTTTACTTTAAACTTGTAAATGCGAACTTGCGCCAAGTTTATTCTAATTAGACTAAAATAGATGTTCTGACCCCGTTGACGTCGTAGGAACAGCACCGTGCGGAGGAGATGGCGGCGCGCGCGGTGGCACTAAAGGAAATGACAGCGGGAGACCGGCGGCAGGGTGGCGGTCACGAGTCACGGAGCGCCAACTTCCTAGGCTCGCTGCAGGACTACCAGGACCCGACGAGCTACGACTACGCCCAGGCGCAATATGTTGCCGACGTCTCGGACATCGGACGGTCTTTATCAGTGAGTTTAAAATCTCCCTCATTCTCTCTTTCTCATTCTCTCTCTCTCTCTCTCTTTCTACTCTATCTACGCGAATATAACCGTCCTTCCGCTATCCGCCGCCCGCCTCTCTCTTTATCACGCTCTCGATTTATTTGACCTACGTGGGCGATTTTACGCGGCAATAAGAGGAGACCCGGTGAAACGCTTAATTTTTTCGGCGAAGGTTGAGCCATTTTCTTTCGATTCGCTGGGCGCGGTGATATATTTCATTGACGTCAATTGGGAAAGTCGCATCTGATTTTTACTTCTCTTAACGCGTGGTTCAATCTTATCAAATACATTTTTTTAGACATCTTTGAGCAGACCAAGCGTTTCGCTTCACTTTGGAGTTTAATAAACATTTTTTACAGTCTCCGGGCTATTTTTAACGCGGCTTCTGTAGTGCTAAAAGGAAAATGTTGTGACCCGCGGTAAAACGTATAAAATGAATATAAAAGCACGAGAAGCACATTAAGGAACGAGTCGGTCTCGTGAGCTACGTTCTTGAAGCTTTCGAAACGCGCTGGCGCGTAAAATGACTAAATAAAAAAAAAAGACATTTTGCTGCAGTTTAATTTTTTTGATTGCAAAATCCATTCGCGGCCTGAAACTTTAGCCGGGCTTCGAAATCGATCGCCTCGAATTTTTCCCTTACATCCCGCGTCGACGCAACAGTTAGCCCCTCGACCCTCCGTCGAACAAGAATCACCGAGCCGCTGGAGAAAAAAAAAGAGAGGGAGTACCGCGCGAGACCGGAAAGAGCGGAGAGAGACAGCGGGAGGACGGTTAACCGAGGCCGTTCGACCATAGTGGCTCATGGAGAATGAGAAACGGTCGAAAACGACCGGGCCGGCTCGAAATGAACCCCGAGCGGGCCGTGGTCGCTTTATTGGCGCGGAGCCAGGCGAATTAATTGGCAACGTCTCGGCGCGTCGCAGAAGGCGGAGCACTACGGCGGCCGGGAGTACATGCTGCGCTAGAGGCCGGAGGTGCAGGACCGGGCGCGCGTCGGCCGCGCGAGCTCGCGCAGGAGAGGACCGCCCGCAGGAGCCCCGGCCGCTTCTCCCGCACGACTGCCGGATCGGTGGGCGCCCGGACGCCCGGCGAACCTCCCGGAGGATCGCGCCGCCGGCCGCTGACTCTTCTCACACACTCGACACATATCCCGGACACGCGACTGGTGCGCGCACACATACACCCACGTATCCACCACTACACACGTCGTAAGTTCGATCTCTGTCTCTGTGTTGATATTACTCGCTGTTAAGACGAGCTGCTGCGATTTTCCTTAGAGTGTAACACTTAGAGAGCATGCGGCGTATGTCGCAGGTACGCGCGTTGCGCGCATTCTACGAATTGCACGTTGCGCGACCCGCGGCAGTTCCCCAGCGCGGTTCTCATATCTCGCGGATTGTACTTTATTTCCCGCGGTACCTTCGAAGGCTCTTGCATATCAAACCGTCGGAGGGATTTTATTTTATAAAATTCGTCGCGTGGAAAAATTTCAGATTTATTTATTTATTTGCCAAGTGCGCGCGGTCAAAAAATTTTTTTAAATCTTTTTTGCGGCGTTTAGTATAACTATTTTTCTTTCGTAGCTGTAGAAACGATGCAAAATTTATTTCAGCGTCGTCGTCAAAACTATCAAAATGATCTTTCATTAATGGGCATATCAAAAAAAATATTTTAAACAATAAATTTTAAGATGCGGATGCTTGATACTTTCGTGACGTAACAAAAACCATTTTTAGATTGAGTTTTCGAATTATGTGAAAAAGAGCTGCGTATAAGCGTTAAGTAAAAGTAAATTAGAAAAAATGTGCGTGGAAAATGTTAGTTTTTAACGTGACCCGTTTATAGCCGCAAGACAATAGTAGCAAATCTTTTTAATGAGAAAAATTCTGCCAAAGAGATATATACTTTGTTAACGTCTCCACGAGTAGCCTTAATGTAGGAAAAAGTGAAAATATTTTAAAACGACACGTTAGAAACTAATTGATCCTCGATTATTTCCACCGAATTGACATCGACAATAAATGACATGTCTATGATAATAATTTCTCGATATCACCTATGCGATTAAAGTAAGGAATGTGTATTGTTACCGTTAATTGTGTATCGAAATTTTTTCGACTCAATGATGACCCTCGATCAAAAGTATTATAAAAAAAAGTGGAAAAAAATTGTATATGTCGTGTTCGCTGGTAGAACTCAAATAACTAAACAAATCATGACAATAAATAAGATGTAACGATCTCTTATCGAGAAAACGTCGACAATACTAACTGTTATCGTAACGTATCCTTAAACGACCTAAATTTTCTTTTTTTTTCGATAAGTGGAAGCTTTTTGCGCGCGTCGATCCTCTCAGTGATAAATAAGGAATATATAAGTCATTAATTGGAATTTCGACAATAATAATTACGGCGTGCAGTGAGTGCGCAGCTGATTTCTTGATTGGCTGGGGGAATAGGGATAAATCACGGGGAATCGAACGACAAGTTCCTAGCGCCAAAAAATAAACGTGAACATAGTTAATGCGCAACTGCGAATTTTTTACGTGTGACAATAAAAGAAATTAATGAGAAAAAAATAAGAGACCATTCCTACAAGCAAGAGCATTGGAATTATCTGTTGACAATACCAAACGTGCACCTTTTTCGTTCTTTCTCCGAGTCAAAGAAATCTTGTCGGACTTGTAAATGCTGTAAGAACAATCGTAATGTAACTAATATGACTAATGTACTTATAAAAAAAATAAATATTTAGATATATATAAATGCAGATTAAATTCTTCCGAGAGAGGATGCAGTCGGGCTCAATGTAGACCTTCCCGCTCGTGTCGAATTGCACATAACGGCGCTACTTCCCTCCGAAGAATTTAGGAAGCGTATAAATACAGTTATACATATATTTACGGTAGATATTTTTCGATATCCAGTAAGGCGATGGTTTCGATATATGTACATGAAGTATTCTTGAGAAAAAAAAAGTTAGAACCTAAAACGATAAAGTTATGAAAAAAAATCCACAAAAAAATACTTTGCGCAAGGCTGCGAGCGAATGGAAACTGAACAAAAAAAATATTCCCCTCGCTCTTCCTCGGTCTTTCGTAGGTTTTACTGTGCGAGAGCGAAATCGCATCGGTGAGAAAAGGGAAAAAAAGGTCGATATAGCTACCGGGACAGTGATAAATCATCGGTCGTTACTCTTCCCGTTTATCCTTCATTTTGCAAATTCCAGAGGCATAATGAACTGTGCACTTTGCTTAACGCAAACTCTTGCGAGAGCCCGCGGATACTGTCTATAATTTATTAATTAACGATGTCGATTAATAATCGTCGCCGCGCGATTTTTTTCCTGCTCAATATCCAGGGGACAATTTTTCACTTCGGTTTTATCGCGATTATGTCTCATAACGTTTTGTTCGGCGAGCTCTCCTTTTGTCGATGTATGTATACTTAGCTATTGCAAAAAAGCTTTCTAAATGATAAGTAGATACTACTTAGCTTTTGTTCCACGTAGCGAGCGGAAGCAAATCTCCATAATTACCGGAAATAGCGGAAAAAATAAAATATGTGCAGCTGCGAGCATTTAATCATAAAACATTATATCCCCTTTTTTTATTCTATTTAAGTGCAGCTATTGTCTTCCTTCTCGTTATTAAAAACTGAAGTTGCATTAATTAGAGAAACAATATTAAAATATTGCGTATCATTCATTGACGATAAATAGAAAAATGGTATGTACTTACTTTATGAGAGAAACGGCAGTAAACGTAAAATGTATACAAGTAACAAATGTACACCTTTTACCAAGCGGCTAATAGCACTTTAATTGTGTGAGACAATAATAGGTTAACAAACGCGTTAGGACTAAAGTCAAACATACAAAAAAGGCAGACCCACATAATATAAATAAACTAAACATTCTAGTAAAAGAAAAAAAAGGGAAAAGCGAAACGCATATAAGTGAGTGCTGCACTTGCGAACTGCGTATATGTGTTAAATTTATACGTAGGGGGAGAATAAAGTTTTCAGCAACGTGTATGTGCATATCTACGAGGAGGAGGGCGAGGAAGTGGGGGATTAAAGAATCACTGGAAAATATCATTACGTATATAATTGAAAAAATTATACCTTCTGTGCGACTCCAATGTTCGAGAGATAAACTTGATACATTGTAAGGCGACGTAAGATAGTGTAATATTAAATGTAAAGCAGACAATAAGGATTTCGCGTTTGCGCCTAACACGTCAACGCTTATAAAGACTTGATATAAATATCTATATACAAAAATACATATATCGCGCAATCTCTTGAACGCGTGCGATCAATCGTTACAGAAAACTTTCTTCTTATAAATATACGTAGGTATATATACACTGCGAGAGATGAAAATATTAGTGCACGTCAATCTAGCTTTTCGTTGACCTTCGCATTATTGTAACCTTCTGTTGGACGAGTAAAGTTTTTTCAGCGAAAAATTTTTTATTCGAAGAAAGCAGGTATATATCTAATTTACGATTTATTTTTATCCAATATATTATTATATAAGTGTTATGCATTTACCTTATAAAAATAAAATTGACAATAAGAAAATTCATTTGATATCATGAATTAATCCAAACTGGATAGTGCCACTAAATCACTAAACACTAATTTGTTAATCGAGACATGTGTTAGTAGAAAAATATGTAGAAGATATCTTCATACTACATTGTGTACAACATTTACTTTTTTAAGACTATGCTTGTTCGTGGAAGCGAACCTTAGGTGACATAAAATTCTTGACATATCGTGTAAAATTTAATAAGTGTACGACAGGAGCATTTTAAGATTGCGTATTTTGTTTTTCAATTAATAATTATGCACATTTATCGGTTTTACTTTAACAATGTAGAAAACTAAGTCATTAAAAAAAATATATATAGATAGACAGTATTGTCTGAATGGAATACGGGATGTAACTTTTGTAAGTGATCTATACAAATGTACATTCAGCGTAAACGTGTTCGATCATATATAATATTAAAACTATAAATAACACGATAATACCGTTGGGTATTAAAAAGCTAATGAAGATAACAATATAAAAAAGGAGGACTTTTCAAATCTCACAGCGCCACTTTCAAAACATTTAATTTCACAAAAAATTATTCTTTTTCTGAAAGAGATAAATCTAAAAAAAAACAATATAAGCCTTGTTTAAATGAAATTCTTTAAAACCGTGGAGAACAATATAAAAAAATTCCATTATACCTATACAACTATACGGTGATGTCACATCGTTAGTAGATTGTGCCCCATTCTTTTTTTAACACTGTGCATCTTTTCTATAAAAAATATTTTTTAATTATATTATCATTTTATTTTATTTTTTAATTATTTTTTATTATTATTAGTAAAAACACTTAACAATATTTAATCGAATACTATAAATAACTATTATTATATTAAAATTTAAATCAAATATGAACGTAAATTATTTCTATTGTTTATTTAATTAACAATTACATTTTAATCTAGCACATTCTCATGCACGTTGTACGCGAGAAGATTGCATTTTAATCCTACACAGTAAAGAATCGTCTAATTAAGTCCTCCCAACTTTAGTAGATTTAATCGCACACTATTTGAATTTAATTCGCATAAAGTTTTCACTAATTGTAAAACCTACTTTTAATTACAATCTTGAAAAACGCTAATACCATCACTTATAAATAATAATGATCGGAAATCCAATTCAACTTTGCGTTAAACGAAATTTAAAATAAAATTTATCATTAATAAAAGAAAAAAATTGCAGTATAAAATCATTACAAAAACGAAACCTCCTCTAGAAGAAAGGAGGGTCTGAAATGAAAACAAGATTTCTGAATTTGTCTTGAATCGGGAATGTGCACAACACAACATAAAGTTGCACAACTTAGCATTAGCTAACGGACTCCAAAACAGAGTAAATTTATGCATACCATACGATTTGTCTATATAATTCAAAAAATATTCCGTGTAGTATTACATTGACGCAAGTCAATTTTTTGTATAGAGAAAATGCAAAAAAATATAGATTAAAATACTTATTACGACAATAAAACGAAAAATGTGTCAATATCTATCACAGTATTCAATCAGTGCTTTATCATTATTTCGATTGTTATATTTGTTAGCGTAATCGATTAGATCATTGAGTACTCGTCGAGGCATACTTAAAAGAATCCTAATTAACCGTAACATATATTTCCCCTAGAAAATTTTGTATAAATGTTAATTAAATTACTGCAAAAGTACTAAAACTTTGTTCGATAAATGAAATAAATAAAATTATTTTAGCAGTTTGTATGCTAAAAAATGCAATACAAAAATATTATATAATTGAAATAAATTAAATTTATTCGCGATACCATGGAAGCCTTTTTTTCTTAACGATTTACAAATTTGCATAAGGTATTAAAATTGCTCTGTTGTTTTATTATTTATTATTAAATTACTAAGAAAATATTAAAAATAAAAATAAATAAAAATATAGTTAGATACAAAATAAGAAATAATAGCCGGTCATAGGATAAAACAAAAATTTTAATCGATTTAATAATATCTTAAAGATTATGGTAATACTTTAAAAAATACTTTCAACAATATTTTTCTTTTTTCAAATTAAGTAATTTAAAACTCGAGGGGTGAACTGGTACAAATTTAAATCGATTTTGTTGCTTAAAACGTGAAATAAAAAATGCTTTTTATAAATCTTCTAAGATGAAATTCAACTCATTGAGACTGTATTTATCAGATAATTTAGATGCAAACTTATTGCAAGGTCTTTTGAAAGTGGAGTAAGCGATATCACGTATCTGCGCGAGAAATAAGTGGATACAGCCCAGCTTGGTCAGACATATATATCAAACCAACCTTCTCACGCATTTCCGTAAATTCCAAGCATAATTTCTCGATACAATAAAATTTTACAAATAAACGGAAAAAAACTAAATAAAAATCTGGATAAAGAATCAATGATACCGTAATTCTCGACAAAATTGTACCAAGACATAGGGAAAAGGGAAAATAAACTACGCGATAATTTTCGTTGAATAATTTTCTCCTAAGCAGTCGCATAAAGTGTACCCTAATAAAATTTCGTTACATCTAAAAGTAATAATAATCGCGGCTACGACTGTACAAAGCGGCGCGCTTGGCAATCGGCTCTAGGCAATGACGCCGGCGCAGTCTGGTCGGCGGACTTGCGCTCAATTAATTTTCGATTTTAATGAAATGAAGCTAAATGCGCGTCTAAAGCACGCGCGCATTAGAGACTAATTTGGCATATTAACCCGAGGGTACATCCTTTCAACTTCTTGCAATGCTTTATTTATTTATTTATTTTTTGTCATTGCCAAAAATGCTTGTTTTCTTTTACGGAAGCTGATCATTGACAGTGTTTAATCTTTTGCAGGCTCACGGTGATTACATTATTTATTATTAATTCACTTTTAGTGTTTACTTAAGTGTCAGTTATATCACTGAAATAGTACTTTTTCTTTACTTTACAATGTTGTAATTAAAAGTAATATTTCGGTATACAGAGAGCTACTTTCTGACAATAATCAATGAAAATGTTGGATTAAATAAGCGTAGGACAATACAGAGGTTGTGTACATAAAAAAAATCCTTGTAATATTAATAATAAATGTGAATTAATAGCCCATAACGTTATGACACACGGATTTAATTTTAAACAAATTAAACAATGATCTTACACTATAAAAAACCAAGACTGCATTATTATACATAACATTTTTTTTTCATTCTTACTTGCGATTTTAAATTGATCATTTGATTATCTTAAAAAAATAAAAATTTCAATTAAAATAAATTGAATAACTTAAAGAAGTTGTTATCATGGCGAAAAATTGTATAAGCTTTGTCGTGAGTAGATGTGCACATGTATCAGTAAATTAATTATTGAACATGAAATAATTCTTAAACTATTCATTTGCTTAAATTGAACACATCGATAATGCGTTCGAATATTAAAAAGGAGCGATTTTTCTTAATTATTCGAGTATTTTAAACCAAAGACAATCAAAACTCGACTTAATTAGAAATGGAAATGAATATAATCTCCAATGGTCCCTTTTTAACTAAAAAAAAAGCTCTTGGTAAATAAAGCCCGCATAAAACTTAATGAATTTAAACAAAAAAATCTTATCACTCAAAAAAACTATAATAAAACTTCTAAATAAAAATTAACGAAAAAATTACAATCTTATCATGTTCGATAAACGAAATTTCTTTCGATGCAACTTATCAAGTATTGCATTCAACAATGTACATATCTACATTCACTTTACATTCGCCACGTGTCCTTTTCATTTAAAAACTCGTGAAGAGAGCTTAAAGAAAGTACGCGAAAACTTCGAATACGATCTCCGGGCGAGAGAGTAAAAATGAAAAAAAAAAGAAAAAAAAAAACAGACGTCGGTAAAAGCTCCTGCTCATCTGTGTACACGGTGTATCGAATTAATGCGAGGAAAAGTAAGAGTACATGCGTCGCTCGACGAGAGCGAGTGTGCGCGCTCAAATCCCACAAGCATTCGCTGGAAGCTTTAACAAAACCAAAAAGGGAGATTAAAAAGAATCGAGAAAAAAGATCAGCCGTGAAAGACTTTTGACTGTATAATGCTACTTTATAGAAAAGCTTTGCACACGTATAAAGGTGTCGAGGCGAGGGAACACGGGAAATTTCACGATGTGGCGCTTGCAAAGACTTAAAATGATAATAATAATATATTGATAATGATGATGATAATAATGATAATAATAAAAGAGATATATATATATTATAACTATAGAAGCGCTCGCTCTTTGTATCGCTCCACGATTGAAAGAGTTTGTGTTTTTAAGGCGGGCGAGTTCGCTCAACTCGGTGGGAAAGGTAAATGTCGCTTACATTCGGCGGGGTGGAGCGGGACAAGTTTCAAAGTCAATATTAATGCGATAAAATATTAATTATAATAAAGCCGGAAATGTTATAACGCCGTTATTGCTTTACATGATATTATTATGAAATTATAAATATGAAGCAAGAATAGGTGACGGGAGAAAAAGTGTATTTCGTTACAATTATGCGTATAAAATCAATATAAGATATGTAATTGTAAATCTTAGCGTAGTAAGTCATGTAAGATCTAAATAACATGTATATGGATGTGCAGAATCACCTTAATGTCTACTGTGACTGCAGACTTTCTTAAAAGAAAAAAAGAAAAAGGAACGGAGACTTCCATTTTTAAACCAGGCGCTTTCTTTTCAATGTCGATTGCGTTTATCGCTGCGATTCTTCCCTTTGCGCAGCAGTAAAAATTTTCCTTATCGCACGAAATGGTCAATCACTTAAGCAGTTGATTACAGGAGGAAATGGAAAATTTGTCTCAAAATTTGTCTCTTTTGAAAAAAGTAATCAAGCAGAACATTTCAAAGCAATACTATCCACCGGATGATAATTCTGTGAGTAAAGGCGAAGACAAGTACGAACATCTATCATCTATATTCAAAGCCAATTCATCGGGAAGACGATCAAAGAGATAACACGCGAGGAACTAAAGCAAAACAGAAGAATAAAAAATAAAAATTATTGAAACCGATCGATAACATCTTTACTTGTTAGTGCAAATGTGACAATGGGCTCAGCAAATCGATGAAAATACGTATGTAAGGTCTCGTCATGAGCAAATTGTATATCTGTGTACAATAATCGACTATATTTTGTTTTCAAATATATGTCTATTATCGACGATTTTTTGCAGAAACTTTTATTTTCCCTATTACCTACATCCCTGTTTTTTAACGATAATTTGAATATCTAACTATAAACTATAATTTAATTATATAAAATTGTTAGATTAAATTAACACGTAAAGATGTATAAAAATAAAAAATTAAGAAATTTTAGTTAACAGGATAATAAAATCAGTATTACTTTTATTCATGCTCTTGATTCTACGTAGCTTTATTTACATTATTACAGCATTTAGTTCGCAACTTCAAGTGCGATCGTTAATCCAATGTATTTCCTGCGATTTTTATTTAAAATTTATAAAACCATCTACAGACAACACTAAATCCGTTATTAATTTTTCATAGTTCATTCGATCAGTATATACACACAGAATAAAAATCATCTAAACTATGAATGCGCATATCATGCTACCTCATATCTTATATATATATGTGTATTTATCGTATTTACATGAACCTCGTTAGAACATTCGACGAGATTTATTTTCATTAAAGCTGCAGTTTTCGCCATCTAACCATCATAAATAGCACTATAGTTTTTTTTTATAAATCTACAGCAATAATCTTTAGATACTCAATATTTTCTACTGAGCTATTTACGTACAGTAATATTTTTCCCAAAAATGAAACTTCAGAACGATTTGAAAAGTAAATTTTATATAAAATTTTTCGTATAAGATTTTTAAATTTCAGTAACTTACGATAGGCCATAGAAACAACCAGATAATAACGTCAAGTTTGATATTTTTTCTTCATAATCTTACTTAAGCAAAAACGCATTTGAATAAAAACAAACATTACAATTTCACTTTTCTTGTGCTTAAATGCGGAACACAGTTTTTAATATTCACAATGTATCATTTTATGTGACCAAAAAAGCAAGAAATTAATGTAATAATGATTAATTAAAATCCTCAACTTCATAATCTTTCAATCGGTACATAAAACTGTCTTGTGCACATTAGATATTAAATTGACCCGATTGACGTTTGTAAGAAAAATCTCCAGTTATGTCACTTAACAAAAAAAAAATGGAGAAAAAACTTTAATTGTTCTTACGATATTTTTATAATTAACAACTAATTAGTGATATTTGAACGAATATAAAGAACATTCGAAAAATGATCTTTAATCAAATGATATTTAATCCATAAAAATCTATTTAAAAACAAAACTTATTCAATAGTTAGTTAAAATATTCGAAACAAAACTTTTGTCCGTATATATGTACACAATGAAGAATAGAAATGGCAAAATTATTACGTTTCAGTATAATGTACAAATAATCACTAATCACTTGATTTCTTGTATAGAGAAAGTTTTTTCATTAGCAAGTAAGCTTTTTCATTTCTAACGATGGGCAAATTGAGTCTTAGCTTATATAATTCTTTTTGATTAAGCGGCACTGCTCCTCGTTAGGTAAGGCGTAGGTCAGACTCCATTTGTAGTAAGATTAATCGCAGGTGGTCTAAGAAGATCGTGATACTGCATCAGTGCTTCCCTTAAAGATCGAGACACTTGGCCTGAAGCCGTCGCTACTGTACACTCAACCAAACAAGGATATAGACCTATCAATTGCTCCCAAACTGAACGTTCCACTGCAGGTAATTAAAAATGTTAAAATTAGTTATACACTTAAAAATCATTTTATATCACGCAATTACATATGCATATTTAAGTGAATAAGATCAAATATGCAATTTTTCTATAAAAATCACCTTTGTTAGCTGGAGCCTTTTTTAAGGACACAACGAGGGTTGCTACTGCTTTAAGAACAAACGATATCTCTGACAACCTGTACCTAGAAAATAGTACTATAGTCACCTTTTTTGGGATAGCTTTAGAACATCTATTGGAGTTTAAAATATCTACAATACTTTACCTAGGCAGTGGGCATTTGCCGCTTCTCCGCTCGTCTTCGATATACCTTTTGAGAACTTCTTGAAATCTGTGAAGTAACGCCGTCACGGCAAGTCGACCGGCGACACCGCCTTCATCTTGCTCAGCAATACTATCGGCAGTGTTCTCGATTTCACTATTAAGCCCATCAAGTAAAGAAAATTGAAGAAGCGTTTCAAAGCAGGTTTTTGCAAACTCTTCTCTTAACTTAGGCTCCCCATTTTTTTCTGCAAACATACCAATTGCTAGTTTAGACATTGTACTTTAATTTACTTTGTTATTTAAATCTTAATGAAATGTGTTAAAAAGTACCAATATTAGAAGTTGCTGAGTGAATTGATCCTTTATTCAAAAGCATTACCACTCTTAAAATAAATTGATGTGGAATATGCTGTGAATGCGGTAAAACTTCGTCCCTTAACAGTTCCATTACTTGACAATCTACTGCTTCATCAGCCTGAATTTCTTCAACTCCGCGATCAGCATTCATTACACTATGAAAGAATTCAATATTATTATTTTCCAATCAACGTTTTCAAATAGAATTATTTTTATTTTTACCTAGTAGGAAACAAGAAGTGATCTAAAGTGTCAGCAAGCTCTTGCCACGTATTTTGGAAATGATCAGGGTATTTTCTTGCAAGCGGCAATCCAATGTGCAAAATTGCTAAGAGATTCGTAACAGCTAATTTCCACGTCGTTTGCGATGGACATGCGTATTTCATTGATAAAGGAACATGAAGAGCTTCGATAATGTGTTTTAAAATTTGCCCCTCGATCACAGCCATTTCGTCTGCGGTTTTTTGATACAAGTTGACTACCATAGATAGAGCTTTTTCTCCGAAAGGCACGTAGTTCATAGTAACCCAATCAGCCTATAAAGTATATTGATAATTGAAAAATCTTCTTGTATATGCATGCATTAAAAATAAAACATACTCATAATTTGACTTACAGATATGCCTCTAACTTGGGAAATGTGTTTAGTAGGAATTTTTCCGTACGTTGGTGCTTCACAAGCTAATTTCGAAAAATAGAGTAGTTGTAAAACAATTGGTGTGATCATAGTCTTCAAATTTTCAGGAGTCGATAAAGCTTCCTATAAAATGTTAGTTAAACAAAATTAATTAATTTACAGAGTTTGAATACAAAACGAGGTAAGTTAAAGCTTAAAAAAATAAATAAAAAATATACTGCTTCCGATATTTGTTAAGCAGTTTTTACCTTTTGAAGTAACTCCATTGAATGAAGAATTCCATCTTGCAATTGCGTGAGAACTACATCCGGTATTGTTGGTAAGATATACGGTGTTGATTCGCCGTGAACTGGTACAGCCACGGCATTTTTCAACACAAGACACAAATTTTCAAGATCAGACGCTGTGAATCTAAAATAGCGATTAAAAAAATAGAATAGATTTTATTAAGAACAAAATTGATAAATTAAAATGGTTTCAATCTTAAATGAATTAATTTATTAAAGAATTTCAAATTTAATGAAATAATGAAAATTAACTCACTTATTTTTTATATGCTGAAACACGGCAGGGAAAATTTGAATGAGTGCAGTAAGGAATGCCTGTGATGGAATGTAGGGCTCAACATCACTATCTGTAGGAGGTGTTGTGCTTTCTAAACCAATACTTATCCAAATACGCCAGGCAACGACCCATAGCATTTCCGAATCTTCGGATTGTGCGGGATCATTATTGTCTATGTTTTTAGGAAGATACAAAATTTCTTGAAAAGACTTTAAGGCAGCTAATGATACCTGCATACAAGTAAATATGAATTAAAAATTATTAAAAAATTTATTTGGTAAATAAATAATTATTTATTTATGTTTCTATTACCTCGTTATTTTTACTCAAAGCTGAGTTTTCAATAAATTCTAAGAGTAAAGACCATGCACGAGGAAAATCTCCCAACATTTGTAGTAACTGACGTTTGGTGTTAAATACTCTTGCTACTCCGCTCAAGGTCAATACCTGTAATTTATAATTCAACAATTGAATAAATCATATTTCTTAAGTGAATAATACACAATTCCACTATTTAATTCTTTCTTTTTTACCTGAGTTTCTGCCCACTGCTTTTGAGCTGTATTTCTGCTGTGATGAATCAATATGTTGCCCGAAGTATCTACCTTTTCATTGCTTGCTGAACTCGAAAGGGTTCTGACTTTATCGAGCAAAGGAAATAGAACCTGCCAGAGTACTGCTTGCCAAGTAGGTTGATGAAGGAGACTGCCGTGAGCGGAAATTGTTGAGAAGAGTGTTTGGCTAGCAGATTTGCGTACGGCCGGTCGTGAATCCACACATAAATCTCCGAGTCTCGCGTATAAACACATCCATAGTTTGTCGAAAGCTGGCATGTTTGTTGTGCCAGGAAAATCGGGAAATACAGAGGCCGAATCACCTTTAAGTGAGGCACATATTTTTTCTTGATTTTGATAAAAGTAATCGCTTATATTCCACTGAAAAAGAAATTAATCAATACTCTTGAAACAAATTTGCTTATGCATTCTAATTAACTTTTTATTGGATTTGACTATAATAATAAGTTAATGTTATATCTCTTATTCTCCTTACCATCTGCCCAACAGCAGTAAGTGATATATTCAGTTCTTGAGTTTGTGAACCAAATTTAGCTGCTGTATCAACACATAGAGGAAGGCACCGCCAAGGCATCACAGGTAAAAAGTCTGTTACAACTAATTGTAAACACTGAAATGCTATTCGAACTAAAGCTTCTCTGAAAGTAAATTTCAATTGATTAATAAATAAATTCCTCTGCTTTTAAATAAATTAATAAATTATTTCGTAAGTATAGAGTACCCATGATGATCGGAAACTGCACCAATAATTCCCAACACAAGCGGCCAACCGTGAAATAGTGTTTCGCCACTCCCATGTAAGATTTGTAAAACACATTCTAATTGCCTTTGTCGAACGTCCGCGTGTCGCACGGATGACAGTTCGGACAATGGTCCAAGGAGAAGAGTTTGTAACTTCTGTAAAATAAAAATAATTTGTATCTATTCTTATTAAAATAAATTAAAATAAATGTATTGCCAGGTAATTACTTGATTATCACGAAGTGGTTGCGGATATTTGTGCTGAAGTGCTGCTTTAACTAAATACGTAATAGCTTCGACGCCCCATTCACGCATGCGAATATGTGGATGTTGACAGACCTCTAATAAATGATTAGTCAACGGCCTCCACAAGACTTCCACTCTTGGTAGATTAACTAGGCCAGTTTCCAATAGTTTGGCTACCGCAAAAAGTGAAGGCTCCTGAAGTCGTAAAAATTGTAAAATTAATATCGTTTCACTAGACTGATATTGAATAAATATGTTTAAGAAATCAATATGTTCGTTGAACTAACTCTGTTTGAATAAGCAAGTTCCATAGCCTCTTGACTAAGCTTGCAGAGTGCGTCGATTAAGTGATGCAGCGCCACATCGTCAAGATGCTGACTACTTTCGAAAAGTCGGCTTAACATTGCACTGAGAACTGGTAGATCGGCCATTACGGCGGTGGTGAGCATGGCATTGGAATCGGCGGCGGTGCGACCGGCTTTCAGCGATCCACCTGTTGATGGTTTTAAACCAAGAATCCAAGCGAGATGTTGGAGTGTGGTAAGGACTAGATGCCAAGCACTACCTAAAATGCTACCATGGCAGTGAGCCAGTAAAAGAAGAGCGCGCATGCACTGTAAATTCTTAACAGTCAGCATGACTGGACCTTGCTGAGCTCCTGTAAAAAATTAAATAAAGAATTATCAACATTGTTTATTTTAATAAAATGCAAAATTTTCACGAATTTACCTATTGGTAAAGAAGCAGTGGGCAAGGGTGTGCCAACCGCAACGACCTGTTGTCTGTAATCGGATTCCGCTAAATTCGCTGGATTAAACTGACCACCGGAAGTTGTGCTAGAACCGGAGGATCCATCCTGCTGTGACTGCTGCTGCCTCGCACCGCTCGGAATACCCTGCGGTGCACTGTACAAGACCGTGAGGGCGTAATGAGGTGGCAGCGAGGCTTTGCAGATAGCAGTAATGAAGGCGTCGCGAGGCGTATGAAGATCTAACAAACCGCAGAGCGAAGCGAACGTCTGAATCTCCTTGAGGACGTTCTCAGTAGCAGACTCGTCAGTGCTGGCGTCTACGAGAGGACTTAGTGCCGCGAGCAGTCCGCACCAACTAGAATTGATGAGCTGCACGTGCAGCTTGCGCTCATCTTCCGTCGGATCATAGCGACGCTCTACGCCTTCAATTCGCGGTCCGGTTATCGCTGCAGAGATTGAGCGAATTATATCTAAGAGGCAGGCGTACGCTACGCTGATGCCGTATCCATCGGGAATTTGTGGCGGTTCTACTTTGTCAAGCATCTCCAAGCTGTTGAACAAAGATACATTAGTTTAAGTTTTTTTATCTATTTTTTTTTATTTTTTTAGTTTTGTTAAAATATATTGTTTTATCTTTTCATTGTTAAAATATACATTTTATCTGTAAGAATGATAAACTTACTATGTGGACTTTGCCTGTCCACTTGAGAAAGTTGCTACTACTGGAAGCCAAATTCCTCTAGAATAAAATCCAGGTTGAGGAGTGACACCTGGTCCAATGGGCATGCCAGCTAATAATGCTGGAGCAGAACCTTGTGCAGCTGGTGCCACTGCCGCTAAAATTGTGTTTATTATTTTAAATTATTTTAATTAAAACTTTGTTATAAATGTAATATTCTGATACACGCTTATTATGATACGTTTGAAAGTCTTTAAATATTTTTTATATATTTACTAACCAGCATTGATTTGCACCATATGAGGGTTCACAAAAAGACTATGTACATAAGCACCTAGACTATTAACTATATCCTGAAAGATATTAGTAGCATGCTGTTTTAAATCATAACAATTGCAGAAACTTGTCAACAAATCAGCTTGAACTGTCATTTTGTGTAAAACCTCTAAAGCCAAAGCACGCTGCCATGGTGGTTTATCAGGATCCAAAAATTTAACAATTAAAGATAAAAATATTTCACATTCCGTAACCTAAAAATAATTTCAAATAAACTTAGTGAATATAAAATATATCTGACAGCTAATGGTGCACAAACTTACCAATAATGAATGATATTTTTGTATTAAAATCGATACCACTCTCAATAACCTCATACTAATAGGAAAATAAGGCTTATCAAGAGGAGTAGCTTGTTGTACCGATGCTGGGACAGAATTTCGATACTTTATGTTAGGTGAAAATAATTTTATAACAAGAGCGCAAACACGTTCCTTTAGAAGAAAACTGAATTCTGGATGCTGATTGTGAAAAAATATTTTATTATTCATGCAATTCAAGTGAAAATTTATAAAAAAGCTGTTAACTTACCTTAAAAAATACTGATGAAAAATTCGTCAAAACAGATTCAAGCAATTCTAAACCAAAAGTTCGTGTCATTTCTGATATGCGTATTAACCAATATGGTTGATCTGCATTAACTAATTGTACTAAATCCTTAAAAAAAAAAATACTAATTAATACAATAAAAGTGCATAAAATTTACATACGTGATAATATTTAAATAAAACATTATTGTCTGTGATAAATTTAAAAATTATTTATATAGTCATTTACCTGAAACATTAAATAGGCATCTGCTGCGCAAGGTCTGAGAGCCTTTGGTGCTTGATTTGTAGGCACTTTGAGTTCTTCCAAATTACTGTCTTCTTGCACCTGTTCGTCAGCATACTGTTCATCTTCAGCAACTACACGTTCAAAAACTAAAGATACTAATTGTCTAACAGTAGCTCCAGCAGTATTGATAATAGTTGAATCTTTAGTAAAGTGAAGCCGAAAACAAAGCACCAAATTCTAAACAACAATATATTATTTCTTTATTCTTAAATCCTTAAAATGAATTTAAATTTCATTTGTAGGATAATATAGAAAACACATACCCTCGATAATGTCTCGCCATGAACAAGGGAGTTACTAGTCAGCAATAAAGTTACTGTTTGCAAAACTTTTACTTCTTCAATACCTGCTTCCATAAGTGTCCACAAAGCATCCGTAATAAAACGAGCCCCTTTTTGATCAACAGCCTGTTGAGTTATCAGTCTTTGCATTGTATTTAGACAAAACTAAAATGCAACACAGTCATAAATATAAATTTAAACATTATTACAAATAAGAAACTTATATAGAAATGAACTATATAATTATTATTTACAGTTAATTTACCTTACTAATTTTTACATCTTTACTTTCGCAACCTTGGACTAAAGGATAAAGAATTTGATTAACAACATAATAAATTTGTCCAGGTTGATTGTTCGAAGATGCTTGTCTTAACTTGACTATTCCTTCCTCACAGGCCTGTAAGTAAAAATTTTATTTAGTCATACAAATTTAAAATTGATTGGTTCCAATTTTAAAACCACTTATGAAATTAGCTTTTTACATAGAAATAAATCATTGCGATAAATTTTGCAGTAAATTAAAAGTATGTCACGTAAAAGTTATTTACTTAATAGACAGTCTCTTAGAAAATGAAACATTTATTAACTGAGACAAGGCATAAGATAGACAAATGCTATTAAAAAACTTTTTTCTAAATAGATGCAAACAAATATGAGTGGTATACAGCCTGTCGTAAATGTCAAAGATTCAGTAATTCATAACAACAGCGACTGATGTAAAACTTATTTAAAACTAACTCTGGGAAATTCATTGTAAAAAGCCAAAATAACAGGAAATGTATTGTCAATCGTAATCACTGACCTCCTTGATTTGAGGATATTTCTTTTTCGTCTCCGAGGAGAGGACCTTCAGGTCGGCCTGCAGAGACTCGAAGAACTTGGTGTAGTTCTCCTGGGAGCCGGGGCCACCAGCTGCCACGGTCGACATCGTCCTGTCTCACGCTTAAAGAATATATACCCGTCCACACCTACAACGTATCCCTATCTCACTCGCTCTCGCAGCTCCGGCTGAGTGCACTCTCACGTCCTCCCCCTCGACTCCGCCGCACCGCTGCGTATTCACTGAAGGATGTAAGCGCCGATCGGGCTCATGGCGCGACACGTTCGGTCGTCCCGATCGCTGCTTCGAGGGAGCCCCAGAGACTCCTACCCTACCCCTCTGGAGTGACTAACGGAGCCAGGGCTCCAGCGGGCGGTCGGGCTGAGCTGGCAGCATGCCGATACAATCGGCCAATATTGTCGACGAAGCACACTACCACCGCTCGCGGCCCGTGGACTCGCTCTCCCACCTCCTCCGGCCGCCGCCGCCGCCGTCGCCTCCTCGTGTGGCCCCTGCTGCAGCGGGCGGTGCACCTATTGTCGCGCCCGTCCCACACTCGACGATGACCTGTCGCGACACCGGGCGATCGAGCACCTCAGCTGGACTCCGGGCGCGCGGCGCACGGCGTACACCAGCATCTGTCACTTTTGCACGACTACCAGTCCACCACTATAAGTTCCCTCCTTGGCGTGTGTATACTCCTACAGTTTATCGCAGTTCGCATTTAGGTACTGCCGCGGACGCTCGCAAAGTGTATATGTATGTGTAAGCAATTTACACAATTACACGTCGTGCTTATATGCAGTGGCGCTACCGACGTCCCTGTGATGACGATGTTGCGAGGTTGCGCACGTGGTCGCGCGGAATTTTCAGAAACGGAGCAACTGTATAATAAGCCATTGCCATATCTTGTTTTGCACTTTTCATTCACTTTCCATGCTTGCTTGGTATTTTAATTTATGATCGCATTATTGTATTATATAGCTTCATGAATTAGCTCTCTCTCTTATTATATTCAACAATAATTACTTAAACAAATTTTTTTATTACAAAGCATTCAGTAAAAAACATGATGTTAATTTTAACAAATTTATTATTGCAGTACCATAACATCGATGAAAAATAAAAATTGCACAATGACTAGTTGATTATACGATTACCTATATATGTATATTAATATACTGGACAAACAAAGAACATCAATAATATGTATATTAGATTTCTATTTTTACTGCAGTAGTTACATGTAACTACTGTCATAGAGTGCTTTAAAATTTAATTATGCATTGATCTTGCAAATTGCAATCAGTTATACTTATATACACGAAGGACATGCGCACTCTCTCTACAATGACACTGTGGAGCGAGATCTAGTCACGCGATACAAGTTGTAAATCCAATTCAATATTTTTCGCGACTCGAGCATAAACACCCATTATTCGCATTAATCCTCTCATTCACGCATAAGCTGAAAAAAGAACAACTGCATTCTGGCCGAGTCATTGCAATGGAACGGCACTTGCGCGGCCCGCGCTTTCGTTGCAGATGTAGCCGCACAGGCGAGCCCGAATATCGGTGATCGTGGCACCGGCCTGGGCTCCTGGTATGCACTCGGCAGTACACTTAGTCCGCTGTATAAGGTTCGGGCTGCATCTGGGTGTGTTGCGCCGCCTCCGCAGCTGTGCTGACTCCGAGAGTTCACGCGGCATCGGGGATAACTTTCGGAGCAGCGTGGCGTGTGTGGCTCGCGCTCGTTAAGACTTTCTCTGCGGTAGGACAAACTGCTCCACGAAGTAGACGCTTGAGTTCTCGGCAGCCGCGCGGCTTTATCGTTCGATAATCCGCTCTCCCCCTCCGATCTCACGGAGCACAACAAAGTGGAGTCTGCCCAGTACAGTGGTCTCGGGATATTTTCTGCTGACCGTTGACTCTTTGTTGCATCGAGGGCCGAGACAAAGAGGCGATTAGGTAGACTAAATTGCGATGGCGCTAATTAGAAGGGCAAGCCATTCAGGCAGCTGGTACACAGAGAAAAGTAAGTCATTTTTACATTCTTTTCTCTTTTTTTTCTTCTGTTTTGGTCAGTTAAAATTACGACGTCACTTTTGTACTTTCAATGATTCTTAATATGGTAAAAGTGCAATTTCAGAAATAACTGAGATCACTCGTTTTGGAGTCATTACAAACTGAGTAGTTACTCCAAAAACTGAGTGCATATTATTACATTATAATCAAAATACTACACTTTTAATAATTATGTATGTTTTCATATGGGAAACAAAGAAAAATGATAATTAAGAATCAATATTTACCAAAAACAAGGAAATTATTAGTAGACAATATATTTATACATTAATTATTTTGCAGGTTTTGAGCTTAATAAACAATTGGGAGACTGGCTAAACGCAGCTGACTTATCTCATGGACCAGCTAGGGCAATCATATCACCGTCAGTACTTGTTAATTGTATTTTTATATTTATTTTCTGATCAGAATATATTAATAGATTTCTTTTTATTTACAGGCATGCTGGATACAGTTACTGTGGGTCCTGTGCCGCTTATGCTTATCGACAAATCAGTCCTGTAGTAGTGTAAGTTATTCAATATTGTACTTTTTTTTATAAAAAGTTTTTAGTTTCAATAAGTGATACATTTCTTCATTCCTATAAATGGTGCCTTGAAATGACAGACTTGCTGTTATGCAGTCGCAAGATATTCATTTTAGGCCCATCCCACCATGTGAGATTACCCGGCTGTGCTCTCTCAAGTGCTACTGTCTACAAAACTCCATTGTATGACTTGCACATTGATCAACGAGGTTATTATTTACATTCATATTTTTATTCATAGATTTTTTACAATTGCAATAAAACTGATTGTGTATTTTATTGCATAGTGAACAAAGAATTAGCAGAGACTGGTCAGTTTGAATGGATGGACATGGATACCGATGAAGATGAACATAGTATTGAAATGCAGTTACCCTATATTGCTAAAGTCATGGAAGAGTAAGTTGTAACTTTCAAAATATTTTCCATTAAAAATTTTTATGATTTAACTTAATAAAATATATATATTTTTTTTTAGTTTTAAAGATTCATTTACTATTGTTCCGATTCTTGTTGGATCACTCAGCTCTTCACAAGAAGCTACATATGGGAAAATTTTAGCTCCTTATTTAGCTGATCCACAGACACTATTTATAATTTCTTCTGACTTCTGTCATTGGGGTCAACGGTTTCGATACACTTATTATGATAGATCATGGGGTCCTATACATAACTCGATTAAAAATTTAGATAAAATGGTACGATAGTTAAATTTACTTTAATATAAATGAAATTCAATAAATATATTCTGATTTACTATGTTACAGGGGATGGATATAATTGAAAATTTATCTCCTAACTTTTTTACTGAATATTTACGAAGATATGGAAATACCATTTGTGGTAGACATCCTATTGGAGTTCTGCTGCAGGTACACTTAAAAATTTTCAAAATTTTGAGATATGCATTTATAATTTTTTATGTACAATAAATTATTTTAATAATTTCTGTTTTAGGCAATTAAAAGTCTGAAGGAAAGTAGCAATAGTCAAAGAATGACTTTAAAATTCTTGAAGTATGATCAAAGTAGTCAATGCAATAATATGAGTGATAGTTCAGTCAGTTACGCCAGCGCTTCAATGGTTGTTGAGTGATATTAAATTCTCGGGTAGTTTATGCCGTTAAAATTTTCAGTGCGATATTCACACATACACCTTATAGACATAGGCGCAATTTAATTAATACTAGAAAAAAAGTTGCAGCAAGAGGTAAAATTTATCTCTTCTCAATTTGTTGATACATGCAATCTTAGCTGTCGATTTTAGATACAAAAAAAATTTATTAGGCAGAGCTCGATACAAGGCCTCTTCAACATGGTACCAGAGTGTGATACCATACTTATACATACATACTTAATCCTATAATTATTTTCATATAAAAGACACAATTTACATTTTCTATTTTCTATCGTATAAAAAATACATGTAAAGAACGAGCTAGGGGAATAGCAAGAAACTAGTGGTAAATTAAAGATTGAATTTTTTAATTTATATTTAAGTGCATTAATGAAAATATTAAAAAGAAATTGTAATTGCTGAGATTATACGTATTATATACGTAAATAATATAAGATCACAAATGACTAATTGACTCGATTTTGAGTTCTACCTCAGGTTATTACATCAGGTCCAATACATTAAGAACAATCGTGATAAAGGATTTTTTGACCGAGTAAAGATAAGAATAAGCGAAAAAGACTCAAAATATTGTTGCTAGTTATCTACTTTAACTAGACATAGCACTTAACTAAATTATTGTTCTTCAAGTGCATTGTTTTTACACCTTGAATAAAGTTAATTTCTCAATTTGAATAGGTTTTCATAATCGAAAGTTACATTATAGAGCAAATTTATTAGAACTGAATGTTTGTTCTAATTAGTCTAATTAATAATGAAAGATTTGTTAAAGAATTTTTCATTTGAAAATTCTATTGTTTAAAAAGTTACAATAATAACATAGTTTACGAAATTTTATTAATTTTTTTTTGAATATCAATTAAATAATTCAGAAACAAATTTCATTTTTTGTTATCAAATTATTAAAAAAATTTGAGTTTCGTATTTTAATACATTTAAAGTCGAGCCTGCTTTAAAGTCAACAGCGGTTATTGTACTGTAACAACATTAAGATATTAATGAGTTAAGGAATTGTGTTCTCTAATTATATCAAGATGGTAAAAACATTATTTTCTTTCAATCGTGATAAGTAAAACTTTTAAGTATGCTTTAGCTTAAAAAAATTAATAAAATTCAAAGTAATATGCATTTATAAGACAATAAAGGCATTTAATAGTACACATACTTTATGCACCTTTACTAATAAATTATGTAATAAGTATGAATCTGTCAAAAACAATGATCGAAAACAATGAATGAAAAGCAATGCAATGGGATATTCTCGAGGGGAAAAACAGCAAAATGCATTTACTTAAATAAAGTTTTATGAACAAATATATTCAATTGTTTACTATATTTTTTGTAAAAAAATCACTCATTTTGGACAACTCCCTCTGTTCTTTTCAACTTCATTTGATATTTAATGCTTAAAATATTCACAATTTCTCAGAAATCATGAAATTTGTTTTAAGAACATACTTTTCGTGCATTTTCAGTACCGCAGTATAAATGTATAATGTACATCACTTTGTGTCCTTTTATGCACTGTCATCTGAATCATCTGGATTGAAATCAGGATCATCTTCATCATCTTCATCATCCAAGTCCAGATCATCAAGATTTTGAAATAGACTTTCATCAACTTTAACGGAATCTCCTAAAAAAAGAATAAAATTTATTTTTTCTTGAATCTACTAAGAATTTTCATGAAAATTATATCTTGATCATTTACCATCATCAAGGAACTTAAGATCAGATTGGTTCAGAGTTTTATCAGTCATAAACAATTCTCTACCAGTAAGTTTCTTTCCTTCTTTTTCTGCAATCTCTCTTTTCTTATTAATTCCTGTTTCTTCATTGAATTGTTCTTTCCATCTTAGGAAAGTTTCCACAGTGACTCTTGTTCCTTCAAACCTTTTCTATAAAATTAAAATTGTCGTTTGATTACATAAACAAAAATAATTCCTTATGTATAATTACCATTTCTGCTTCTTCCTCTTCTTTCAACTTTCTTGCAGCATTTTCTTCTCGATTTAACTTTGTTTGATCCCATTCAACATTGAGCCATTCTTGAGCTGCACTGACTAATGTAAATACCATAACAGTCCCTAAATTTTCATTCATTTGCTCCTCTAAATGTTGCATTAATTTGTTAATATCACCATCCTCAAAATTTTCCTCATCCACAATAGAAATAATTAGTGGTTCGTCCGGATATTTTGGGGTATATGTGAATTCTAGTCTACATGATAATCCATTATCGGAATCTGGCTCGTATTCTTCAGATTTTATGGGAATGGCAAATTTATGGTATGGCTCCACTTCTAAAACTATAAAATAAAATATAAAAATAGGAAAAAATTTAAATCTTTCTGTACAAATGTATGATAAAGAGAGAAAAATTCTTATATTACTTACTTTCAAGCTCGCCGCAGTAAATAGAATCTAAAGCTTCTAATTCGTTGCATTGTTCTTCTTTATAATCCATTGCGTGTTTTTATTAGTAACAATTTCAAATTATATTATACAATAAATTAAAAGTAAGATTGTAGCAAATTATAATAATGTCCAATTAAAACTTATAACCTCAACACT
Source organism: Eurytoma adleriae (assembly GCA_900480045.1). Lineage (NCBI taxonomy): Eukaryota > Metazoa > Arthropoda > Insecta > Hymenoptera > Eurytomidae > Eurytoma > Eurytoma adleriae. Next base: position 329,042 of record UXGC01000020.1, on the reverse strand, counting down.
TAACCTCTTGCTGACAAAATTGGTTTCTTTTGTCATATGGGTAAAATATCAATAAAATATTTCTAAAATTTAACCGTTTTGTATATTTAGTAAATTAAATAACAAACTATCTCCTCTTAGTCGTTTAACGAATAAACTCCCACATTTTTGATGACTTGGTTAGGATATATACTCTCGAGTCTCGAGCAGTGAAATGCATACGCCATACGGCCGTATGTTCCGAAATACATAAGTATATATATGTATATGTTTAACAGTAGAAACGCGGTAATTTGGTCAGACACAAGTAGTACATACAAGTTATAACAAGTCCATTATGCAATATGCATATCTATGCAAATTTCAAATAATTCACTGTTATTTTATGGGTATTAAATTTTTTATAAATGTATAAGAAAATAAAAATAATAATACGATATAAATTTTTTATATCATATACTAATACATCGATAGTAAATTTAAAGAAAAGAATATTTTAATCGCTATAATTATTAGGCAAACATTGCGAGGCAAACGCGGTTAACAGTATTAAATAATAATTAATCACATGATATGGTATTTGGTACACTTTTTTAAATAATAAATCGTTTTTCTGGGAAGATTAAAAAAGATAAGTAAATTAAAGTCATTAATTTTTTTGCTTTTAAGGGTTTTTAGTCTTTATCTTTGGTTAATTACGAATAATTGTACAATTAATGTAAAGTAAAAGAGCGGGGCAAAAGGATAGCGAACGACAATGCCTCGTAAAAAATTAATTTAATAATAAAAAATTCCGAGAACAGCAACGAAAAATACTTGTTTGACCATTACCCCTAATGTTTTAATATTTTATCGCAATAAGAATCTTTTTTTTTCTATAAAAAATGTACAGCGTTAAACCATATTTGCATGGTGTTCATTTTTTGTTATTGCAATTTTTTTCATCAGTTTCAGTATTTACAAATTTTAATTTTAGGAGAAAATCGCCGAATAATTAGGTAAATTTCAATCAAAGCGGCAAGTGAAACTATCATTGCGAGCAAATATACATTTCCACAATCCGGTATCACACATAAAAATACAATAAATTGTCGTCGCTGGAATCCAACTAAATCTCAATACGATCTCGTACAATTTTCAAAGCGCGCTGTATATACGTCCGTTAAATCTGCAAAAAAAATCCCGAAAAACTGCAAATTCTGAAGCAGCCGCGGATGAGAAACAGCTGGAGTGCACGCGAAGCACGCGCTACGGAGGTCGGAAGTCCGAGTAGATCGCGCGCCAAGTGGTCGGCCGCTAAAAGCCAATAAGAGAGGCGGCGCGCGCGGGGGACGGCAGCAGGAGGCAAAAAAAGGAGCGAAACGGGAGAAGCGAGGAAGCGCCGTGGAAGGGAAGAAAATCGCGTCGCGCGCACCGAGTGATCCTCTCGAGGTGCAGAGCGCATGTAAGTGTACGTACGCATAACGCGCAGCTCTCTGCTCCCACCGCGTATGGCTCTTAGACGCGTGTGTGCGAATGTGTGTATGAATGTGTGTGCGCGCGCGCGCGCGCGGCGAGCTGCGCGACGAACAATCAATACAATGGATGCGCCGCGAGACGCCCGCGGGGGAGTAAGCGGCGCCGACGGAGGGTGAAAAATTAGCGAGATAACCGAGAAGCGCCCGGGCGACAAGTAGATGCGGACGGAAACCGCGAGACCCTCCTCCCCTCTCGTCTTGTTGTTGGCACGGAGCCCCTGTCGAATTTTTTGCTCCCCGCGAATGGCCGTCTCGCGAAAATCTCAGCGGCACCCAGAATTATGCACAATGTACACGTGCATATCGGTTTCCGACTCTCTGAGCTCATAAGCGATTAATAACTAATCGCGCGGAGCGGCAATTACTCCGGCGATGGAGAGTCGCTTTGCGCGCGCCGCCGAAGCTTGACACAGTTTAAATGTCTGAGGGCTCTTGAAAACTTCGAGCGTCTTCATTGCCACCCAGCCGCCGAGTGATTTCAATGGCATTAAAACGCCCCCCCCCCGTGATTTCCTACTGCCAGAAATTAAAGACGACCGCTAAAGTATCTAGCTTCGCAGTCGTCGCGGTCTCGCGGCAAGAAGGGCTCGTGCTCGATTGCACCCTCCTCCGATTGTCGATTGGGGCCGCCAGGCGAGCGCACGCAGGACCCTCCGAGAGGCTAACGCGGTGCGCGCAACGAACCAGTTCGCAAATTAATCCAAGTTTATCTAGGCTACGCCGGCTGAAAGGGGCGAGCGCGAGCCGACCTACCACCTACTTCGCCAAGTGCGCCACTCCGCGCGTCATCATCATCGACGCACGGCGAACAGAAAAAAGCGGAGCCGCTCGAGCTAATTAACCGTGCGGCCGCGAAGGAAAAGCCGCGGAGGAAGAGACGCTCGCAGCCGGGGGGGCCGCGCTCCCGAGTTCGAGAAGGGAAAGCCTCGGCGCGCACCGGCGGGGAGGGGGCGAGAGAGCCCCCAAACGGGGCGGCGCGAGGGCTCCGCATAGGTGGCGGCTTATCGGCGCGGGCAGTGCGCACGAGGCGGCCGTCGGCTTCGGAGCAGCGCAGCGGCGAGGGATCTGGTGCGCGCGCGCGCGATTCCACCCGGTCGAGCTGGGGCGAGTCAGCGAAGATGGCGACGCTCCGGCGACGAGCGGCGGCGGCGCGCTGAGCCCGAGGAGTCCGGCGGCGGGCGCCGAGCGAATCGAAAGCCGATCGATCGCGGGGGCACGCCGCGCGCCCCTCGCAGCCGTCAGCGGCGTCGCCGCCGAGGCCGCGGGCGCGCCGGGGTGGGGGCGGCCCGTATATCGATTGCGGCGGCGGCACGCGGAGACGCGCCGATGATCGAGACTCGCATTCAGCGCCGAGGGCCGCAGCAGCAGTGAGCGCGTGGCCGTTGCGCCGTGACCAGCGGGGGCAGCCGCCACTTTCATGGGCGATCGCCGCTCCGGGCCGCTCCACCGGACCGTTGGAGGAGGCACTGCCCGAGGATGCACCTCTACTTCGAGAGGAACAGCAATGCCAAGTGCGACTGCAACATACTATCGCTCAGCTGGATGGGCAAGTTGCCGGACGAGCTCCAGGAGGTTGGTCTTTTTCCCTTCGCTTTGTTCTTCTTATGCTCTTTTTTTTTCGTTCTTTGGAGTTGGATCGATTTGTTTACTTTTTGCGAGGTACGATAGATAATTGGTTCTTTTAACCTCTGTGGTTTTAAATTGAAAATGGCTATTCTACTTATATAATGCAGCTTAACCGCGCGTGACTCGCGAATGCGAATAAAACAACTGTATTGACAGAGGAATATCGATTATTTTCGTAATAAATATATCCATCGTAAACTTATTATTATAGCATTCTGTAAGCAGCAGAAAAATAATAAATTGGAGGTTAAAAAAATACGTTTTAGCTTGTAATGCACGTGTTTTCATAAAAGCTAGCGATATTTTAATTAAAAATCCCGAGGACAAATATTCTGGTAAAAATTCTCATAAAAATGTGTGCGAAAATGTATTGCAGTCGGACAATTTTAAAGAAATATTATCATCCTTTATAACAAAAGTAGCCGCAGATTAAAAATTGTGCGTTGATTCATAATTAACAAATTAAACCAAAGTCACCCTTTTTTCTCAAATAATCTGTGGTTTGTGCAATATTTTAAAACAATCGAACTTAATCTTAAACAGTTCAATAAAATTTATCGAAAATTATGATTAAAATTGATCTTATTTTTAAATCGTAAGATTGAATAAACATTTTAATTGAATAAATTAAAATTTTTTAACAAACATGCAGTGTCAGGTTAGCCTTGAAGAAGTGCATTGCAATATTCACGAAAAGTCTGCACGACAAGTCTTCGCGTGATTGAAATCCAAAACAGATTTATACGCAATAACTGTCCAGTTTAATCTTTGTAAAAAAATGTTTTAAAAATATTTATTTAATATTATAGATGAAGAGATGACTATTATAATTTAAAAGAAATTCTATTTTATGAGAAGCACTAATGCATTCATGATCACGTCACGAATATTTGATTTTAAAAGCTTTTAAAAAGTTTATATGACGTTATGTAAAAAAATTATTGTTAGTTTGGAAGACTAACAAAATGATCATAAGCAATAATGTAACAGTAATATACGAATAGAAATAATTTAAAAAAATTAAAACATAATAACAAAAATACACGAATTAGAAAACATTTATTTCACTGCTTAAAATAAAATTATTTGCACAAAGTATCTTTTCCTTGAATAAGAGTATATAATGTTAAAAGTGGCTCTACATATTTGTGTAATCAATATGAGCATGTAATACAACGTGATCAAACGAGACATATATATGTTCATCCACCAACAAAGCAGACGACTTTTTAAAAATATATATTGAAATAATGTAATTATAATTATCAATAAAATCGATATGTATTATGTAATGGTTCAATCGTATTAATTAGGGATAATCTGAAAATGTAACCGAGGTGATAAGGGGTGATAAGGTAACAGATTTAAGAGATGTCTGACGTGTTGTAAATCTCGTTTAAGTGTTGTCTAAGGAGTAATTAATTCTTCAAAAGTGCTATTAAATACAGAATAATTCATTCCAAAGTTACTGCGTAAACACCTTCAACAACGATATTTTAAAGTTAATTCTTGCATTTATAACTTGGTTTACTCGTTTAAAAGATCCTTATTTAACTGCAATTACATCAACGCGAACGCGCTCAAAAGTAAACCAAATCAAGTCATAACAAACGTAATAGTCTTTAAAAAGCCAATTTCAACACCGGCAACTTGGAACGAAAAAAAAAAGGAAATCAACATCCTCTTCGACTTTTGCGCGTTCTACCGTAATCTTTGCGAATAAATTGAAAAAAAAACGGAAGGGCTGAAAAGGCGCGTGGGCGAATCCGATTTTGCGTAGGGAAGCGATGGGAAATTGGCGTCGTCGGTCCAACCGAGACGCCTGACGCGATTACAGCAGCGGCCAGCCGGTCGCACTCAGGTGCGCGACGCAGCCGTGGGCGCGAGTCCCTTTTCCTCGGCAGAGCCGGACAAACGGATGCGGGGGCGGCGCTGGTCGCGAGGCCGCGAGCCTCATTTCCTTCGGGCGCGAAAGGCGCGGCTAATCACCGCCGCTCTCCATTTCCGCTTTCGAAGATGGGTCGTCGAAAGGGGGGGCGGGCGACGACGACGCAGCCTCCCTCTCGACCGTACGGTGGAAACGAGCCACCCCCGCGTCGAGTCCCCGTAACTCACTTACTTTTCGATTGGCAGTGAAAAAAAAAAACGTCGCGTGATTTCCACCGGCTATTTAGGAGGCTACTGCCGCGGGCGTCCCTTTTGAACTTTTGATTTTGCGGAGGTTCCGCAAGACCCGTGACTCGGATTCAGACGTTTAATTTTTTTTCTGGAGGTCGAGCACCAGACTGTGTCCACTAATTGATTGGAAACCCTTGGCTTCGGTTTTATCGGCTTTTTTTAGAGAGTTTCTTTTCATTTCAAACCAGAGTTCAATTTTCTCCTCGTGATTGAAGAGAGCAGTGGTTACAGTTTAAAATCTTCAGTTCCTATCAAAATCCGAAAGATTGAATAATCATACTTTTTAAGTTGATCACTTATATGATCAATGAGTGATCGATTTTTATAATATACTGAGAAGAAAAAACTATTAAAAAGTGTATAACTATTCTATTCTAATATACGTCACTATATTTTAGTGTATATTCCTTCTAGGCCAAATAAAATATGAGCCAAAAGATCGACAGGGAATCAAGTGCGATCGTTGCCCCGCGAAAGCACGCGGCGTAATCCACGGTCGAGGTGACGGCTTTAACGGAGGGAAGGTTGTCGCGGCCGCGACCGAGGTGCGCTCGAATAGCACCCAACAGCGGGCGCGAAGCGAATCGCCCGATCGCGCTCGAAATTTGCGGATGAAAGGGACTTTCCCGATAAAAACAACGACTGTGCCCCGAGCCAACGGTGTCGCGACACCTAGCCCTTCACTTAGGTATGCCACGGCAACGCACGGCAACTGACGCGCGAATTTGCGCGCGTCCACATTGATGAAAAGAGCGAGTAGGGAGTGCTTTATTCTACGAACTTTGCCGCGTTTCCGTGTCAGGAGCTTTTGCCTAGGAGCTTCTGAAAAAAATATGGACGAAGGCAAAAGTTTTCAGCGTACGTTTTTTTAAGCCGCTCTTGCATACAACTGCTTTTATGAAAGTTATTTTAGAAAACAGAATGGAAAATCCATCCGTTTATTTTAGAGTAATAAATTCTGGGTAATGGACGTGGAGCGTTAATTAAGGTCGTCTTTGTACATTTGGAGAGGGATAATAGCAGATTTGAAAAATTAATCTGTTTTAGATTACTGCAGCTCGCCGGTCATACTGCAATAATAATTCATGGAAATTTTTGTTAACAAATCGTTTATCACATTAAATGTACATTTCGTGATATAATTAATTCACTAATTTGAACCCTCTTGCGCGGATGATATACATATACCTATAGATGCATTTGGGAAATATCCTATACTTAGGACAAATGTATTCATTCCCTCTGAAAAGGGTTAATCAGATATCTATGTACATCTGAAACAAAAGGCCAACTACAAGGATTGGTAAAGTCATCATCTTTTCTCGAAAACTAATTATCATCGTTATATAATGGTTGTAATATTTTTAATAATTTAATAATTTTAAATCGTATTTCTGTAGTTTCTATTCTTTCAAAAGTAAATGAGCAATAAAAAAATAGTTTTGTCAGCGATGTGATGGAATATGTTACGAGTGCATAACAATTTTATCGTAAAAATATCTTTTCTCCCACTGTCAACTTTCTTTTTTTAAAAAAAAAAGTTATAAACTCAAATGCTGAGCTCTTATGAATTTTTGAAAGCTCCCCGCAATATGGTATCCGCACGGCTCAAGCCCTATAAAGCTCATCCATCAAGCGTTACTACCCATCTTGATATTTCGCATTGCAAGTCCGCGAATAGTAACAAATCCGATTAGCAATAAATGGAGAGCAGCAAAGCCGAGGTTCCTGGAGCGCCGCTGATGGTTCCGCGATAGATTTTTTCCTCCGATGCGGCGCTCTGACACTAATCCAATGCCGGGACTACATTTACCGATGCACCTGTAATTATCTGTGCGCCTCGCACCAAGGGACGACGTCCGCTTTATTTTACAGAGTGAAATTATTACTCGGAGCTCGGAAGAAAATATGAAGAATACATTTTTTTTTTAATTTAAGCATTAAAAAGTTTTGCTTGATGCTGAATTTCTGTACAATTTGGCGATACAATCATTTATTTATATTTTCTTTAAATAAAACGTATATTGAAATAAAATGAAAGCAAAATAAATGAAATATGTATGTGAACGAAGAATAGAGAAAGATATTATATTGGATTCCAAAATAATGCCTTTGGAAAATTTATAGTCCTTCTTTGAAACAAACTATCCAATTTCAACAAAAATTTTTACTAAAAATGTCAAGCTTTAAAAATCTTTTTTCATAAACGAGAAAAAACATATTGAGATGTTCAAAAACCTTAACAAATTACTGAACAATTTGAATCAAACTTCAGTCTGGGTTATGATGCATAAAGTAGCGCACTGTAGTGCTTAAAAGTCATTTACAACTTTACGCAATTCGTCATCAAAACATCAAATATAGCCAAATTTCATTAAAACATTTCAACCTAAATTTGTCCGCGAAAAAATTTGAATATCTGACGTATTACAATATTTCGCACGCACCGGCAGTGGACATTGCAAACACGCAGCGGCTCCGAAGTTTGCACAACCGCGCGCAATAAGCAAGCTGCACCCGATCCGTCGAAACTCGAGGAAGTCGCGAGCCGCCAGTGGGCAAATGATCAACCGCCACTTGCGTCAACCCCGCGGCATCGCGTTACTCGCGTCGAACACGGCCAATTCGCGTCGCGGCTCTCGCCAGCTGGCTGCCTCGGAAGTCGCCCGCAGGTCTGCGCCCTTTTATTCCTCGGCGCGCGACGAGTTTGCGATCGATGCGGGGGTGGCGGCAGGGGGGGCCGGCTCGGTGTGCAGCCGCTCCTTCGTTTACGCGCGGCTCGCAGTAACTCGGGAGGGCTGCTTTTCAGCTTCGAGAGGCCCGCGCGCGCGGAGACGCCGCCGGAACGTTATCCCGCTCCCTTTCTTCCTCTTTATTTCTTTTTTTCGCGCGCGCTCGTTTTTTTTTCGCCGGTGGTGGCCTTTAATTACGGGAATGCCGTGCTCAAAAGCCCTTTTGGCAGGACTACGCTTTTGTTTTGCCGCTGCGCGCGCCTACGCAATTTGTGGAGCACTGGGTTGGCGGAACGACGAATTTCTTTTCTTTTTTCTTTGTGCAACCGGCAAGCAGGAGGTGAAGTTTGATATGCTAACGAGGATGATTAGATGCGACAAGGCGATAACTAATTTTTTTAGTCGTTTTGCTTTTAACGTAGGATGCGTGTTGTCTACCACTTTCGGGCGGAATTATACAAGCGTTTCTAAATTTCGTCACGCAAGCTCAAATTAGGATACTACGGAACTAACAAAAGTTCTAATTTTTCTTTTCAACTATTGATTGATTGTGGCGGACGTGCTTCGATTACTAATTTATTTCGTATACAGAGTTATTTGTATAACTGAATAAACTGAGTTTATTTGTATAATTGAATCCTCTATTCTCTGTACATTTTAAGTCTATTGAAACCGTATTGCATTGCTGAACGAATAGAAAGCTTATTAGTTATTGATACTATTTTAGAAGTGCTTCGAAATATTTAGATCAAATTTCTGGTATAAATAATCCACAGTAGAAATCCTTGAAAGCTGTAAAACAATCAGTTAACTTTAGCACAATCAAAACAATGCTGATATTTATTAGATTATCTTCGATAATCTCATTAATAATTCGTGTATTAAACGATCATAGAAATGGTATTAATATCATCAAATTATGACGCATACCATAGCTCCCTTATTTGTTAAAAAAAAATGCATTAGGTAGATATTGCATTTATTTACAGCTATTTTACATTTATTAATTTTATAATATCAAATTAAACATTTAAAACACAAGAATTTCGCAGAAATTCCCTCTCTATCGTCTTATTTGCATACATGGAAATAATAAAATGTTACCAGCGGTCTGTGGGAAAGCTCGGCACAGGAAATTAATAAAAATCTTTTATAAATTAATGTCAAGTATTTAAATTAAATAAAAATTTCAGCGTAAAAACCAGTTATTTTTTGGAAAATTTCTTTTTGAAAAAAAATGGATACTTTACTGAGTAGCGAAACTACATAACTGGCTGATTACCGATGGCAAATTAGCTTCGGTAATCGTTTGGATGATTTCTTTCGCTTTCAATAAAGTTCCAGGCGAATTAACTGTTATTTCGGTTCTAAGCTTATGAAATGTGACATGTACCTAAAACGAATTCGTAAACCGAATGGTCTGACTGAGAAAAAGGACCAGGGGGGAGAGGTACGCATCTTGTGTTGAGGGGTGCAGAACAGGATGCGAACTAACAATAAGGTATGAGTCACTTACTAGGCCTATAGTCATACACACCGAAGTGTATTTATTCTTGAAAAAATTTACTACGATAGCATTGCGAACAGAATTATATACAGAAAAAATATCGATCATATTCTTTTTATGGAAATAATTTAGAAACTTTTGCGTTTTTATGGCTACACTTTTAGATTGGAAAGCCTTAACTCGAACTTTTTATCTTTTGAAACTTTACCCAGCTGGTCTCTTTTAAAAAATATTCCCTCGAATATTTCAATTTATAAAGGCGCGGCTGTATTTTTATTCCTCTCCAATGAATTCCACCGTTAAATTTTTTGTCGGTTGTCACTTCAACCGAAACAATGACCCAATCAATCTTTTAACCTTGAGTGGCAACGTAATCAAAGAAAAAAATCAATGACTCGTTTACCTGTAAAATCGTATAAATGACTGCGCAAATAACAACCCCAGGATAATTCACAAAGGCACTTTTCTCACTGGGGACTGTATCGAGCCGGCGCGAAAAGCTCGAAAAAGTCTCTTGGAAAAAATCGCGAAATGTTTGAACTCTTGGCTGAACATTGCTCGACATTTATCACCCCCGGATCACATTCCTCATTTTGCTTCTATCATGCGGGCACTCTGTCGTAAAAAATAATTTTTCGGTTCGCATGTTCCGGGGTAGAATACGTATTAGAGCTTTATACCTACGTATTGGAGATTAGTAAACACAACAAATACGAATATACAATTGCAAATTATATGCAGTTTTAAAGTTTTATATTTAAAAGAATTTACGGACGTGAAAGTCTAGGTCAAATCTATATTTATTTAATCGAATAGAATCCTTCGGTTCCTTTGAATGCGCCCTTAATTAATTTCCTAGAGGATATCCACTTGAACGTTATATTACTTACATTTTCAATTCAATTTCATCTTTAATATCTCTAAAAGCAAATCAATGAAATTTCACTGAAAGTTAGAGAACATGACGTGATTTACTTTGGGTATCAGGAAAAGATTTTTTAAACTAATAAGAAACCTAAAAAATCTATGCAAATTAAAAGCACTTTCACACTAATTTATCTCTACATTGCAAAGGCAATATTGAAAAAAATATTTTTAGCAATTTCAACTTTTACAAGTTCTAAGCAACGGCTAAAGTTTTGTATGTTTTACTCTCCCATTAAAATTTGTAAAACGCATCGCAAAATCACCCAGGTTCAAATTCTACAACTTCATTGATTTTTTCTTCGATTTGTCCTTTCGATTCGACATTTTATCGAAATATTTACGGTCGACCGACGTCAATACGGTGTAACAATTGCCGTCGCGAGCTTGCGTACCGCTACGAAACGCCAGTTTTCTCGCTGTAACATTCGAGCCGCGCGGTATTGACGAGAGCCGAGGAGAAATAAGTCGCGCAGCTCGGCAATATGATGTTATATACGAGAGGGTGTCGTAAAAGCCGTGCCGGAGAGGGACCCCGAGAATGATGTCGAGCACAGCAGTTGTAGGCGCTCCTTCGCGAGTCCTTTTCGTCCGCTCCTTTTTTACGTTACACCCCCTTCTTCGTCCGATAAACATCGGCGACTTCGGAGAAGGACACGAGAACGTTTCGAAAAGCTCGCGCGGGAAAATCACTCGGCGACTGTTGTACTGCTTCGCGTAAAATCGCGTAAACCGCGCTTGAAAAACGTTGCCGGCGCGAGTTCACCAAACTGTTTTCGAATTGTTTTCGTATCGAGAAACTCCGCAAAAATACGTTATTTTTGTTTACTGAGAGGGGTTTATTCCTGATATTTTAAACATTTGCTGTGTTTACTTTTACGATTTTGAAATGAATTTGTTTATTGAAATTACACGTAGAAACAAATACAAATGAATAGCTCGAGCCATATATTTATAAAATGGAACTAGGTTTTTTATCGTATAGTTTAAATAAAGCAACAAAGTTAAAGCGCAATAGTCTCGCAATATGTACAACAACAACTTTAGAGTCAAATAAAAAACTCAAACAATCAATACGCTACATCCATTAGTTCAATATTCGTTTCGCTGGAATTCAGCGCGAAATTAAAAAAAGTGTAATTACTTCGCAACCTTCGCGAGGAACATTAAGCTCGAACGAGTGCCCCCCGATCTCCCTGACACATTAGCCCGCTCGCGAAATTCATCACTCGTCACTTCTCTGTTGCAGGACGAGAGCTGGAAGCTGTACCGGCGGAAGTACTACCAGGAGGGCTGGCTGGCGACGGGCAATGCCCGCGGCCTCGTCGGCGTGACCTTTACCACCTCGCATTGCCGCTCGCGCATGCCGGAGCTGCCTCTGCGCGCCAACTACAACCTGCGCGGCCACAGGAGCGAGGTGAGCTATCCGCGTGTTAATTGACGCGGGGGAGGGGAAGCGCGAAATCGCGCGCGGAGCTGCGCTGATGATCGTGACGGCCCATACGCGCGTTGTACGCGCGAAATTTAATTCTAAGCCGTACTGCGGTTGAAATCCGTTGCCTGTCGACGGCGAGGTGCATCTGCGAGGCGGCCAATCACCGCTTCCATTCCGTGCGATTCTGTTCCGTGCACCTGCCACCCCCGGTACCGCTACCGGCAAAGGGATAAAAACCAAAACTTAAAACGCTGTCGATTGCATTGAGATTAATTTGAAATTCATAAATAAATTTTAATGAAACGGAAAATTTAAGTCCTTATTGGTGCAACTTAGTAAATTAGTTCCATTGTTATTAAAGTTATTGTTATATAATATTATTGTTGTGCTGAATAGAAGGACAATACCTGCTTATAATTGAAATCAAATTGTATGCACAATTCAAAATAGATTTATTTTCGAGCAATAACAATAAGCCCTTTACTTGGCCTTTATATAATTATGATACTTTATATAATAAGCCCTTTACTTGGCCTTTATATAATTATGATACGATTTTTATTTGAATTTTTATTTTCCACCTTTCATAATTGTCTTCTATTTTGAAAGATAAGAAAATAGAATCTCGACGTGAGAGGGCGTCTTTGCCATTTGTTAAAAAAGATGTGGGTGAAAGAGCAACCTAATTTCTTAACATCATTGATGTACCCGCGCTAGCTGCAGTAGATAAGTGCTGAATTCAGCAAGACGTGTCTTAGAGGCCTCGGTAAAAATCTACTTACCCCGCGCATCTCGGATAGGCTTTTCATTAATTTGCAACCTTTTATCAAATATCAAACATCGAACGTTTATCAATTAATAAATTTATTTCAGTTTATCTAATTTGCCCAAATTTTAACCCAAACTGTTCGTAAACAAACGATTAATAAATAAATTGCTTCTTCAACTGAAAATTCAACAATTTCAATATTTCAACAATCGCAGCCATTGACAATTTAAGAAATACAAGTGTAACTTGCATAACATACGCATATATCGCAAACAGAGTGGCGTTTCCCGAGTAAAAGTTTCCGCGCCGAGATGATGAAGTAGATGGAAGCTACATTTTCCGCTCGATGCCCGCGAGAAGAGATTATTTATATTTCTCACTCGCGAGTCCGATGTTACTTTTGCGTGCGCAAGTCGCCGCACATAAGCGTTTGCACGTCGTCGACTCTCTGATCGGGGTAAGTCGGATCCGCCATGGGGTGGCCGTTAAAAGTCAAAGCACTTCGCGCCGTATCCTGCTTAGCAAAACCACGCGGCTTTTTGTCCCTTATCCGGCGCTTTCGAATCTCCCAGTGGTATTATGAAATATTCTCTAGTTTATAACGAGAACTTCGTTTCTGCGGTACACCTCTCAGTAGTCTGCCGTCATTATGGCGTTTTGTTTGATATTAAACCGCCAGTTTTAATGAGCACGCAAACGATTTAATATCCTCTACGTAAAAAAAATATTCTTACAAAAGCTCAAAAGGAAAAACCTGATAGCCTTGAGAATTAATACGCTTGAGAGCAATCAACCGAGCCGCTACCTCTGAAAATCTATAATTCCGAAACGTTCGCGCGCTAATGAAGTTGCGCGGGTCATTGGAAAAAGCGTTGAATATCGCCCGAAAGCAAAATCGCGCTTCGAAAAAGAAGAAATGGAAAACAACGCAAAACATGCACTCGAGGGCTTCGAAAAGCGGGGCGCGCGGGGAAGTGTAAACTCTTATCGGGGCACGCGCAATCGCAACTGCAGCCGCGGCTGCGTCCTGCGACGATACCAGACCACTCGACGCGCTGCTGCGAGGCGTGCGATATACCGCTCCATTTGGCGTCCGCGCGATTTTTCATTTTCATCGGATCGCCGCGGACCGCGTCCACTTCTTCATCAGCCAGCGATGTCTCGCTCTCTCTCCCCCCTCTCTCTCTCTCTCTTTCTCTCTTTCACTGGCTTTCTCCAAACTCGTAAATCGATCGGGCTAAGCCATTTCTTCGAGAGTGGCGCGAGCGATATTCGACAGTGGAATTCTTTAGACCCGTCGAGGGGAGAGCGACTTCATCCTTCATTGATTTTGGAGCGTGCCTTTCGAAAATCGAAATCAATGAGGGGCGGCAAAAGAAACCGGCGGTTTTTTTGGGCGAACGGCGGGTTTGCGTTTTTAATGCAGGGACAACCAATTTGTTCGTTTGAAAAAAAATTTACGCTCGACAAATATTGAACAGAATACTTCGTAATATTCGCTTCTTTTTTCCATTCTCGCGTGTTTTTCACAATGGACTTGATTTTTCTTTCAAAGTTTTTCCAACGCACACACGTCGCGGAATCGCGTTACTCGCAAGAAAATGTTTCAATGCGTCCACTGATTGTTGATAAAAGAAAGAAATGTATAGAAAGCAGCTGTATTCACAGGCTACTTGATATTTCCTTCAATTTAAAAATAAATTGGCGTATTCTTCAATTTTGAATCGAGATCTGAATGTGTACTTTTGGAAATCGTAGTATGAACGCTGTTCAAAATTTAATTATGCAGCTGGATGACTTGATATTGACTCTTACTACTTAAACGTGAAGTAACCTATAACTATACCAGCACTGTAAGGTAACTTTTAGGATCGGTAATACTAAATTCAAGAACCACCGAAATAACGCTAATTGCATCGATAAATAATAAAACGAGTTCCTTAAAAATTTCAATTCAGTAACAGTGCGCCTGGCGATTCTCGAAGAAGCGCAGTTCGCGGGAGCATGGAAGCGGCAAAAGCCTGACTTTCCTTCGGGGATCGTTCAATAAATGAGAAGGGAAGAAATAAACGATGATCTCGGGAAAAGCCGGAAAACAAGAAGCATCCGATTTACTTGCACGTGGCGGAAAAAAGAAGAGGTGCGCCTGGAGAAGGAAAAAAAGAAATGGGCAGCAAAAAAAAGAATCGACGCGGACGAGCGACTTCTCCCCTTTGATTTTGCGCCAGACCCGTTCGTATTTCTACGTCTCCTTTCTTCGACGAAGTACACCGGCAAGTGCGCTTTTGCACGCAAAACTTTCGAGCAAAGCACAAACAACTTCGCCTGCATTGTCAGACAAACGTGAAAAAAATGTGACAGGAAGAGAAGTGTATAAGATCGCGATATTAAAGTTCCCCTAAAAAACATTTTAAACAATTGTAATGTATGCATAAATAAAATAATAAAATAATTCATTATAAATATAATAACATATTAAAAAAAAATATTATAAAATTAATAAAATGAATTATTTTAATAAATCGTTGAAAGATATTACTAGTGCGTACCTCAAAGGAAGTAAGAGATAGAGTAGCGTAAGAGTGAGAAAAAGCTTCGCATTGATTCGTCTAAGCCCTACCGGAGTCTACTGTCACGCGGGCTCTATTATTATGCTCTTTTACTGCCGCTTTTCGCGCACAGCGAATGAAGCGCGTCCTATATTAAATATCCCCGTTGCACAGTCATATATACGCAGACGCCAAAGCGGAGTGTAGAAGGCTTACTACCGTAAAGCAGGATTTATCCCTTTCCTAAAGAAAATTTTCACTTTTTTCTAGGGTATACCCTTTCAGTGCTTTTCACGGCGACACTGAAGAACTAAGTCGTACACGAGTTAATAAACCATGATTTCTCTTTGGATAACATGTTTTTTAAATCAACTTATCGGAAAATTTTAGTTTATTGAAAACATGTAACGCCTAAGATGATTTTATAATGTTCCTTTGAAAAAAATTTGTAACAAATGATTCAATTGGCCTTGTTCATATAATTTAAATAAAACGAGTATTTCAAATTTTAATTTATTTTAAATAACAGTAATTTTCACGTAAAACCAGTATTAACTGAATAATTATTCCGTTAAACTGCGTTACCACTGTACTTAAGGAGAACAAAACGCGTTTCGTCAGACAATAAAATAAACGCGCGCTAAATTGCTGTGAGAAATAATAAATGGTTGCATTTACTTTATTTCCTTTATAAACGATTTTTAAAAAAAATTTACATTAATCTCTTTCAGATTTAGCTGCTACATATTTTTTAATTTAAATGTTTAAGGGGAAGCAGCGGGAAATGAAAATTTGAATTTGAATACAATATATTACGTTTGTAGACTGTTAAAAATTTAATTATAATAGAAAAAATGTAGTTATTTGAGTATAAATTTTCATATATAATAAGACTTTTTTCGAAAATAAATCTTATTTTTTATTTAATAAGTGAATGACAATTTACATTCAACGAATGTTTCTCGCTATCATCATCACGCATTCCTGAAATATGACATTCTTTATCATTATACCCAAGAGTACGATAAAATTATATTTTTTACAAAAACCGTGCAGTGAAACTTAAAATTCTACTGCCAAGTCATTAAAACTTTAAAAGTCAGTAAAAGCTGATCAAAAGGTTCGTGTAATCAAATTCATTACTTCGGCGAATCACTCTGCGAAATTTATCGCCCGGCTTTCTCCCTCTCTCTTTCTCTGTCCCCTCCGTCTCTTTCGCAGACACATCATTCAATAGACGCCGCGGAGTAAAAGTTTATGGGAACGCGACGGTCGTATCCACGGCGCTTGCGCGCATATAATTTCACGGCCACTGCAGCGCGCCAGTCGAAGACAATGGCACAAAAGCCGCATTGCGAGATTCTTGGCATTAAAACGCTTAGAACGGAGAGGGGAGGGGGATAGGGGGAGGGATGCGGGGGTGGCACGATGATATAAGCGATAGCGGAAAAAGAAAACGCAGAGGCGCTAATCGCCGGGCTCGTCTTTTGTCCGAGCAGGTGATACTCGTCAAGTGGAACGAGCCGTACCAGAAGCTCGCCTCCTGCGACAGCACCGGCATCATATTCGTCTGGATCAAGTACGACGGGCGATGGAGCATCGAGCTGATAAACGACCGCAGTACGCCGGTCACCCACTTCTCCTGGTCGCACGACGGACGCATGGCCCTCATTTGCTACAAGGTGACGGTCGACCCTCAGTCAGTTTTTTTGTTTCTTTTGAATCGTCGCGACTTCGTTTGTGTTATACGTTTCGATTCGTTTATTTATTTTTATTTATCTACTGGTCGCCGTCGTTTTTGGCGGTGCAGTTTATTAAAGGTCCACCGCGAATTGATCCATTTATTCATGCGTCCTTGCGCAAAAGTGTAATTTGTACGTGATACCGCGGAGCAATCGACGCTACGTGCTCGAAAACGACGCATTCCCGTGACGCCGGCGATGCAGCGCAATTATCCGCCGGCGATTAAGGGATTTTATTCAAATTTTATTAATGCTTCGCGCTTAAAAAAATATACATATATTTTATTCCGTTGAATAGAAATTTTCACTTCGCCCGGCTACCTATTACGCATTTGAATTGCAAATCGCGACGGGGGAATTTATTCGTGAGTGAAATCAATAACTGCACGTAGCGCCGCCTTGAATAGGCGTTAGTGAGATGTTCATTAACGAGATGAAAATTGGAAGCATCGTAAACATCGTTATGTTCGTAAACCGCCTTCTTAATAGACTTACACTGACGAGGTTACAAGTTATGTTTACGTTCACTAGGAGAGTGCACATTTTACATAATGCTTGTTTAATCAAATAATAATAAACACGCGAATAGGGGTATTAATGCGAAAACGTTCATTACCTGCAAATTGATAAAAAGAAAAAATTTTTTAACGATATTTTGTACTGATAACAATTTTTTAATCTGATAAGCCTCATATATTGTAGCTATTTTATTCTTCGTTTTGTTTTCTGTAAGTTGTTTATTTTTTATAACAAAATTTTCTACAAAATTTGAGAGAAATGTACACTCTCCTAGTCAGCATAATGCAATATTCAAATTTCACGCATTATATATTTTAAAATAAAATTTTCATTAAAAATGGAAGCTATGCATCTAACTTATGAAAATGTGTATGTTTTGCCTCGACGTTTATATTGAAGGATGGATTCGTATTAGTCGGGAGTGTAGCAGGACAACGCTACTGGTCTTCGATGTTAAATCACAAAGCGGTGATAACGTGTGGAATATGGACACCGGACGATCAGCAGGTATATTTCGGCACGACGGCCGGACAACTAATAGTTATGGACGTCCACGGAGCCATGGTATCAGAAGTCCAGTTGGGTTAGTAATTTCACCTTTCTTCCAATTACTTTAATAATAAATTATTGAAAAATATTGGATATTAACACAATATTCCCGTACTGATCTAAACCACCTATACATCTCCATTTCAGATATTTTTATGTTATTGCATATTTAAATGAAAAATTTTAATTTATATATCATGTATTTATAATTTTCAATTGAATATAGAACACAGAATAATGAATTTCCGCTTTTTATTTGGTTTTTTATAACATTTAATTAATAATAACATATAACGTCCGAAAATTAAATAATTAAAATCATTAATTATTAATTTGACATGACACTGACACGTTTTTATAATCTATTTTAATAAGGAACAACTCCCTTACTTTTTTACCGGTTTCTATATAAATTTGAATGCCGTTTTGATAAACAACAATACCGGTATAATGGCATTGTTGGCAAGGCAAAAGCTTTTGCGCTAAAGCGGTGCGCGATATATCTGTTTCACGCTGCTCTGGAAACTAAAAGTATCTCTTCCATTGAGAGCCAACAGCTTGAATACCGTGGCTATTTCGACCAAGTCCCTGTGATTGCGAAAAATGTCAACCTCGATCACCTACTTTTTATGCAAGACAGTTTCTTTTAATTTATCGGTTTTTCGGATTTTTTATTAAAAATCTAATATCAAAGCGTAAGGTAATGCCTACTCGATTTGCCATCGGATATTATTTATTCAGGTTTAATCGCGTTTCACATATTAAACGCAACTTCAGTAATTAATATTTGAAATGCAACGAGCGTTTGTATTAAATCAATCTTGAAATGAAATTTATTTTAGAATTCAAATTAATATTCCATTACGCGCAGAGAAGTTAGGTAATTGTAACACGAATATCATTGAGGCGAGTTTAATTTATCTTTCTTTTTACAATTATCAACTATTAATGAATATTACTTCCTCACCAAAAATGTAATATAATCCAATTACAGTCTTCTTATCTGAAAACTTTCTTAAATAAACGAACAAAAAATAATAAACATACAATGAAATTGGTGCAGTATTTTCTGAAATTAATTTACTTGTAATCCATTAATTTTGAACATCCATTACTACATTGCTATCAAAAGATTCACTTGCGGACTATGTTGACTTCTTATACTTTTATATTTTGTTTTTTTAATTTAACGCTGTAGATAATTGAGCACATTTTTTTTAGGCTTGCGTAGATTAATTCACTAAGAATTTTCATCATTGTACTTTGAAAGCTAGAAGCATCTGGTAGCGGCAAAATTAAGCAAGAGCGGCATACACTTAATTAATTAAATTACACAGAACGCAATATTGCTAATCGAGAATTTCGCAGTTGCATTACTCCCGCTTTATCCTTAATAGCATCTCATCTAATTTTCATCAATCGTAAAAGGAAAAATGAGACGCTGAGTGAATTCGAATTTATAAATTAAATTCATAAACCGAAGGCTAATGACTGCTAAATCAAGCAAAATCCTTTTTTCTTAACCATTAAATAATTCTTGTTTCGCAACAAGAACTTAACGGTTAAAGCAGGACGTCGCTATAGAGCTCTGCTTGTAACGCAATCAAAAAGTTTTCACAGAAGCCTCGTTATCGTATAACATTTTCCCCGCTTACCGCTAGGTCTTATTAACCTCATCAAAAGAGCACTATTAATTCCCGCATAACAAACTAAACAAACTCATCCTTTTAGCGCAAACTAATCGGTAAAGGACAAAATACCGCGAATCCGATGATTCCAGCGGCAACGATAACATAAACGAATTTTTCCCCGTAACTAGTAAAGCGAATCCGCGTAAAACAAGTTAAAAATCAAATTTCGCTTATTGCAGCCTCGTATAAAAATTATTTTATTTAAAAACATTTCAAATTTGCCGCGCCCACTTTTCAGATACTTAGGAAAAATAAGTTGCCATCTAAACGCACTTAGTTGTGCTTGTGGGCTACCATTTATTTTACGCGTATATATAAGAGATAGCCCGTAAAACAAATCTCTCCACAGTCCTCCCTCCTCGAGCCAGTAACAATTTACAACCGCTCGTTCGGTGGTGTCTGAGCGCAGGTGCGGGAGTGACGTCGATGGCCTGGTCGGCGGAGAAGTTCAAGCTGGAGGAGGACGAGGAGGAGGAGAACAACAACGACGAGGACGAGGGCGACGAGGAGGAGCAGGAGGGGGGCGGCGGCGGTGCCTCCGCGGCCGGCAGCTCGCGCACCTACGTGCTGGCCGTCTGCCTGGCGGACGGCAACGTCGTGCTGCTGCGCTCCTTCGACGACGTCTCGCCCGTCACCATACACACCGGCCTCAAGCCGCCCCTGCACGCCGAGTGGAGCAACTCCCGTAAGCTGCTGGCCATCGCCGGCATCAAGGACACCGAGCACCAGCAGGCCGAGTACACGAACCTGCTCAAATTCTACTCGAACACGGGAACCATCGTCTATACCGTCACCGTACCGTTCACGCAGGTAAGCCTCGCGACCAATACGCCGGGATTATTTTTGACGCATCCCTCATACACATACCTGACGATTGCATCGCTAAATGTAACCAGTTTATACTCAGGCACGACAGGTATTTTAGTATAGGTGCAGAGCTTGCGACGATGGGTCATGATTTTTTTTTGTCTGATCGTATTGCACTCGTACTACTTAAAATTACCTAGCTGTAAAATCTACAATCTTTTTCTCTAATAATTTTTTATTTTTAACAACAATGTAAAAGTGTAGTCAAAAAAAGGTACAGCGGGGTATAGTGAACTACAGGACAGGTATTTTAGCATAGGTGCAGAGCTTGCGACGGCGGGTCATGATTTTTTTTTGTCTGATCGTATTGCACTCGTACTACTTAAAATTACCTAGCTGTAAAATCTATAATCTTTTTCTCTAATAATTTTTTGTTTTTAACGATATTATAAAAGTGTAGTCAAAAAAAGGTACAGCGGGGCATAGTGAACTACAGGACAGGTATTTTAGCATCGGTGCAGAGCTTGCGACGGTGGGTCATGATTTTTTTGTCTGATCGTATTGCACTCGTACTACTTAAAATTACCTAGCTGTAAAATCTACAATCTTTTATCTCTAATAATTTTTTATTTTTAACGATAATATAAAAGTGTAGTCAAAAAAAGGTGCAGCGGGGCCTAATGAACTTAATCTTGATCTGCAACCCCCTAAATGGGGGTAATATTTAACTTTTAATAACTCTTATAAAAAGTGCTTAGTGTGTTTCATAGATTTTACTATTGGTATGACACATTGAAAACATTATATTATAGTAATTTATTGCATTTTTAATTTTTTTCGAAAAAAAGTCTCATGTGAGATGTCATCTGAGATTTTTAGTAGCGGTAGCTCAAAAGTTTAGGAAGCTGTGCTGATCAAGTTCAGTTCACCTGATGATCTGTAACACAGTGCTGATTAATTTTACTTCCTCTCGCATTATACTTTACAAACTCTGTTCTCCCTTTTACGTAATTAGTGTCATTACGTTTACAAGGGCTTGTATTTTACTAGAAGTTGGTTTTCTCCTATAAAATGACAAGCGGACGCCAACGAACGCAGATTAAATTTTAATTAAAGACCTCTGCCCTCTTCTGCCTCCTTTAGAGTCCAGTGACTGCTATGACGTGGGGGCACAACGATAGGAGACTTTTCGTAGCCACTGGAGCCCACGTCCACGCTGCCCGAGTTTCCAGGTACCTATTAATTATTCTATTTACTGTCCTGTTATCAAACTTACATTCTGTAACTAAACCGGATCCTTGTTACTCGAGCGGGAAAAATCCGGTATTTAGTGGGTAGTCCGGGGTACTTAAAACTTTGCTTCCCGGTAAAACCACCATTCGTGCTTTTGCCCTAAAATTTTCACTAGATCTATTAATTTTCTTTAATCTCTTAAATCTACATCAGCCAGCGATGTTTCATTTTATTCTGCATGAATTAACAATTTTAAAAAAAATTTGAAGCAACAACACCGTCAGCTATTAGCAGCGTAGATGACCGCGATATATCTACCTTGAGAAAAGTTTACTTTCGAAATATGCGAGAGTACAGTTTTAACGAAAAGTGCCAAAACAATTATTTTTTTTGTCTCTTCAGGGGCGTGGGTTCGCTGCAGCTGCTATCGAGGCTGGCGCTAAAGACGGCACTGGACAATGAGACGAGCGTACAACAGCTACCCTTGCCGCCGCGACTCAAGGCCCTTGTCTCCAGACTCTTCGCCATCACGATCCGGTAAGCACCAGTCCTTATTCGCCCTGTTCTCCCCCTTCTGCCGGCTCCGACGCACGCGCTCGCTTTCGACTTTTTCAATCTTGTGCTCGCGGCTTCGAAGAAACTTCGACGAGCTTGTTTATCTTGTAAATAAATTAAGCGGCCATCTCCACATTCGTGCTTCGCTAAATTTGGTGACAAGGTCGGCCTCGCGGAGAAAAGAAAAGAAAACGTTTTAATAATTCAGTTGTACAGTGTAAAAGCAGACGGATTAAAAACAAACTCGGTAGCTACAACCTGACACCGGCACCGAAATAATTAACCGAGGCGTCGGTTGAACGTTTAACGCGACGCGAGTCAAGCAGTAAAAAAATCGGATAAATGTTGCACGGCAATTGAGTGGTTCGCAATTCCCGGGGCTGGCGTTAACGCGAAGCTTGACCCGGCCGCGTCAAAGTGAAGAAAATAAGAAAATAAAGTAAGCGGCCTTAATTAGGTAAAAGGATCCATTAAAAGGTGACAAAAGCCGCTTTAGCAGCTTCGAGCGCGCGCGCGGACGAAAAACAGCGCGGAGTGCTCCGGGTGGAAAATGCCGCGGGAGTGCGCCGCGAGGCCGCCCGCACAAAGGGCCGCCGGCGCACAAAGGCGGAAGTAGACTGACGTCGCCGGGGGAGGCTCCCTCTCTTGTTATCCGTCTCCTCTTTCCTTCCATCCTTTATTTTTTGTCGCGCGCCCCGGCCTCGCAATTGATAAAATGAAACCGCCGCCGCGTCCTTTCGTCGCGCGCTGCCAGCCGCACGGCATCAGCTGCTTTTTATCCGATCGCGGCTGACGGGAGCGGAGCGTCAATTACGACGGCGCTGACGAGGTTTACGGTTAATTAGAGTCCAACGCGGGGCTTTACGATGGACTGCCAGCGACGCGGGACCGACAGGCGCGACGCGTCAAGCTTCCCGATGAAAAAGGGAAATTTTAACGCGCGGACAGCCGGCTGAGAGTTCGCGGGCAGCGACGGTGAGTCGCGAGCTGGGATTGAGCTGCGGGCGATCGTACGTTGAACTGACGCTGGAGCAGTTTCCCTTTGACTTTTCCGAGCCGCGGCTGAAATCCAGAAGCCGAATTAACTAGTTTGCTCCATTTGTTTGCTGGATGGCACTGGGAAAATTAAAGGATTGTAAACTGTTAATGGACTTTTTGTTCCAGTGCTGTCGGTAGCTTTACTAGTTTAGGTAGCTTTTTTATGCTGAAAGCTCCATTATGCGGATTGAAATAAAGAGATTTTCTAGCTGTATGCCATTATTAGATTAGCTTGTTAAGAGCACCATTTGTAATTTTCAGGAAAAAACTATATTTAAAAATAGAATTTAATTTTCAAAAGAATTATTTATTAAATATAATAAAGAGTAGAAGTATGAATTCATCAGTTTTGTTAAAAACAATTTAAGCTCCCTCTTCATTGAACATAGCTTTTCATTTAATTTATACTACATTTCAATAGCCAGCTTTAGACTAAACGTACAATACATTTTCTTTTTTTTAATTCCTAACTGTACTGAATAAACTTTATGTATAATTAACTCAATAAGCAATTCCTTTTAATAGGGGTAATTATTATTCCTTAATTATTTCTGAATAAATATTTGATTAAATATAACATAAATTTTATGATCCAAAGTACCATTACATTATTGCAATTTGCGTCGATGTTTTATGTCCCTTTCATCATTCGTAACTATTGTCATCAACGAACAAGTTAAAGTCCTAATGAAAACGGTGAATTACAAAACATGAACGCAACTTTGAATAATTAAGTGCTCCATTTTATCTACCTTTATAAATTAATTTGATTAATTACATTAAAACTCCGCAAACTCTAATTAAATACTTCCGAGGATACGAAAAAAAACAGAAAGCGCATTTTTTCCACAATTTTTTTTCTCGTACACAACGAATAACGGGGAGTCGTTACAACAACCTTATAGATACTGCATCCCGGAGCCGCGAGACCTGCGTCGCTTCGTATCGCGTCCACCCCCACTGGGCGGTCGACTTCACTGCACGATGCTGCGCAACCCCGGCGAGCCGCCGCACAGCTACACCCTGTACATGGAGTACCTGGGTGGGCTGGTGCCGCTTCTGAAGGGCCGGCGCACCAGCAAGATCAGGCCGGAGTTCGTCATCTTCGACCCGGAGAGCGGCCAGAGCAACGCTCAGAACGGCTGGGATGGGACGGGGGGCCCGTGCGACAGGTCGCCGACCGCCGCGGCCGAGCCGCGCTGGCACCACCACCACCACGGCCACCATCATCCGCAGCCTTCCTGCAGCGACGACTCGGACAACGAGCGCGACGCCGTCGAACTGTGCGGCGGCTCGCCCAGGTTCCGCCGGAAGAACCGACGGAAGTGCCGGACGTCCTACGAGAGGAGCTCCAACTGCGACGACGACGATGCCAGTTACGTCGATACTTTGCCCGAGGTACGATAATTAAACCGTCCTTTAACTTTTCACGCTGGAGCAATGAACGGGAATATCTATTGAAAAAATAATTTTTCGAATGTTTAAATGTTGACTGATAATCAAAGCAGCTTGAAAATGTAAATTCAGTGGAAAAGGTAAAAATATAAATTCAGTGGAAACGGTAAAAACGGATACCTGTCGATATTACATACAATTTTCGCGGAAATACAAATTTTCCAACGCCAAGCGCGCCAGTCGCAAGCGCTCGTGTAATTTTTTCGCGACAAAGAAATTCCTCGAAAAGAAATTTTAGCGTGTATGCACGTGTGAAACTTGATAAAGTTTGCGAAGGCTCGATGTAACCCAAAAAGTGACTTATAGGGTGCCTTTTTTGCAGAACGCGAAACTCGTCGAAGTGACGTCAAACATATGGGGTACGAAGTTCAAATTTCACGGTCTAGCAGACTCCGTCCCGGCGAACCTCGGTCGGGTGACATACCGACCGTCCCTGCTACATCTGCAGCCGCGACAGATGACCCTCGTCATCACCGAACTGAGAGACGATGTACCCGCAGGTGAAACATTTTATTGTATGGAAAACGTTTAATCTAGTGTACGGTTGGGAAAATTGTCCTTTCTTCAATGCTGACTAAATTGGCAAACATTATTTTGCAAATATTGCCGCAAGAACAATTTGTTTTAACGCGGCACAATTAATATGTATATCCACAGTCGTACAAATGATTATATATATTTTTCTCTACGTGCATAAACAAATTAAAAGGTAGAGGCGTCATTAAAAATTGATTCCGTAGCTATCTTGAAAAGTTCTTCACTTGTTTGCTTCGTAAAATAATAAAAGAATAATAAATACATTCACTAATGCATATGCAAATTTTGATTGTCCCATGTTGTGAACAAGTGTAGGGATCATTTAGAACATAACGAGCTTGACCTTTTTCAGAATATATTCATTTAACAAAAAAAAAAACCAATTCTTTTTCAATTTGTATCAAAAAGGAGAATAAATTTTGCAGAGTCTCTTTGAAATTTAATTAGGAGATCCTTATCAAATATCTGACGTTTCATATAATAAAATCTGTGAGGCAGATACCTATCGTGTATCATACAATTTTTTACCTGATTATCGTTAATACATTGTATGTGAAAAGTATCAAATTTTAATCTAGTCAATGCGATAACAGCGTAACTTTTAAAACACTAATCAAGGCTCGCTCCTATAGTAACAACAAAAGATTCGAAAGATATTTTCCGAGCCGTACAGCTAACCGCGATCCTTGCACTCCATCTTAAAACGCGTTATGTCCGAGGAGCAGGTCCAGATCCGAGTTTCAATCCGAATCTCTTCTCGGAGGACGAGGAGGAGGTGGCGCAGTCGGAGGCTTCGGCATCCGCGGCGCGCAGCGGACCGACCTCTCGCTGCCCCGCCGAGTTGGTCAAGCAGCCGCCTCCCATAGCGCCGATGACACCTCGCGCGACTCGTCTGAGTGCCGCGGCGGCAGCGGCAGCGACGGCGTCGCGTCCGAGGCAGCAACCACCACCGCCTCCAGCGGCGCCCCCCTGCTTCATGGAGGGCCGCCGCGACGCCGCCTCCGAGGCCTACGACGACGACTTCACCTACGAGTACCAGCACCAGCAGGCGGATCAGCACGCGGTGCTCAACTTCTGCGAGACGATGAGGTCGGCCGCGGCGCCCGGATGCTCCGGACCCGGATACCACCACCGACACACCTACGCGTCGCGCTGCTGCGACGTGCCCGCTCTACAGTCGCCCAAGAACGCCGTTGCGCCCACGCAGACTCTCATCGCCACTTCGAGTCCGGGTACCACTCTGGTAAGTTCACAATTTCAGCGCATTTTTCCTAAATACATAGTCGGATTCAGTCTTCTCTTTTCGTGTAATCGTACTCAGAGAAAAATGTTTCGTTAAAGATTACAATACAATAGCTCGCTAAAGCCCGGATAAACTCAAAAAATTGCAAAAATTACAGTAGCCATTAAGAAGTTTTTAAATATTTATATTAAATTTTAATAAAATTTGCTTTAATAAAAATAAGTAAAATAAAGACTGTAACTTTTTCTTCCATGCAGATGATGTCCCTTTTTTGACGCGATGAAGAAACTTTTTTCTGCAGGTCTTTTCAAAATGGGATGTCGATATTGACCTGTCAGTCAGAAGATGTAATAAACTGACAATATAATAATTGAAGGAAGAAACTTTTTTCCATCTCGATTCGAAAACTATGTCAAAACTTTTTATTATTGCATTTTCAGAATTTAGTGATTAAATTAATCTTCCTAATACTTTTATAAAAATATGAAAAAAAAGCATGCATCCAGTAATGCACTAAAAAAATCTAAATTAAACTGTTTTTCTTTACAAGTTTTTTTTTAAACTTTATACTTACAAACTTTATTATCGACATCATAAAATGGAAAATATATTGTAGAGATTTAAAAAGCTTTGAAAGTTAATTTAAAAAATGTAATAATACAAGTACAAATAATATAATACAACTGATAAATAATACATATTAAATACAGAAAATCCAATTTATTTTCGGAAAGACCGATAGTTTTATCAAAAAGATATGCACTTCTTATAGCAGACTAGTCTATTTTCAAATGTTTGGCTTTTCTTTACATTTCAACTAGAAAAAAAGTTTCTACCTAGGATTTCAAGAAATCTTTTACCGTCAGATGCATATTTTATACAAAGATAGATGCATTCGTGATCTTTCAAAAGGAAAACTTCAATCATAAATTCTTACTTTTTCAGCGAAATACAAACCACCCCCGCTCTATTCTTTCAGTATTCTCTAAAACTATCTCGAAACTATATTAATTTCGAAACATTTTTCTCAATTTACATTTTCCTATTAACTTTTGACAAAAAAAGACTCGGTCAAAGTAAAACCCAAGTTAGTGTCGTGCTGCTCCGCAGAGCGAGTACGCGAGCAGCGTGCAGCGCATGAAGACGGCGCTAGCTGACCAGCAGAGTGCGATCAGCAGCCTGATGAAGAAGGAGCTGGAGCTGAGCGGCCCGGGCAAGCTGGCGTACGGGCACGGCGTCGAGGACGGCAAGTACCACGGCGGGGTCATCGGCAATGGAGCGTGCTCCCTAGCCTCGCCCCTCTTCAGCGCCCACCACCACAACCACCAGCAGAGCTACGCCTACGCGAACGGCCACGGCGCCGAGCTCGGCGGACCGCACTCGAGGAGCCCCGGCCCGGCTGCGTCCTGCCGGCAGCAGGATGACGCGAGGACAGTCGCAGCCGCCACCTCGATAGCCGCCAACGCCCTGGAGGACGACGAACAGCGCAACGCCGTACCGGCGCTCAAGAGTCACTTCCAGGTGGGTGGAATCTTCTTACGGGTGGCTATACGACACTCTTTCAATGTCCACTGAAAAGTAAAAGATATATTAACAAATTTGACACTGAAAAATGTTACATCCTTCTTTGAGAATATATTCCTTGTTTATTTAATTCTAGAAACTAACAAAATGAGAAAGAAAAGTCAATCTAACTCTAGCTCCTAATTATTATCGATTGAAATTCTTCTGTATATAGCTGCTACTGCTCCAGCAACCCGACCCTTCATAAATGAATATAAATAAAAATTGCCGTTTAAAGTATCCGTTGACGTATCGGTCGTCATAAATCATGCTGCGCTAATTAACTTTTTTTCACCGGTCAGTCGTCCCAGCGTTCGGTCGCGGCTGTCGGCGGCCCGCAGACCTCGGCCATCGTGCGCAGCTGCAGCGTGGGCTACCTCGACCTCGTGGAGCCGCAGATCGTGCCGTGCGACGTCGCCCTCAACATGCTGCGCAAGGACGCGCCCAATAAACGGCTCTACCTCATCTCCGGCAAGAACAAGCGTCGGCGACGCAGCAGCAAGGACAGTCCAACGCCCGCCGCTAACGGTACGCCAATTCTTTTCAGATTTCCTTTTCTTATTCAAATGTTCGAAGATCATTTTTTGTCCACAGTGAATTTGTAGTTACTTGTATCATCTGCAAATAATAGTGTAAAAATTAAAATTTCGTTCACTGTTTAATGAATATGACAAATTGTACATCAATTATCATTTTAATATTATCATTTTATATTATAGATAATTATGTTATTATTAGTTTAATACACTGTTTTCTATATTGTAAACATAAATTAGAGATTCAAATCTATAAATACAGTTCCATTGATTTATCAAATATTCGCGACTCGAGAATAATAAGTTTGTTTTCTAATTCAAAATCGATATTGGGTCAGATTACTATCGACCGTCACGTTTTTTTCGATTTTTGCAATATTAACTATTATTCAAAAACTTACTATATTTACTGAAAAATGTATTGAATAAATCACTAGCCAGACTCAAATTTAAATATTATAAAATATAGGTAAGGACGAGAGCGTAACAGTGGTACACCGAGCGTCACGATCACGCCTAAGCGACTGCGGTAAATCCAGAAGCCTGGACTCGAGCGAGCTTTATTCGTTTACGGAGCAGCAGATCAGCCTGCCAGCGAAGGTGCCGGAGCAGATGGAGGAGGCCATCTCACCCGTTCCCGGCCTAGATGACGACGACGACAAGACGCTGCGGGAAGAAGTGTCCGCCACCTCGGACTCAAGGAGATCCGGAGAATCCGTCGATTCCCGGACCGACACCCAACTGTCCAGCGCAACCAAGTCTGCGACCTCGGACAAGATGTTCGCTCCTTCTGAGCCGTCCTGCCTTTCTCCCATTAAGTGAGTTTCGATTTCGCGATGATGGAGAATGGCGCTTCTTTGCAGAACTTGATGCTTCTGATCTTTGATCATAATTTAAATGCACAGTCCTATTTGATGAAGCTGCAAGAAAAAAAATAACGCTTTATATTTTTAATTAAACAATTTTAATTTGATAAACTTTCGACGCACAAACTAAATACCATTTTTCAGGGGATCCAGTGTTAGTACGTCCGTAGCTTCTTCATTGGACGACTTGACCTCGAGGTTGGACGGCCTGGCGATGAAACTGGGCGACTATGAAGACTGTCACTCGCTGCCGCCACCGTCACCGCGACCTACTAGCAGGTAAGACACCTTGTAGTTTTTATTCTTTCGTTTAACAAAGTGAACGACAACAGCGCAATCTCTTATTCATTCGTTAATTGAAGATTACCAAGGAGTTCGCCGAGTAGTCCCGCCCCGTCAAAGAAGGGAAAGAGGCCAGCTTCCGCTTCGCCGATTAGGAGGAGGTTGCTGTCGAGTCCCCTGCTAAGCAGAAAGTCTCGAAAGAATCGCAACGAAAGCTCCGACGAGGAAGGATTTGTCGATCAAAGCGACGTTTTCAATTATCGAGATCTCGAGACTTTCCAAAAGGCGCAGCTTCGACAGAAAGTAAGCAAAGAAGCTTCAATGAAGAAAAAAAAGTATGATTTTAAATGATCTTGTGCATGAATTTGCAGTTGAGACAGAGAGGCGGTAATTACGGATACGAGTCGGAGTCTAGAAAACAGGAAATAATAATGCACAACAAAACACCAATGTGGAACGAGGCCAATCAAGTCTATCAACTCGACTTCGGAGGCAGAGTTACTCAGGAAAGCGCTAAAAACTTCCAAATAGAATATAGGGGAAACCAGGTAAGTTACATTTAACGAGGAAATTACTGATTTAATCTATAACAAGATTTGAATAAAGTCAATTCGAATTCAATTTTTTTCATAAAATAGGTGATGCAGTTTGGAAGAATACAAGGAAACGCTTACACGCTAGACTTTCAGTATCCTTTTAGCGCTATACAAGCCTTCGCCGTCGCCCTGGCAAGCGTTACTCAGAGGTTCAAATAAAACTTTAAATTAGTGTTGAGGGCTTGAATGAAAACCTCACAAATATACATACGATTATTTTTCTAAATTAATGCGCAAGCATTGATTAGCACGGTTAAAACGAAAGCGTTACTGTTACATTTTTATACGTTAGTTGTTCTATTATCATTTCTTTGAAGTTTTTTTTAATGAACTAATCACTTATTTTTCTTGGTGTACACTAAAATTAAAGCTAAAGATAGTTATTAGAATGTTTTACAGTCAGGTACTTTCTTTTATAGTATAGCTTTGTATTGCACATTAGCATTATACATATTATAAATGATGTTGAACACTGGCTCATCGAGGCCTTGTCTAATTCATTGACAAACCTATTGAAACAGGTAGTAACACAATTTATTTTTATATTTTACTAAACATTATGAAGTTACTATTTAATTAATCATTTTATTGACACACACGACAATGTAGAGCAGTTTAAAGACGGAAAGCCGATGACAGAACATTCAAAGGAAAAAAACCTGAATGATATCCATTGATAATGTAAAGTAATAAAAAAAGAATTTCTAAAGTTAGTATAAAAATTGTGTGTTACTACCTAATTGCGAACGAAAATTTTTATGAAAACAAAAACGAAAATGAAATTGCGAAGCCCCTCAATTTGACGGTGTTAGAGAGCAACAGAAGCGCGCAAAGTTTTGTACATATAAAGAATGAAACGATACAAAAGTAAATGGATTAGTTAAAAAAAGAAGGCGTTTAAGGTTTCATACGAGGATTTTGTTATAAGATGCTTCGATTTTCGTAACCGTCCAAGACGTTTTAATTTTGTCCTAGAATTCAAGCGCGCATCGCTCCCAACCAGCGCCGAGCGAGATACTTTTGTATAGTTTGTTAGTGATTTACTGGATACATACATAGTATTCTTATCGTGATTATTATACTTATTGTAATAGTGAGATTTTCGTACTAAATATGGGATATTTACGCAATATATACATGTGATCTCCACTCGTGCGATCTAAAATGTGTTTGACGTGGCACATTCAGGATGCCTACTTGTTATTTCGTACGTATATCTTGTACAAATTTATCGAAACAAACATCAAGTCGAAATAAATCTTTGAGAGCGGACTGGATAATGTAATAATGCACGAGTGCGAGCCGTTTGTTTGTTCGATGATTTCAGATTCTTTACGACGTTGAAGCACAAGCTTCGCTGGGGGCACTGCTTGACTTAAAATTGTCTTAAACCAATCGGTTTATTACAAAATTTTTTTTCTCCTGTAAGTAAAATACGCAAGTGTTTTTGTTTGTCGTTTAGATAGATTTTTATATGACACTTTTTTATAGTATTCATTTAATTGCGTAATGAATCGAAATATTTTTAAGTACATAAGTAGGTAATTAATGAATTAAGAAATGAAAATTGGTTACAGACCATTTTAAGACGTCCCTATATAAATCATCCGGCCTCAACTGCTTGCTTCGATACAAGATAACAGGATACAAAAATTAAAACAAAGTACACTCTTATTTAACTGATATAATTATAACGTTTCGATAAAGCCTTAATGAGTGATCAGTAAAAACGACCTAAAATTTCGAACAATAAAATAACCTGAAAGCTAAAAATGGTTGGTCCTCGTAAAGTAAAAAAAATTACGCTGGCACGAATCTAGAAGAATTGCACATTTTGTACGAAAATAATTAAAACGGTACCTTTTTTGTCTTAGTGACTTAATTTCTTAAGTCTATAAATAAGTATTACGTTACGGCTGGTGGTTAATTTGTTATACATAAACTCGTTAATTATAAATTATGTTGGTTTATTGTCGTTTATTCACAAGTTCTTGCAATGTAAGTTTTTAACGACTGCTGCTTAAATATAAAATCAGTGAGAAAAGTAAAGACCGAAATGAGAAATTAGGTGATGACTGTATTATATATATAATGAACGTGTACGATATATAAGGTACGACATGCTACTTTGCAAGTTCTAGAATCAATCGTATTACTATTCATTTCATTATGAAAGGGCATTGTTACTCAATCATTTTTGCCGCAAGAATAATGATAATTATTCTAGATATATGTGCAATAAAGTTTTGTTACTGTCTATGCATTTAACAATCGTCGACTAATATTTGTAAATAAAAACCTGAATGAGAAGATAACAATGTATTGATTGTAATTTTGGACAATTACCATACGCCCCTTTAGTATCCGCAACTGCAGTGATAATTTATTTAACGCAAGAAATTAAATTTTAAAATTCTTCAAATTAATTTATGATTTTTAAATACTAAATTCTTTTATACTAAACTTCTAAAACTTGATTTCGATTATACTCTCCTTTAATTTGTAATGAGAAACTGATTAATTTTAATTACCCCTTTTAAATAATTCTTCAAGATGTAAACGGTTTTCCTACAGCAGACAGCAAACAACAAGAAGTGACAGCCAATAATTGCTTACATTTTTTCCTGTTAAAGAGAAACATTTTATTATTGGTAACTTGCATTTATAAACATATTCGATAATGTTAAGTCTCACTAATTATAATTTGTTTAACACACACTCGAAAAAGTGATAAATTATTCTACTAGATTAACTTATTTTTAATTGTTATGTGCCAATCGCTGGTCTAGCTATTTGCACAGTCTAAGAAAAATTGCATAAAGTTATTTTGAGTATGAATAGATTAACAATGAATGGAAAATGTTGCTCGCTTACAAAACTACTAAACAGTTGCTACAAGTTTTTTTTTTACTTTCACTATGATATGACAGCTGGCAATGCAACAGCTTTTCAAGCGATATGCTGCAACATTTTAACGATCATAAAAATCTTACCTTGTAATTTAACTATTTCTTTAAATAAAATAAATGTATAAAGATTAAAGTATATTAGGTGAATTGAGATTTTTTCATGCTTATAAAAATTAATGTTTAAATCTATTAACTTCAATTGTAAAATTAAACAATTAATCATGCCTTGTTATTTGACTTGAAGTGGTGGTTTTGATGATCAGCAGAAGCGTGGTAGTGGAAATTGTGATTAACGTAGTCTTCCAGTACAGCAGCAGCAGGACTTCTTTTTTTTATTCCTGTAAAATAACATTTTTTTTAAGTATACTCTCACATAAACATATAAAAGGTTACCTGAAAGGAAATTTATAACATTAAATTATATTATATAAGCACTTGAATCCAAAAGTCTCCAAATTTTACTTACATTTTCGAAGAAATGTGCAATTGTAAAACTCTGAATGCTCTTTTATATAAATTATATCTCTATAAATATGAATAAGCGAAATTCATTGTATTCTACGAATATTCACTTATTCTACGTTTTAAGTTATTCTCTTATTTGATAAGTAGACAACTTTAACATTAAATAAGTGCACGTAGATAAATTTCACTTATTCACATTTACAGAGTAATAAAATTATTGTCCGAGCACATATTCTTATTTACAAATAAAAAAATATATTTTAATAGTGTTGACTTGAATGAACGTGATTTTAAAAGCAAATAATTTAAAAGCTTCGTTGTTTATTAAAACCATAGTACGCATATCACCTAATGAATTGGTTTCTTACCCTTGGCCAACAAATTTTAACAACAAAACTATATTAATCGCCTAGTATTTTATCCCTCGATGTTTTGGGACGGTTACGTCCACATTGATGAATGACGGTTTATGAAGTCATCAGCAGTTTACCACGGTATCACCAAATGGCTAGTAATTTACCCTCTTTTAGCATTTTATAATCTATTCATCTGTACCTGTAAAAGAAAAAGATAGTTACAAAAAACTGACGTAATAAATTTTTCTCTAAAGGGTTACCAAATAATTGTCCAGAAGATGCCAAATATTTGAAGTCGAAAAAGGGCCCGTCTCCACTTCTCTGATCAGAAGAAGACTGCTTTCTAGTCATTTTCTGAATAGGAAGGCACGCAAGATTCGTAATAAAAATTTTCTCGAGGATACGTTCTCGTGTTAAGACAATTTTGTTAATGTACTACCGCATTCTTGAGACACTTATGATTCCACCTTTCATTAATTTTGGTTTTACAACTTTTCCCTAAAATTTTTTCGATTTAGCTCATACCCATCAATATTATGAAGGGATCTCTAAAAATAAAAACTCTTTAATATACTAAAGAGTAAAATTAATAATGATTAAGATCATTATTAATCTAAAACAATAAATTTTGAAAACAAACATTAATAACATTCTGAAAAAATGGATTTGTAGCTTTATAATTATACATTTTTTAATTATAAAAATATAATAAAAAAAATTGTTGGCTACAAAATAAAAAAAAAATTACTCTACAAAATAATTTTTCTAAATATAATTTTTTTTCTACAAATCATGAAAAGTACGTTTGATTATGAAAAATATAAACATTTTATTTTTTACAAATTGTACACTTGTATGTACACTAAATTTTACATTTTTTATAGAATTCGTTTTCCCACTACAGTAAATTATTTCGTCACCTTCAATTCAATTCAAACCTTTAGCATTCATTATTTTTTTCATTCAAACAACTTTCATTACAAAAAATATTTTGCATTCTATTTACATTTCAGAAACAAAAATAATTTGTAAGGTGAATTCTGTAATGAACTCATTTCGCGTGAATCGCCGATGAAAGTTCTTACAATTTTCTAATTTTCTTTTAGATATTAATT
The DNA here is from genome assembly GCA_900480045.1 of Eurytoma adleriae. NCBI lineage: Eukaryota > Metazoa > Arthropoda > Insecta > Hymenoptera > Eurytomidae > Eurytoma > Eurytoma adleriae. The sequence continues at coordinate 293,769 of UXGC01000020.1, read as the reverse complement.
CAATGACAGAACCCCTCATCTAGGGATGGGAGGAAAAGCAGGGCAAAGTGATACAGTGAGGCACCCCACAAAATTTTTACCAAGTATTCATTAAAAATTAAAACTCTTAAAGGGTTTCCTATAAACCAATTTGTACTCCCTATTCCACTACACCTCGCTCTTCCCTCAAAATTAAAATAGAGATATTTCTTATTCAACTTAATTTTGAAAATGAAAATAGATGTTTTATCAAAATTGTTAAATTAAAATTTTTATTTTAATAATAATAACTAGTAAATTAAAATTTTTATTTTTACTAAGCTCACAATGAAAATAAAACCTTTCTTATAGACACATTAATTGTCTTGTATTATACTAAAAATAATTTTTGAAGCTTTAGTCTTTGGCATTCTACTTCAAACAAGTAAATACCCAATTTTATTTCTAAATAAATTGCACTTTTAATATAAAGCATTCACTTTCAAACCCATTCTTCATCATTCATCGACACTATTATTTATAATAATGTCATTTCACAATTATTAGAAAATATGTAGGAACATTTATGCTCTTAACAGTTTTTTAACTTGTTAGCTCGACAGAAACTTTTGTTCGTCCATTTTGCACCTGCTTCTTTTTTTACTCAAAAATAAAACAATTCATAAAAAATTGTAAGAATAATTACAGAAAAATTAGTTTAAATTCAAATTTCAAGGGAGATTCTTTATAAAAGCATATTCAGGTTTTATTAAAAAAAATATAAAAAAAAATATATTTAATTATTAGTTGCCTTTATTCATTGTATAAGAATTTGCAAACTATTCCGAAATAATTCGAAAACCTTCGATTTTTAAAATTTTTACTGCATCAGTTTTCTTATGTAAATGTGAAAAATAATAAATATTCTTAGTTGAATTAGACTAAAAAAGACTTTTCAGTTACTGTATATTCGTATATGTGATGGACTACTTTCTTTATAAACATTTTAAATGTTTGCAATACATGAAAAATTGAAAGAGCACGAAACAATTGTTTTCAACTTAATTTAACACTAATTCAACACTACAGAAAACTTTTTGAATTAAACAAAAATAAAGATTTCTTTTTTTAAAGTTCGAGTATTAAAAGTACTACAAATTTTGAAAATTGTCTAAATAATGTATAACCCTCTTATGTTTTACTATCAACTCGATCAATATTATGCGTTTTCCATAAATTCTATATCTATAAAATGCGTAAGAGGATTAAATAGTAATCACGAGAATTGTAGTTGAATTGTTAGTATGTTCAAAAAAGGATGAAATTTAAAACGTAAAAAAAAAAAAATAAATTTTTCACATTTACATTTTTTAACATTGTTTTGCTTACATAATTTCATTCACATTAGTACACTTGTTTTGTAATTAACCGGTGAGATAGTTATAAAAGATTATAACCAGAAATAATAAATTTAGTTTTGCCCAACAGAACGTTACCTAATTTTTCTAAAAAAAAAAGCAAAGTTGAAATAATATGAAAGTATGAATTGAGCTTCATCTTTCTAAAATACTAATGTTTAGAAATGTGAAAGAATAAAAGGTTAATTTCAAATAAGTGGACACTTTCTTTTTAAATTGTGATTACATGTACAAAGGCTTCTCGCATAACTCCATGCAAATCCACTCCTGTGAGCGAGAGGTCTGTAGTTTTATTCACAAACCTCTCTCTCTCGCGGGTTTAAATAGAATTTTATGCGGAGACTGTTTCCTTAAATTAATAAAAATTTTTGGACAGTACAACAATTGTATTTGTACAATATTAATTATAAAAGTTAGCAAAACATATTTTTAAAAATCTATTCATTAACAATTTGATTCGGCGCTATCTAAGTTACACGACTATTGATCAAATTACATAAATTTTTATCAATATTTTTCTTCTGCTTTTTACACGAAATATATTACAAAATCCGTATTTTATAGCATACATTTGAAACAAAGTAAATTTGTTTCTTTGAAATGTACATCTTTTAAATCGACTTTATATTCCTATGTACAAGACTCTCCGACCGTTTTAGCGTTATTTACAAACTTAATAAAGAAATGAGTTTTATATTACTTCTTTTATAAAAATAAATTAGCAAAATTCTAATAAAAATGAATTTAATACAAAAAAATGTTGCCTCTTTTATGTAAATGAATGTAGAAAAAGGCGAAATAAAGAATTTACTTTAAATTTTTTAATTTATTATTAGGAAGTGTTTAAAAATGTTACCTCTGAATTGATATATTCCGTTAGCTTTATTGAAATTTATCATTGGTCGCCTGTATTACTAATAAAATAGTTGAAAATATTAATGATTTGAAGTACTCATTGCATCTGATGTAAATTTTTTAAAGACTAATTCGCCGCTTCTAAAGAAGACACATTTTAAAAAATGTCTTTTCTCTAGTGCTTTTTAAAATAACAAATTAAAATAGGCCTTTTCGATATGTGCTTTTCTTTATCAGGAGCGACTACTTATATACCGTTTTTGCTTGCATTATTTACTAACCTATCCTCAAAAGCTGTTAAATTTCGTATTTCTTCAAATTTAGCATTCTTTTTCATAAATATTTATGCAAGACTAAATTACGCATTTTTTTAAGTACCCGTTTACGATGCTTTACTAATTGCGGTATAGGGGGATTGTTAAATATGTTCGTATTTAACTATAATTCTATTGCGCATAAAAAGCGACAATAATATAAAAAATCAAGAAAATCATTGCGCAATCTTAATCAGTGAAAGCTTTTATGATTTGACTGACTTTCCTATTACAAATGGGACACCGATGGTCATTTGTTGACCAGACTTTCCTTGCGCAACCATAACAACAATATATATGACCGGTATTTCCGTGTACGAAGACGCTGTTCTTCGGATTTATTACGCAGATACGGCAGAGGCTGTCCGAGCCTTGCGATTGCTGGTCGCTTTCGGTTTCGCTCTTTGGTATTGAATCCGTTACGTTACCGTGCTCCTCCTTGTCCGAAGTCGGCTTCTTCTTCAACTCGCACACCGATATCAATGAGTTGCCAAATATCATGCTGTTATTACTGCTGCTCGGCTCATCTCGAGATTCATCAATTTTATCTTTGGTAGCATTCAGTCCTGACGTACTACTGCTCTGCTAATAATAAAATAATTTATATTAATACAGCATTTTGAATTTGTTATTAAATAAATTTAAGATTAAAAATGTTTCTACCCGGTAATTTTGTAATCTAATAATGAAATAATAATGTAATAATAGTGAAATAAATTTTATTAAAATCAAACTAAATTAATTTCAAATGTACCAATTTATTAAGTAATACATGTAATTAAATTTAAAAAACATGGATCTTCTAATCTTTGAGTTTAGAATTTTTTCCGAAAGAGGTCAAAAGCATCTCATTCGTAGAAACAGATTAGGCAATTTATTATACTCACGGTAATCGGCGAGTATAGACTAGAGCATCCCTTTGGAGCGAAGCTTGAATCGACCTCGTCCCTGTCCAGCGATGCACCGACGATGAACCGCGTCGTCGATCTGCTGGTCTCTCTGCCGAGTGACGAAGTGCCAGAAGTGCCGGATACCTGTGTTAAGTCGCTGCTCTGTGAATCGAAAATTGGAGTTTCACTGCGCATTGAATCCGAGGTCATTCTCTCGAGATCCTGACTCGAGGCAAGGCCCGAGTCCATTTCGCAGAGTTCCTGACCCGAAGTCACCGAGGAGGTCGTGAGACTGGACGTCCGGATGACCCTTTCCTTTTGACCTCTGGCTTTTCGCTTCGGTTTAGTCCGTGGAAAGTGCATTTTCCTTACCTGCAATAGTGAGAAATTTTTAATTTTTTTTTTCTACCTCTTTACTTCTGTTTTTAAAATTGATGTTTTTACTTTGTTTTTATTTTTTCTGCTTAATGAAATAAAAAATCGGATTTTTAACACCCGCATTCTACCGTACTGTTAGGACTTCCACCTTTTTGAACAAGTTCAGACCTGATTCAAGTCTAGATGACTACTGCGTGATAAATCGAAAGGAATGCGACGCGTTCTTTAAGGACATTGAAGTTACCAGAAACCTATTTTATCGACTTAGGGTTAAGAACTTAAAAAATGTTTATTTATTTTCCCTTAAAATTTTTTAATTAAAAAAATTTCATTCAACTTTGATTAAAGGAAAAGAAATATATTTAAAATTCATCGTGCAATTTAAAATTTAATAATAATTATTAGAGTATGAGTCAAAAATAATTTTTAATGTTCTACCTGATAACATTTTTCGCAGTATCTAAATAATGGATTGCTATTTGGGTTTTTGCATTGTATGCAAATTCGAAAATCTGCTCTTTTTATTTCACTGTCTGTAGAACTCTTTGACGCATCGCTGTCATCAGCAAGTCCTTCCGAATCACAAAAAGTGATAAATTCTACTGCTAGGATGTTCTGAAATAACATGAAAGACATTTATTATATGCACAAGCAGAATTATTTAAGCTATTTAGAATTGTAATAAAATAATATATCATCATTTAGATTCAGCAAAACTGTAACTGTAATAATTTCATAAATTAAATGTATTCCGTTAAATTCCATTTTTTATCCATCATTTATTTTTCAAAATTTAAAAAAAATATATACCTCTGGTTCCGAAGATGAGGATAAATCCATAAATGGATTGTCACTTTCTGATCTGGAATCCAATTCATACTCCACTTGAATTGAGACATCGCTCTTGCTGCTACTAACCCATGTTGTTGATGTATCCGAAGTATCTCGGGCAAATTCTGAAATAATAAAGCAATGAATATTACAAATATTTAAAACTTTATTTTATTTAGGAGTCTTTATAGACTTTAAAAAATGTAGTATTTTAATTGTAACAATTATTTTAATTAATCCAACTTTTCAAACTTTAATATCCATAAAATCATGTTTAGTTTTAATTTTTCATTATTTTATATTTTGCATTTAATTGTGATAAACTTATTAACTCGCTTAAGGTTACAGTAACTTTGTCAGAATTTAATTAAGGTTTATCTCTTTAAATTAAGAAATTCAAATTACCCGTTTCGTTTCCTTGAACAGTGTAAATTGACTCCTCGTCCTCATCTGTGGGTACAGGAGATTCGCTCTCCAAAGTAACATACCAAGAGTACCTTGCCTTCTTAACATTATCACCATCTCTGTCGTCTTCTGTAAATTTAACAAATTACATAAATATTTGACTATTTACAGAAACTTTAGCCCCAGGAATTCAACAGCATTTTACAGCAATTAGTACACCATATGAAAATTGTTACACCGTTGCAAATATTCACTAACTGTAAACGTTAGGCATCTAAATCATCGAACGAAATTTAACGTAATCATTTCTCTCGAGTATCGCACACTATGAAAAATCATCACCATCTAAATTTCCCGCCGGTAATTCACAGGTTGTAACTTTAACAAACTCGCTAACTGTGGCTCTCTCGGCTTCTCTTCCTGCGTTTAAAACGCCTCTTTGATCGAGCGGCAAGCGGAAGGTAGAGAAGAAAGGCGTTTAAAGAAGAGAGAGAAAATGCGGCTTACCGTCGTCGGAGCCTCTTCGTTTCCAACTGCTCTGACTGTTTAGGGCACCTGCAAAAAAGGAGCAGCAGTTTATTACACGCTGGCATCTTGTCTTCCTCTTGTCGCGATTCTCGCGCCCCTTTCTCTCTCACTCTGTCTCTCTCTCCGACGACTTTAAAATTACAACGAGCACGAGCAACGGACGTCCGATGTGTCATTTCATTTCCCCTCCGCGGTGCACTCCAAATTAGCATCACGAAAAAAATTTCCGCACGCAGCTCCTCGACATCGGCGCACGTCGGTCGCCTGCGTTTCCCTGTAATAGCCATGTCTACAGCACACTCGAGCTTTCCCCTCGGTTTTAGTTTTACGTCCTTTCCTTGAGCGTTGACTCGCGAGCACCTCGCTTATCAGCACATGCGGTTGCTGTACTAAATATGTCTGAACGGCGGCGGCCGTGACTCCGAAGCAACGATAGCACGAAGCGTCGGTGCTCCCCGACGTTACGATGCTTTCCACGAGCGAGGAAACGGTCGGGGTCGTCGCGTGCGACCCTCGTCGGCGGCACTTGCTGCTAGCATCGCTATACAAACCTGCTGGCGATGAGTTAATGGCAACGCTCATTGTCCCCCGAAAGCTCCTGTCGACGATCCTTGAGCTGCGGCAGCGTTTTTCGCCGTTCACTTGCACAGCACGCGCGTATGTGTACGTTTCGAGCAGTGCCGACTACTGGCGAGCGAGCCAGCAATGAGCAACGTATGTACAACACCAGGGGCGGACGCGCGCGGGAGCGGCTCTCCGATCGTAGATATTACGAAGGCGGAAAAAAGGAGTGTTACGAGCGCGCGCGCGTTGGCAACGGCCGCGGGGGCAGGGGAAAAAACGCGCACACTGCACGAGCGCTCCGCTCGGACTATGGGGTTTCGGAGCCCGGAGGGCGAGAGAGCCGCTGAGCTCAAGGCCTCCCGTACGCTTACTATATATCGTACGCTTCCATTCCCCGTGCGTGAATTTATAGTACTATATACTACGAGCCCGCCTCTCTCTCTCCTCTCTTTCCGCTGCGGAGTCTGGACTCGGGCCTTTTTTGCGGAGAGATGGAACGCGCGCGCAACTGGTCTGCCCCGACACACAAGAGAGAGCCACCGCTGGCACGCGCGCTATAGGCAACGAAGATAGTATACGTGTGTGCTGGCACTGCTCAACTGCTAAATACCTCTAGTACTGCGGCGCTGGATGGCCGCTTGGCGTGGCTCGGGCCAGTGAGTGTGCGAGCTGGTGCGAGTTGCTCTGCGGGTACACACTCGTTTATGTGCTCTTCGCCTGTTCTCGTTCATGCCTGCCAGCCTGCCCCGAAGCACGCGTGCACATTCAACTCCCCTCCCCCTCACCTTCTCGTCTTTTTCGCTTTTTTTCAAATTGCAAACCGCAAGCTTATATAGATATATACCTATATTTGTATAACTTGCTTCCTATCATTTATCCGGTGATAAATGGAGGAAGCCAGAGATTTTCCCCTCGTAGAGGATTCATCCAATCGAAGAGTAGGGTTTCCGTATTTTAAACACCCGGCAACAGCAGATATCCCTTCGTTCTTTTCTAACCGCCAAACCGAGAAAGAAAGAGAGACAGAGGGAGAGAAAAATAGAGAGAATAAGCAGCTGTTTCATCCCTTTTTCGTAGAATACCTTTTACGGATCTTAACTATAATACGCCTTATACCTGTCGAATTCATTTTACCTTTTTTCACTTTAGACAAAATGAATGCAGGTAAATGGAACACTAATTATCTAAGTATGCTGCACTTTTTATGCAGAATTAACAGGTTCATGTCAAAGTAACTATAGTAAATTGTTCAACGTGTAAGATACGTGAAAGTTATGCAAAATAATCTCGTGCATGCAAGATTTGGCATTGACAGGATTATGCTAATGTGAAATTCCATCTGACTTCATCTCATCGCTTATGTGACTCGACGTGTCATATTATCCATCAAAGATTGATTTTGCCTGCTTAAACAAGTTAGCTGGATTAAGTGCTTCTGAGAAGAAATTGCTTGACATTAGCATCATTTATAAATAAAAATTGATCGAAAATCATTATTAATTACTCTTTTTTTCTTTTTCATTTCATTTTTTAACTGATTAATAAATATAATTAAATTATGCAAAGGATTTATAATGTATATTATTTGATTTATAATTTTTATGCTCCACATTTTAAGTCGAGTGAATTGGAGGAAATTGTAAATCCATCAATGAGAATGGGAATTCCTTTTTTATATATGAATGAACGTAGAGTAAAAAGTGAACACTGTAGAAGACTCATTTTAGAGGGCAACCACAGCGCCAACGAAACACTATGAATTTCATTTTACATTACGTTTATAATGTTGGCAACATGGCCGGTTGCTATTTATGTTTGTATCGGTTTAACCTCTAAATTTAATTAGTGTTTGATTTGGTGTACAACGCAAGAAAAAGGATTTACCTACAATTAAGATGGCATCAGGCTTAGAAAGTTATGTGAATCGTATCCTTTTAAAATATTGATTATTATAAATCAATGCTATGCTTTGTATTTTTTCTTACATAAATAAATTTCAGATACTGTTTCCATCATCACATCCGATGGTCGCAATTTTATTGTAAGTTAAAATCCTATCAGTATTTATTAGTGTAAAATTAATAAAATCTTTTTTACATTTGCATTTTTAATTTTTTCATTTATTCTACAGGGAACTTTAAAAGGTTTTGATCAGACAATCAACTTGATTTTGGATGAATCGCATGAAAGAGTATACAGTACAACACATGGTGTTGAACAAGTTGTTTTGGGTCTTCACATTATTAGAGGAGATAATGTGTAAGTAAAAAAATATTAAGAACTAAATGCAATTTTATATATAAAATATATTATGCGTAAAATACGTGGATGTGGTGTGAATAGACCGATTTTTTTTATTATATACAACTAATTAACTACAATAAGATATATCTAGTAATGATAAAATTGTTAATTTTCTTTTTGCATTATTATAATTAATTTTATAGCTAATATAAACTGCAATATTAAAAATGTGATATCTTTTTAGGGCAGTTGTAGGAGAATTGGATGATGAAATGGATTCACGATTAGATTTATCGGTTATACGTGCTGAACCATTAAGTTCTGTAGCGCACTAATAAATATTTGAAAAAAATAATGTGCATTTATAATGGTATTATTTTTTAATAAAATATTGTAAATAGGTATATTATAAGAACGCTGTTAGAAATAATGCACTATACAAGTTTTCTAGAGTTCAATTCCAATAGGACCAATTTCAATAAAAATTTAAATTTATAACAATAAATTTAATATTGAAGCAGAATTCATTAAAGTTTAATGAATCTATTATATATTAAGAATTTTATAACTTTGGCAAAAATTGTTCTTTTTAAATAAAACAATATTTAACAAAGTCTAATGTATGTTTTATTTGTATATTAATGTGGATAAGGATAGATTAAAAACACAATATTTTTATAATTAATTTCTATATTTTATAAAATCATAATTTATCGAAAGTAAATAAGTATCTTTGATAGTTACTTCGAGTTTCACAAATCAATTGTGTAACTTCATATATTCAATAAATATAACACATTTTAAGAATGTACGTAGTATATACATGGAAGACATAAGTAAATAAATTTCAAAATATATATAGAAAAAAACCTTTATTCTGCGAGCTTCTTTAATAATCAGGTTTCATTGGAACAGTCAAGAGTTCTCAATAAAACTTACAATTTCATGTAACTTCCATATTTCGTCGTTTATATACAATAAATACTCATCAATTAAAGCAAGCAAATATCATTTTTGTTTGTACGCTTTGAAAGATAATTTTGTAATACAAAATTTTAACATTCTGAGCTATACACATTCTCCTTTAATGGATAATAACTCGTTATCGAATATAAGAAGTTTTATAACGCACAGGGTTTCTCGCAATGAAAACTTAATGTATATTTCTATTTCGTAAAACTTACGATAATAATAAAATCTACTGCAACATTATTTGTTTATACGGCTAAGGTATTTAACAAAATTTTATATAGCACGAATTGACGAAAGCAGCCTTTTGCACTGTGCATTACGTAACAATGCACACCACTTTAATTAAAAAGACAGCTTCGGTAATGATAGCAAATTTTTTGCTTTACTTTACAAATTACGACCCTTTACAAATATACAAATCGTCTCTATATTCAGTCATTAGAAAGTTTTTATTCGCACTTTCACATTTTGTGATTAAGGAGGCCCATTATCCTTTTTTCTGGGTAATCCACCAAATTTCCCTCTAGTTGTTCGTCTTCTGTCTTTTCTATTAATTCTGCTTCCATTCCAGTCACTTCCGTTTCCTCCAAAGTTTGGTTCATCTAATTGACTATTCGGATTGAAACCTCGATGATCCGGTCGATCTTGATTTGACATGTTTCCATAACCACCGAAGTTGTCAGGTGGATACCTAGATGGAGGACCATCGTACTGAGGTCTACCCACATCTTGATTGTAACCACCCATAGGTTGAGGACCGGCTCCTAAGAGTCCGACACCACTATTTCTTTGCGAATTATATCGTGGATCATATTGATTCATGGGAGGTTGGCCAGATCCAGGGGCCATTTGTGGCTGGTGATTGGGTCCTGGTGGTCCCATACCACTTAACCTCATGTTGGGGGGACCCATCGGCCCCTGATTGTTGGGCATCACTGGACCGTCGCGCATCATTGGACCACCCATGTTGCCCATCATAGGATTGCCTGGCATCATCATTGGTGGACCCATTCCAGGACCATGACCCATTCCTTGCGTTGGTCCCATGCCTGGGTTTGGTCCCATACCTTGGTTCGGACCCATACCTTGGTTCGGACCCATCACTTGATTGGGACCCATACCTTGATTCGGGCCCATGCCTTGATTGGGACCCATTCCTTGATTAGGACCCATTACTTGATTAGGACCCATGACTTGATTAGGTCCCATACCTTGATTAGGGCCCATACCTTGATTGGGTCCCATACCTTGATTGGGTCCCATACCTTGCATCCCTGGCCCTGGCATGTTTGAAGGACCTTGCATATAAGGAGGTGCCATACCCATACCCATACCTAAAAAAGAGAAAAATTATTAGTTTTTAATGAAATTTATAAATTTTCAATGTCATCTATATTAATAATAATGAAAATATATTTTTAAATTTACCTGCCATGTTGGGATGATCTTGAACAGAGTGTTGCTGCACGGTCGTAGGTATGATTTTAGGCGCGGACGCTTCAAGAGCTTTTCTTCGTGGATCAGCACGTACTAACGGAGGCGATTTCGGTGTGTCTAATATCTTTACCGGAGGCGGGGACATCGGCGAATCTGCCAGATCATCCTTGCCTAGTCGGAAAATCTTTCGCAGCCTTGGATCGTACTTCACTTGAGGATCATTTTTTGTAAGTTTCAAACCTGTGTAATCAGGCCTTGGAACGTCGACCACGTAAACCTAATAAATCAATTGTCAAATAATTTATATTAAAAAAATCGAATGTTTACAATAGTTTTATTAACAAATAAATGTAGTTTTACTGAAGTTAATTACCTTATAAGGTATAGGCGGGTGAGACGTAATACTAGCTTCGATTTCCGTGCAAGGCACATGCGGCACAGGCTTAAATGTCATACTAAGCATTTGCCTAAGGTCTACGTCACCAGATTTTGGTTCGACTGGATAGTGACTACCAACAACGCGAAGATCTGTATCACCAAAGTTTGATCCAGGTGGGAAACACCTCAAATCCATGTCTTTTCTTCTATGGTCTTGATCGAGTTTGGCACGAAGATCTGTATCCATAGCTGCGTCTTGCGCTATGATGCCTGAACTGTATATGCTCGGCTCGAGTCTCAATGATCGCGTTTCTTTGACCTCTGCAGGTTTAGCTACGGATAGAGTGTTTGCAGCAAGTGCTTGTCTGTTTTCATCTCTGCGTTGTCGTGGATCACGGCTCATTCGAGGATCCCTAGATACACTAGCAGGTTGCGACGATGGTGTAGTAGCTAAAAAATGAAAATTTATATATATATATTTGGATGTCTTATTGTTTTCTATTATTTACTCCTATATTAGTTTAAACCCTTAACATTCACATTTTTTGTAATGTGTTCAGTAACTAACCTGATGAACTAGGAGGCGATCTTGAAGGACTTGTGCCACCGATGTCAGTTTTCGAAAATTGCGACATCATTTCTGGTACACTGGGATTCACCTCTACTTGACCACTGGTTAAGTTAAAATCTTTTTTAACTTTTGCTGAATCCTTATCTTGTTTCTGACTATTCGACGAGCTTTGAGCCTTGATTGTTGACAAGAGCTTAGAAACCTCCATGCTGATATCAATTTTACTCAAATCACCAAGTTTGTCGACAATAGCTGCAGGTTGAGGTATGCTCGCTGGCTGTAGGGTCAGGTCCTCCTCTTTTGATTCCAGTTTTTCCTCTTTTTCCTCTTCATCCTCGTCTTCTTTCTGGATATCTTTTAAAACTATTGTCAACTGATCATCGTCGTCATCATCATCATCATCGTTATCGTCGTCCGAGTACCAATTTTCTTGACTAATTTCTTGATCCTCGTTATTTTCCAAGTTTTTATAACTATCTTGTGCTTCACGCTGTTGTTGCTGTATTCTCATATACAGCTCTTGCGTTTTTTTCGGAAGATTTGATGGAATCTCTTGATTAATTAAAGCCGATGAAATTTTCGTTTCATCTAATAAATTACTACCTGCTTTGTCTAAAATAAAAAGAGAAAATATGTTCATTAGGTTTAACTTTTTCATACAAGTATGTGTATTAAAACGTATATTTAATGTTTTTATTGTATTGTTACGTACCTTGAGTTTTATTTTTATCCTTGTCTTCGTCGTCAGTCGGCATTTCTATCACCAAATTTGCGTCCTCGTCACGATCACTTTCATCGTCAATTTTGGTTTTGGTGAGACTGGCGGCTTCCTCGGCAAGACTAACAACCGCAGGTGTCTTATTGACTACTAAACCTCCCAGCATCTGCCTTAAGTCAACGTCCTTCGGTAGTGCGCTTATTCGATTCGGCAATTCATCTTGTGACTGCTCCTCTTCCGTTTCTTTTTTGATAGTATCGTTAGGACCACCATCACTATAGAAATTCATAGAAATGTTCGTTTTATCTTGGTTGTTGTACTGCAGTCCCAGTTGAGTAGCCGATTGTACAACCATGTCATACGGCACGCGGTCATCATCGGATCCCCAGCGCGTTTTTTTCCCCGACGAAGATTTCCGTTCTCTGTGTGAAGAACTCTTGTCTCGACTCGATTCATCGCCTTGAAAGAAAAATTGTTAGTTATTTTATTTCTTCGCAGGTAATGATAATACAGTAAACTTTTTTTGCGTAGCGAGGCAAAATTTGTATTTTTTCTTCTAGTGCCTACTTGACAAAATTGTATTTTTGTCCTCGCTAAACAAAAAAATAATTTACGCGGGAGGTAAAATGGCAAGCCCATAGCATTTGCTGGTTGTGCTATGGATTTGCTAATTCTTTATCTTCATAGGTACATAATATGCTATTTCTTATATTTACCATCATCCCTTCCATCATTGGATTCATCATTTGGAGTTGGAACTTTTAGCTCGAAAAGACTTGGAATTTTCTGATTACCTATATCTAATCCTTGGGCTAGACTTTTTTCCGTTTTATTTATGAAATACATAGCACCTTCTCTACTTAAACGTGGGAAATTACCTAATATTTCCTTTGGGGCAGTCTCCAAGTGTTTCAATAATATATTTTTCACCTGCGAACATTATACAGTGGTTTAATTCATTTTATGTAATGTCAACAACAATCAAGTAAACTAACATTTAGCAGAAATTCATCTGAAATAATAAAAAATATGAATGAATTTGCCAACCTGATCGGTCATTGGCTGATGCGAAAACTTGCAGTTCTCGCCGGCGTTGCACTTGAGGCCTGTGTGGAAGAATTTGCAGGGGAAGTCGTGATGCATGTAGAGACACTTGTCCCTCTTCGCGCAACAATCCATCAGGTAGAACTTGCAGAGCTCCATTTTCCTGGGTGGCAGCGCATTGTGGGAGAAAGGGCAGTCGTCGCCCCGGTGGCACTTGCCCTGCATGTAGTAGACGCATATCGATTCCGGATCCTGATTGTGGTCGATCACCTGGTTGCGTCGGCTGTTGCGGTCGTTCCTTAGCTGCACTCGATTCTTGTTTTTGCCGCCGCGCTCGTTCTTCGCCGCTCTGCGACCAGCTGCGATCGGAACCTTTTTATTTCGGTCTAAGTGTGGCAGTTGCGAATGCTGCTTCGTCGGCACCCCTACGTTTCAGACAATTTCATTGTTGCGCAATTAAAAGGCTATTCAAATTAATCAATTGAAAGGTAATCAATTTAATCTGCTTTAACGATTTTTAAGCGATCTGAGTTAATGCTGATGCTAACATTATTAATCACTTATGTTTCATGGAGATTTTGAAAATGAATTTTATTTTTATTGTAGAAAAAGTAGTAGTCTAGTAATGTTAAATATTATTAGTATAAGCGTAATCAATTAGAGCTTCTTAGAAATAGCAGATAAAGAACCAGAGAATAAAGTAATTTGATTCCAATTGATTTTCAAATAGCTTCTTTCTGCAAACAATGAAATGATCTAACTGGGGTTTCAAGCCCACTCCGCAGTCTTAGGTGCGTGCAAAAAGCGATAAAATGGAAAGCTAAGCGGTAAATAGTTATATAAGCAGTAGTTGTTCGCTTGCGAACCCTTAAGCCATACAATGCAGAGGAGTTTAATGAGTTTACAGATAACAAGCAGTATGATTTAGAAATAGTGAGAAAAGCGAATAAAATCACGAGTATTAATTACATCTTCCGCCTCGTTTGTTGTCGTCCCTGTGCCGGTTACCAGCAGCTCGATCTTCGTAATCCGAACCGCTGTTGTAATTATCGTGTTCGCGCCTAGGAGAAGAGTTTTCGTGAGAACCTTTCCTGAAGGGGGAAGCACCGCGTACGAACAACATTTCTTCCTCGTCCTCATTTGCGTTTTCCTCGTCGCTCATTTTCTTCTTCTGCAACAAAAAATATTATCAAAATATGATCATAAAAATATCATCAAATCCCTCTAAAGCTCTTAGAGCCTAGAACATCACAAGATTATTACCTTCTGGAGATCTCTGGGTCGATCATCTTCCTTCTCCTCTCGATTCCTTTTCCTGTTCTTATTTTTGTTACTTTTGTTGCGGGCCTTCTGCTCGTGGCTCTTGCCCTTCTCCTCGTCGATCCTCGCTTTGATGGCTTTCTCGACGTCGCCGGCCCAGTCATCGCTAGCCACGCTCTTCTGCCGGTTCAGCCTGTCTACGCTGCCAGCCTTTTTGTTCTTGTTGAACTTGTCGAAGCCCTTCTGCTTCGGCGAGTCAACAACGGGAGGCGTCGGTTTCGGCGGCTCCACCGCCGGTTTCGGTGGTTCCGGTGCCGGCACTGGCTCCTCGTCCTCGTCCGATGGTATCTCTCCATCTTCCAAGTCGTTATCGTCATTGCTGAAATTAAATTCAAGTCTATTAATTTTTCCAATGGTATCTTACGGAAACGATG
The DNA here is from genome assembly GCA_900480045.1 of Eurytoma adleriae. Classification (NCBI taxonomy): domain Eukaryota; kingdom Metazoa; phylum Arthropoda; class Insecta; order Hymenoptera; family Eurytomidae; genus Eurytoma; species Eurytoma adleriae. The sequence continues at coordinate 278,570 of UXGC01000020.1, read as the reverse complement.
TTTTTTAAGATTGTACTCTACATTGCGAATTGTTTACTAGCTTATCAAAATGACAATCTTTTTTTAAAGAAAGTACCTTTACAGATATACTAATAATTTAGAAAATACAATATTATATAGAGTGGTAAAAATGTTATGTAGTAATTAATATATTATTTTTGTCTCTTTGACGTATACAGTAATTTAATAGAAAGTATTAAAATAAAGTAATTAATAAAAGAAATTAGCACGAAATGTTATTAGTATTCTTTGAGTGTACGAATTTGACTGAATAAATTTCAAGTAACTGATTAGCATGATTTTTAATTTATCAATATTTTTCAAAGGAAAATAGCTATTTGTGCGTTTCACTCTCAAGCGCATAATTAGTGTAACGCGTTGATAATGAAGCCAGCTCATAACGATGTTTCCTATGATGCAAAATGGTAGATAATCTAATTTTGAGGCGACTGCGCGGTGCAAGTGCAAAATCGATTACTAGCCTCGATAAAGACATCGCCCGCCTCTCACTGCCGTTTACTTTACTACTGAGTAAAATCGATCGACGCGTGGCCACATTTTCCTTTTCCGTCATAGTGACTAGCTATTTACTATTGTCTTGGTAAAATTACTGCAACATCAACGTTTGTGTATTGAAAAAGAAAAAAAAATTTGTACAAAACTTGCCACGAAATATATCTCGCGTTATCTCATTAATTATATTCATATTAAAACTGCGATAGCGACAATTTTACAACATATGTTGTATAATAATTTATTTAAAAACTAAATAATATCTTGCAAATGCAATTGTTTAGATAGTATATACAATAATTTTAAGTTGACTATAGTAAAAACGCTTTTTAAATTCTTAAAAAAATGTAAGAATTGTTTCTAAATACTTTTTCAAAATAATGACTCTTATTAGTAAAATATATTAAAGAATCATTACATATACATTAACATGAATCAGCGGTTTATCATTGACTCTATGTATTATGGAAGAAGCAGAAGCAGATATAACTGTTTTTCTCGCCAAACATCAACAAACATCTTACGAATCATTGATATTTCTTGAACAATGCAAGATATTACCACGATATAATTTTTTTAAAACGAACCATTCTACAATTGAGACTACCATCATAACCGCAGTATTTACCTTTAATTCGTCAAAAATTCAGCATTGAGCCAAAATCAATCATTTTAAAGCCAAAAATATATTTTTCCCGCTTTATCTTGCTAATTAATTATTTCTTGCATGAATCATCGTACAGTGCATACGGCAATTTGCGACTGACTGACACAAAAGAATTAAAGAAAAGAAAGAAAAAGGTCAAATTAATCGCCGGATAATTAATATTCAATTATTCTTGTTTCTATGTGCTAAAAGTCACGTAATATAAAAGTTTTCTGCACTGTAACATGGTAAATAAATATGAATAGCAAATTTAGTCAAACGCAAATACTAAGTAATAATTGTCGATACTTTGCGTTAAAAATTCGAAACTTGCAAGTGAGAACGTGACTGTCTTATTCCAGCAAGTTCTTTTATGTCACTCTGGAATTCGTCGCAATTGCTTGCTTAACTTCATTAGCAGAGGATGGAGATACTCGCGAATCATTTATTTCGTTAACTGGTCAATGCCTTCGGCTATACATCGTAAGACTGTACGCACTTTCGACTCAGTAGCATGCTTGATTTTTTTTAAATCTGTTTTAAAGCTTCCTTGATTGATTTTATTTTCTAATGCTTTTAGCATTAGTATCTAAAAATTATAAGATAATTTTTTAGCTATTTTTTGGAAAACAAAATGTTTTTCCGGCGCAATTATATTACTGATAAGATTTCTTCTCTGTATCAACTTAAGTATATGTACATTATTGCAAGCTTCGCATATCAAGTAAATGTTGAATAAACGCGTTAAATTTTGAAGTGAAATAATGAATATGTGGTAAAACAAATCAGATTAAATTACTTTGCTAATGTCTTTAAATTACTGTTTAAAACTTTTTTTAACCAATCATATCATCATAATAATAATTAAATGGCACATTTTTACCACTGCGTATAAATATTTTTCTATTATGAACAAAAGTGGTGTAACCAAACGTTTCTATTACCAATCTATTGTTATCATTAGTAGATAATAGGTGGTCTGAGTCAAATAAAAAAAAAGATTATCTATCCTCGCAATTGCACCGTAATCCGTCACAAGAGACTCTAAACAACGAGAAACAAATCGTTATGCATTTCATGCCACATCTCTTATCCCAATTTACTTTTCAGTACTCGTTGTATGCAATCCGCGCATGTTCATAAAAAAAATGTGATTGTTCAAACCTTTGAATGACAGTGTCAGCCGCGGTAACGCTCTCGAGGGCCATTATTGCTCAACGAAATCAGTCTTTCGTGTATGGTAGGCTCAAGAGCGCTCCGTTGTATCTCTCTCTCTCTCTCTCTTTCTCTATCCCGTCTCTCTCGCTCTCTTTATATAAACGGCAGGCGGGGGCTGCGTGGTCGCGCCTGCTGCACCTTATGGTACGTCTCTCCCGAGGTCGCTATAGGTGCTGGCTATTCGTGCCTCGTGGCTTGCGTCGCGCTTAGCGCGTGCACGCACGCGGGGGGTTTTCTCGGCTCCCAAGTTGTGAGAGAGCCGCGGGGACAAAAAGTCTCGGATCGGGCCCGATGACGCTCAGCGTGCCTCCTTCCTCAATTTGCGAAGGAACGCGAAGTGCCTCGCTCGCCCCGGCATGTTTTTTCCCTCCCGGCGATCCAGCCCTTCCTCATCGCACCCACTTGCCTCCTCCGGCAGCTGAACAACAAAAGAGAAAAAAAGTCTGCTTTGATTATGTGGGTAATATGCACTGTGATGGGTAATTGGGGTTGTATTTGGTCATTCGCTCGGAACTCGACGACGCAATAATATTCGTACACCGCGGAGCAATCGGCGATTTCAGGCGGGACTTAAAACGATTTGCGCAACTGTTCGAAAAACTGCTTTTTTATCTGTCGGCGCCGACGGGTGCGCCTTTTTTTAGGCTTACTTCTCTCTCTCTCTCTCTCTCTCTCTCTCTCTCTCTCTCTCTCTCTCTCTCCCTCTCTCACTCACTCACATACACGCGCGTACCCCTTATCGCTAAATTCCGAAATACGATTCATGCAAACAGCTGTCTGCGGTAAACATTCACAGAAATACGTAGAAAAATAAAAATTTTCACAACTAATTACCATACAATTTGCTAAAAATAATCACACTGTGGAACAATTTTCACTCATGCCGAATAATAAATGTGTGTTTAACACCCCTAGTTTTCTTCGAAAATCCGATTGCAATTGAGGTAATCCAAACACCGGACATTACGAAAGGAGAGCCATCATCTTATCACAGATGCTTTGTATATATCTTATGTACGACAGATGTATGTATTCGAACGCATGAATCTATTGCTTACGAATAAATCTATCTCTAAAATCCAAAAAACATTATTCTAAATTAAATGTTTCACTAAATATAATGAGTATCATATCAAATTTACTCTGTTGATCTCCATATACTATCAGTCTTCACGTGTTTGACTTTTGCTTTTGTGTACTTACTATCGATTGCGATAATAAGTATACAATTGTGCAGTTTTCATTGATTGTAATTATTTTGTACTTTAATTTTTATCTGCAACTACTGCTCCGCAATAGATTTTATTCATTAACCCTTTTTAATTTGTAAAGCCTTAATTATTCCGTTTAAATGTACCATAAAATAAATTAATGCAGTTAAAAAATAATTTGAATTCTCATAATTATTAAAATATTCATCAATAAACCATTAAAAAAATAACATTTTACTTATTAATAGAGAAGAACGGGATATCATATAACGTCCCACCGTTTGAAATAAACCAGTAGAAAAATCACTCTAAAAAATGCTTAATTTTAAAAAACATTTGGTACGGAGTTTCTTAAAAAAATTAACAAAAAACAGCAAATGTTTAAAAAATTTTGATTACTTCATTTTTTATATAAAATCGTTTCCAAATGGTTTCTGTATAATTAGGCATTTTGAAGTTGGTCTATGTCACCTCGCTGGTTCATTTTAATTTGACCGTAACCCATTATACCCAGTTCTCCTCTATAAATAACGCAAATGTAAAATTATCTATGTACTTCCATTAAATAAAATAATCAATCGCTAATTACCAAATTTGAATAAATAAATAATTTAATTTGCGACTTGATTCAATGTTTTCTATTTTGTTGTTATTATTATTCATAGATAAAAATAAATTAAGCAATTAAAACTACGACTACCTTTTCCTGTTTGTCTAAGTTACAACCGTAATCAAGATGAAAATTCGCGATTGTGAAGTAACTAGAAACTGGATTTTTTATTTTTACATAAAATAAGCATTGTTTTATTAAATTGTAGTAAACAAATAAAAAATTATAATAATAAATTATTATAATTTAATTATTTTGAAATATTTCCGGTGCGGCTAAACAAATCATTTTTTAATTAAAAATAAAATGAGTTGACATATCAACCGAATTTTAAAGAAATAATCGGAGTGAAAATTGTCGGTTTCGTGCGGTTTATATTAGGAACGGCCTGTACACGAATAAAAATAAAGCAAAAGGTGGCTAACCACGCTACGGAAAATATCAATAACGTGTGCCTGAAACATCGTAACAGCGGCATCTTTTTCACTCCGAAAATTCTTACACCTGCACAGCGCTTAAACGCCGCGTTGCTTGGAGAAGCTTCTAAAAAAATCATATTATATACTGAAAACCTTTTAAAATTACTTTCCCATTAATTTAACTTTGAAGGAAAATAAAGTTTAAAGAGAGACAAACAAGAAAAAGAAGTATACAAAAGTCAATGACATCCAGTAGACTGATAAAATATATGTAAAATAAGAAAGAAAATTTTAATAATAATCTTGGATAGTCAAGTAAAATCGACTATCCTTTAATCGTTAGTGTGTATATACCTACTTTGCATGAGTATACTTGACCTATCGTGTACTACTGTGAAACAACACTGTATCATGTATGGCATGTATATGTACACATTGGCGGGATCTCGTGTCATCGGAAAGTACAGTCGGCGCCTCATTTTTTTTGTCTCTCGAAACATTAGCTGTCATTATTCATAAGCACTCACACGTTCCTACATACGTATAATTAACGCATATATGCACATGCATCTGTCGATTATTGTAGGGGCATTTTGAATTATCCTCTCCTTGATGGCATCTCCAGTTCCCTCCTTATTTATCCGCGCGAAAGCAGTGCATAAGCATTGAGCATTGACTTCGATCCAACCCGGTAGTCTCATAAATAATCAGATATAGCTCCGAGTAAATCCGTCGCGTCCGACCATAAGTGTTTTTCCGCGCGGCGTTACTCCGGAATCCCGATCATAACCTGTCATCGATCGTCTGCTCTGTACTCTCCAAGTCTCTATCAAGGGCAATTTCCCCACGGCCTCTTTTCGTTCTCTTTTCTATACCATACCTCTATCCCCGTACTTCCCTCTCCCACGCGACTAGCAGAAGAGACGGACTTCCCTCTGTCTTTCTCTCCTCTCTCTCTCTCTCTCTCTCTTTCTCTCTCTACTCGTCCCCTCCAAAACACCTACAATGCTTGTGTGTGCGTGTTAGCTTTGTACGTGGCTGACGATGCGCGCGCATTTGTATACGTGTGTAGAATCTCTACTTGAAAATAGCAGGTGTACTGATTTACGTATATTGTTTATCTATATCCCACGCACTTTATCGTCACAAGGATATAGATAATATACACTTTGCGTAATTAGACACCAAGAAGACCATCCCCATAGACCGTGCCCGACGCGATGTTTTTTTTTTCGAGACCAAGAGATCGTACGTGCCGACCATCTTGGGATAGCTATTGTATATACGTGTTACCCCTGCTCCGAAATTGCACGCCGCGGCAACGGTGGCGGACGCGACTGTTATCCGCCATCATGTTGCATGCGCAGCTGACCGTCTATATACGCGTACATATGTTGTGCGAGTATACAAGACAGGGCCAACGCACGTAATCCCGGTAAATCGTACGACCGATGGATGGCCACTTCTCACCCGATAAATCGAATACGTACTTCATAGAGCGAATGCATGTTTACGATCTTCCACAGGGCATGGAGTTTACGATTTTTACAATCTTCTTCAGGAGTAGACTTTCGCGCATCTTGTCGAACTGTCGTGAGTGTCGCGAATACCTCGTGCGTAAAAAAAAATTACCAACGTTGAGAGAGAGAGAGAGAGAGAGAGAGAGAGAAATCAGAGACAAAGAAAACTACCTATAGAGAAAAATCGACAGCGAAATTGCTGCACGTGATTTTCTGTCTTCCGTGGTGCAAAATTCGCGAGGGAAGGAAAAAAAAGCGATGACGCGATGATGAAGTGAAATCCGACCTCGATGCACGAGCGACTATGCACAAGACAATATGTCGTCGCGATGCAGGCCGAGAAAAACATCGGCGTAACCCGCGCAGAGCAAGAGGAGAGACAGAGCAATGTCGAGGTGTAACGAAACGTCTTCGCGAGATAAAAAAAACCCCGAAACCGTGGAAGAGGCGACGGCGTGAGACGCGCGACGACGAAGGTCCCGTGGATTGATCGGCTTCGCCGTGGCCCACACGGAACGCGCATTTAGCCGCGTGCGACGCGACATACCCCAACTTCGAGTTGAAAGTATTTAAAAATTAAGTGAGAAAAAAATGATGGTGTGCTTCGGTTATTACAATTCTCGTTTATCCGGGCAGCAGCGAGCAGCAGGCAAAAATCGGTTCGCAAGATTTCGTTACGAACAAGATATCTCGTTATTGCTCCCGAGCGAAAAAGTGAGTCAGAATTATAGTAGTATTGCTGGCGTGATGAGTCGAGCGAAACTTGAAAGTTTTAAACTAAACATGGCCACATCTGGAACTATTCTGAGGTGCGGAGCGACTCGGTGGCACAGCCCAGCGGCCAGCTGCGTGCGTCACCTCGGAACGCCGTTCACTAAGCTTGCCATCTCGCTCGCACTCGTGGGCTGCGGTAGGCCTCGCCCGACCCCGGGTAGGAGGGGTGAACGCGCGGGCCAATCGTGAGCCCCCGCTCGCCCGTCACGTGATCAGCCTTCTCTCGACCAGTTGAGTCTTGCGTCTCTTGTTTTCCCTCTCGCTCTTCCTTTCACTACCATAGACATCCACTCTTTTGTGCCACCGCTTTCGTGCGTTTCGCTGCTTTTCCACTAGCGCATGTTGCTTCGACCCCGAGATTTCCATGAGATTTTTCATTTAGAAATGCAGCTTTTCCATAAATAAACTAATTATGTCTATATCCAGCTTCTGATCGAAATATACATATGTACCATTTGGTGTATTGCAATTTAGCACAATTATTATATCAATTATTTTATAAACGTTTGGATATAAATAAATAAATTATTTTTTAAAATCGTTTATGTAGAATACTTTATAAAATTAGAAAGTAAATAGTAAATTATCTAATTTTATTTAACATGCTTTTTATTAAATCAATAATAAGTAAAAAGATAATTTTTATAAATATCCGATCAAAACAAACAAATGTCGCAATGAATAAAAATAGAATAATACTAATCGCAACTACATTGTATAATAATAGAAAACGAACGATTGGTATTGCTAGTGGAAAACCAGCTTTTTCTACTGCCTGCCAGCCAAATTACACATATATAAAGTTGTGCGTGCTGCATTTACTTGTCCTTCTCAGTTCTCAGCCTTTTAACCAGATCGAATACTTTATATCTCTCTTTCATTCTCTTTCACTCCCATATTGTAGATGCAGAGCAATGTTTTTGCAATGGAGAATAGACATTGAGCCTATACACTTCTATCACTGGCCACCGACCCATATACATACAAAAATCTGATATAACAAACAATAATTTTTTTTAAAAATAAATTTTACTCTGCCAAGTGCTCAATTTACATACAAAATGCTCATATTTTATTTGGCATCGTTATTTATAAATTCGCTGTTAAAAGGGAATTGCATATAAAATTTAAATTGAATATATTGGAATATAACATTTAAAAAATTTTTATATTTTCTTCTGCGGTTTAATTGTACATTTTTTATAAATTAATTTTTATAAATTTTGAATTTATTCAATGTTTTATAAAATTATAAGTATACAAGTATTATTCTTTTTTTATATACATTCGTTTTTGTTTTATTGAATTTTCATTGAAAATTCATTACTATATTGTTAATAGAATTTTATATAAATTTACAAAAACATATAACATAAATATAACTACAAACGTGGTAGGAAATACAAATTTTTTTCTAATTACATATATTAAATAAAAACACATAGACAGGTTTAAACTGTAAAATGTGCTCATGTGAACACATATTAAGTCATTAACTATAATAATTTAATATAACTATGTAGTGTTAATCGTACAACTTACAATTGTGAAATGGTTGAATTTTTGTTACACATTTGTAAGCTAAATAAAAAGAATTATTGTAATTTTGATAATTTCTGATAAGACCTGACTAAGCTTATTTCATAAACCTATGCTTTAAGGCAATCACAGACTTTTCATATTCAGTTTTTACTTCTAATTATGACTTGACGTGTTCAGCAGAACGATGATGAAATGCAAAAGAAATTCCACTGGACCAACATTGTCTTAAGGGTATATCAGGTAAATGTTTAGGATTTTGTGAATGCCTCCAATCTGATAAATCAGAGGTACAGTCCGAATTTTCTGGTGGACCTTTCACTTCAATGCCGTTGATGCACCGTCTACATTTAAACCTAAAATTATATTCAATTAAAGTCAGTGATGAAAAAATATTTTATAAATAAAATTTTGTATTTATTTATAAAAAAATAAAATAAAATGTAAATAAGTATTAATAAACTTACTTCGCATGAGTATCGGACACTGTTGATTCATCAAGACTGAATAAATCTTTCAATTCATTTTGAGTAAAATGTCTTGCTACATCTTCATCTTGATCAACTACAGTGGAACTAAGAGCCTTTTTATGTGCTTGTCTTTGGAAAATTTTTTCTTCTATAGTACCAGTCTGCAAGTCAAATATAAAATGTTATTTACATAAAATAGTATTAAAGAAAAATAAACAAAATTTAATTACACAAAGAAAACGGTAAACAAAGCATGGTTTTTTTTGACCATCTCTCCAAACTCTAGCCATTGCCTGATCATCATTTGCAGGATTCCAATCAGGATCAAACATGACGAGACGATTTGCTCCAATCAAATTCAATCCACAACCACCAGCTTTAGAACTTAACATAAATATAAAATCGCCACCATCAGGATTATTGAAATTCTCTACAACTTTTCCTCTTTTCTTTATACTCATGGAGCCATCAAGTCTCACATATCGATATTTTCGTTTAGCACACAGTTTCTCGAATAAATCTAATGTTTGAGTATAATTTGAGACTAGTACAATCTTATCTGTAGTGGTGGACTTTATGCAAGCTAACAAACAATCAAGTACCATTAGTTTACCAGAAAGTTCAGGCAGTAGTTCTCTGAAAACAATAAATAGATAAAAGATAAATAAATTGTATGAATAAGTTTAAATTCCCATTAAGTTTAACTTACTTTGTACTATAATTTGATGGTAATAATTTTGCAGCTTCTTCAAAACCATCTGTTTTTTCTTGAATTTTTTCATATACCAAATCTGGATGATTGCACAATTTTTTAAGCAGAGTAATAGCAGCCAGGGCTGAAAGACTTCCTTTTTTACTTGATCCATCCTCTATAAAAATTTTTTATAAAGTTGAATATGTTTAAATAATTATATTTTAAACAGATTTTGAAACCATTTTTAAATATTACCTTGCATTGATTTCTTAATACTATCACTTTTAATGAAACTTTTGTATAGTTGAGTTTGTAGAGATGTCATCTTTATGCAAACAACTAATTCGTACTTCAAAGGTAGATACTTAGATAATAATGCACTAGTGCGCCTAATAAGACATTTATTTACTATTGTTACTAATTCTGTCAGTCTTTCTTGAGCAAGCTGGCGTTCTTTATCTGATGCGCCAGCATCTTGTCCTTTAAGAATTGGATTTTCGAATTTTTTTCTGAATTCCTATTAAAAAAAATTCAATTAGTTCTAAAATTACAATTTTATTAAATCAGTTTTTAAGTAAATAGTAAAATTGTTTACCTGAGCTGTTCCAAGTAAACCTGAATTAACAAAATGAATTAAGGAAAAGTATTCTAATAAGTCATTTTGAATAGGTGTTCCACTAAGCAAAACTCTTCTTTTTGCTTTCAAACCCATCAATGCTTGATATGTTTGATTTTCGGAATTTTTCAATCTGTGACCTTCATCACACAAAACTAATCCTACTTCGTCTTGATGGAGCACATGTGCATGTAATCTAAAAGTCTCGTAACTTATGATCAAAATTGGGTTAGCACACCTTCGTCCATAAGTTTTCATGAATCCAGTCAGTTTGGCATCTATATCTGCTTTGCTACCACCATCTATTGCAAGAGGTTTTACGCGATTGTTAAGCCATTTAAAAATTTCGTTGTACCAATTTTTTACCAATGAACTGGGAGCAACAATAATAGCCTTTTCAATTAAAGGTTTTGCTTCAGGGCCTTGTTTGAGAAGCGTCCACAGAAGTGTTATGCATTGTAAAGTCTTTCCAAGACCCATTTCATCTGCCATTATGCAACCATAAGCATTTTCTATTCTTTTGCCAGTTACACATTCGTACATAAATTTTACTCCTTCTCTTTGATGAGGTCTAAGTACATTGCACAAAAGTGGATCCACCACAACATGAACTAATTTTTTGGTTCTGAAAGTATTTTATTTTTATTATACAAAACAAAATTATTGTAAAATTAAATTATTGCTAATAGTTATAAGAACAAATATTAACTTACTCATCAACTTTTAGGCTATCATGCTCCGATAATTCTGGTGGAAAATAAACAACTAAAGCATTAGGCTCATCAGGGTCGTGCAATGCTCGTCTTGGTCCAGCAAAACGTAATCCAAGAGTACGACCAGATAATTCATAGCCAGGTATTGGAATTTTAAAAGGTTTTTTTAATAAGTTCTTTATCCTTTCTTCCTAAAATTTAAATTAATCAATGAATAAATATTGGACAATTTTAAAAATTAAATGACGAAAATTAATATAACTTGCGTGTTCTGATATAATTTCTTGGACTGTAGAAATATCGTTTGATGATAAGGCACATAATTTCCTATCTGAAATTTGTATTGGTTTCTCAGTTCTTCTACGTTTATTTTCTTTGTTGGATATTTTATCTTCAGGTAATGAATTACTAACTTGCGATAGTTCAGCGCTAACTTCTCCAAGTAAAGGCCGTTTTCCTACTTTACTTGGAGCAAGAGATCGAAACTAAATAAAACAATATAATCAATATCTAGACTTTATGTACTGATAAATAAAATATGAATATTAAATAATGTATTTGTAATATTATTGAATCGAACGTTTTCTTTTTTCTTATATTCTTTTTATATTAATAATAAAATATTAATCTCTATTATAAAAACGTATATTTCAATATGTTATAAAGGATATAAAAAAACCGGATTTATGCAAATTTAAAGTTTAAATAACAATAAATGAAAACATTAAATTGAAATAGAGGTTAGTAACTTTAGAAAGGTAAAACCGATACCAGAAGTACTCTTTGTTACGATGAAATTAACAAAATAAGAATAACTTACAAATTACTAGTTAATCTTACCATGTTTATATAAATTTATTCACTGAATTTCATAGGCAACAAATTCTCATAAGATAAAACATCATTACCCCGATTACCCGCCTCAGATTTCAACAAACTGCGCCCGTATTGTTTATTGGTAGGCTCCATTGTTACCAATCGCTATCCTGAATCCCAATTGGTCGGTCATCAGCAGTGCTGATTGCTGATCTCTTAAGTTTAAAATTATAAAAATAAAAACTCTCTTTCCAATTAATTAGTAGCAAACTAAAATTATATCGCAAAAATGAGCATATTTATTTTTAAAAATATAAAGTTTTGAAATAATGTTGAAAGAAAACTTATGTTATGAATCATTATACTCATTAGAGGTTAATGACGTCAGGTTACACGTTAGAATGCATGTGATGACGATGACTATTGACTATGAAAAATCAAAAAAATTATTCTGATACTAATTTATTTAAAAATTTAGTAAATCAAATTTGTTAATTCACAATTTAAGTACTTAAAATATTTCTCTAAACAAAAGATTTATTTTAAACATAATACATCGAACTATAATTCGAGTTATGTAACGTCATTTTACTTTTTAAATTACGAAGAGACATTTCCATAAAGAAGTTTTTCCCAGGTGATCGTGACTGACATATCCGTATGTTCTCGCAAGAATAGAATATATAGGTGAACTATAATTTTTCTAGGCTAAACTGCTAAAGTCTAAATCTATCTTCTAAATTTTACAAAAAAATGAACCCAGTGTGCCTAACCATATTTAGAACTGCAACTCATTAGTATTTCACTCTACTGTAGTTTTTAATTAACAATTCAAAGCATGAATTACAGTTTAAATTTCATCATTATTTTAAAAATCTCATAAGTTAAAAAAAAATTTAGTGTTACATTTTCCAAGTCTATATTTATTTGAAGAGGTTAAGTGTAAAAGTTGTTATTTATAAAACAATTAAAATGTCAAAACGGAAACCTCTGCATCCAATGGGAAATGCCAGTTCCAAAAAGAACTTTAGTCCGACATCCAGTAATATAAATTTCAATTTTCGACCAAGTTCCATGCAAGAAAATCGAGGAGGAACCAAACCGATTCCTGAACCTGGCTCAGTTGGTCTTATTCTTGTAATCATGGTTACCCAAATTTGTAAAATGTCTTTACTCTATCAACCACGGCTAAAAGCTGTTATATACCTTGGACTTGTTTTTATTGGTTCAATAATAGCTGATGTTTTACCTATACCTAAAACATATTTTTCTAGATCAAATAATATTTTTAATCAATTCTTTATTAAGTGGGCATGGGGCTGGTTATTAGCTACTGCAGGACCTTGGGTGTTGTTAACAGCTCATACAATATCATGTGGAAGAAGAGTAATGATTATAAAGCATCTTGCCAGACTGTTATTTGCCACCCTTGCATGGATGCTGTGGATGAATATTTTTCATTTTGTAGAAACTAATTATGGACGCTGTTTAAATACAAAAGATCCTGCTCTTCAATTCAAATCCAAGTGTTTACAAGCTGGCAAATTTTGGAATGCCTTTGATATCTCTGGACATGCTTTTATAATAATCTATTCTAGTTTAATTTTATCAGAGGAAGCACATTCAATGAATGGATGGGAAAGAATTAAATATCTTATAATGAATGAAGAATACAACAGAAAGACAAATGAAAAACCTACAGGACATTTATGCAACTTGTCAAATGAAGATTTTGATTTTGTCAAGAAAGCATACGAAGCTCTGACTCCTTTTTTAAGAGGGATATTTATCGCAATGACTATACAACAAATAATTTGGGAAGTTATGCTTTTCGCAACCATTATGTATTTTCACTTATTGGTAGAAAAATTTGTGGGAGCTGTGGCTGCCATATTAACTTGGTACGTCAGTTACTATTGGCTCTTTAGAATACCAGAATTAGGAATGATTATGCCTGGAGAAGGACTTTTTAAATACGATGATTTTACAAAGGAATCAGGACAGGATAATGGATTTAAAAATAAACGTACTGTACCAAGTAAAAGGATTTAATAAATAGTACATTTATGAGTATAAGGCGTAAGGACTGGTAAGAAAGGGTGGAAAAAGTTAATTTTTAGAACAGAAACTTGGAGACAGATATAATAGAAGAAACCATAATTGGTATAAGGTGTTTAAGTTTATAAGTACAAAAGAGAATGAAAGAGAAATTATACAACATTAATGTTATACTATTCTCAAGGGAAGGGAATGTGGTGCATGGTTTACAGGGCTTTTGATACAAATTTTTGCTTTTATTGTTACAATTTACAAATGCATTATATTTATTTTATATAAATATAAAATATTGCTATTTTGGATTGTTGAAGTACCTTTTGTTATAATTTATCTTGTTTGCACATTAAATTCATTTGTTAATAAGCTTATCTTGTTATTTACAATGAATTGTAAACTACAGACTGAATTTGAAAGTGTGAAGTATCTTACAGTTAGTTTAAATTATAAGTAATGTTTGCAACAATTGTGTTCAAACTATGTTGTACATACAATAATATTGAATGTAACAAACCAAAAGGTTTCAAATTTGCTCAAATAAAAAATGTAAATTAAATATTTCATACATTGTAATTCAAATTAATTGTTGTAAACTACATATTTCATATATCACAATTAAAATAAAATTTGTACATAACAACCAATTTTTAATAAATGATATTTTTTGGAATACAGTAAAGTGAAATTTTTTTATTTTATCCTTACACATAAAAATATTAATGAAATTTTAGTTATGTAATGAATTCATGAATTATTATCTCTTAAATTAGAAATACGAGTCTTAATTTATAATGTGCGTAAGTTTTATGAAAATAAAAAAAAATTAAAATAAATTATAGAAATCATCTAGTGAAATATAATAAATAATGGAAAAAATAATTATAATAAAAAAATTAACGCGCGTAAAATGCATATGTATACACATTATATTATGAATATGTATATATATTCTGAAACAATTATAGAAATGTAGTGCACTTGTAACAATTCTGTTCAGCACTAAGTAGGTACATTATATACAGTTCGTGACTTTTAAGAAAACCAAGTCCGTCATGCGACGCATGCGCGAGGAAGAAAAATAAGTACCTAAACCCGCGGAAATATCTCCAACGCATGGAGAAGCCTGAGCCTCGCGCCTCGAGTGTAAACACATAGCGCGCGCGACTGTTGCATGTGCGGCCTCCTTTTTTTTTCAATCGCGCGCGCGCGCAAGGTATGTCCCGCGACAACAGTAGCCGCCGAGACAGCTGTTCGAGCGCGTCGAGCGCTCAGTCAACCTCGTGACGTGTTCGAGGAGCCAGTGTATACGCACAGTGCGGCCGGTGGGCCGATCGCACGGAACGGAAGCTGCAGCCGCCACCAGCACCATGAGCCTCCTGTTCTTCTTCGGGTTCTGCACCCTGCTCGTTGCCAAAGTAACCCTACTCGCCAAGATCCTGTGGTCGCGAGACTGCACCGGTGAGTGAGGAGTCACTTCCCGTTTGTTTACTCAGCAGTGACGAGTGGTTTTTTTTCTTTCCTCGCTACGAGCCAACGAAGGCGAGATAAAAACGCTTTACTTATACTGTAGCTGTTGCTCAATTCTTGTAATTTTCTGACATCGAGGCAATTGCGCGCCGAGGCGCTGCAGTCTTAATTTAGCGTATATAATTTCGGAGCATATCCTTTCACGAGGATGTGCTCCGAAACGCAGGATTTTGCTTTCTCGCCGTATTATTTTTTTATTTGCATGCAAGCCTTGTGGATTGTTCTAGTTCATTGAAGGAAATACATGTAAGCTGTTTCTGTTAGGTAGTGATTAACTTGTTATAACGCGCTGCTGTTTCTTTTATCTATTTAACTATTCTTAGAAGAAGTATTTACCAAGAAAAAAATTCTCTCTGCTAACTCGAAGAAAATTATCGTTTTATTACATATTATTGCCAATGCTTATGTGTCTTTAATTTTTAACTTTTAATCTTATTCCGCGTCACATTTTTTTATAAATAATTTAAAATATTTTAATATACAGTAACTATATACTAACTTATTGTTAAAAACTGTACTGTAAACAAGCACACAATATAAACGCGGATCATTTAAGTTACTGCTGATAACGCATCTTATCATTACGGTATACTCAATCACTCAATCCAATCGATTGTAAGATACTGATGCTTAATAGATAATTATGCGTTTTTAAATTAATATTTAAAAGAAGGAAAGTCTTGATTATCGACTTCAGCGACGGTCAAGGATACCTGGATTACTAAAAAGTCGGTGCACCATGCTTTCACAAATGAAACTCTGTAATTCCCTGGTTCTACATTATTTGCACCCGTTCGAAATTTCTTCCGTTGTAAAAGGAAACGCAGATAAAATGTTATGAACATATCAAAAACAGTTTTGACGGAAATGATAACAACTACTTCAGCAAATATCTCACTTTATTCTCAGTAAACATCATACTGCACTTTCTCTTTGTATACATTTCATGCACTTACTGATACGAAATTGATTATTTTTAAAACGAGAAATCGTTATAAAAATTAGAATTTTCTTTCGAAACTTACAGTCATTTTTATTCACTATGAAATTTTTCGGGTTTTCAAAAATTTCTATGTCCGATTTGAGACCCGAAAAATCTGAAAATGAAACTTGAACTCATTCTTATTGTTACGAAGAAACAGAGGAAAAAATCAAGTTACTCTAGACTACTTAGTTATGTAGAAAAAACTCAATAATTCATTACATAAGTAACTATGTTCTTTTCAGGTATCAGCGGAAAAACTCAGATTCTGTACGCAATTATTTTCGCTGGAAGGTATTTGGATATAGTGGGAAATTTCTACACGTGCTCGCTAAACGTATCGCTGACAAAAATAGCTTTCCTAGTTTTGACGTATGGCATCGTCTTATCAATATATCTCTTCTACCATGGATCTTATCAGAGCCAATACGATAATTTCAGGTAAAGTTGTGAATACATTAAATTTACTTTTTTCATTTGCATATTAATAACAATTGTTGTTTTATTACAGTTAAGTTTTGGAGCATAGCGAGTTTTACGGAAAAGTGCTTTTAATTTTTAATTTTAACTATATCGATTGTGTACACAAAATTATGCTAGTTAAATAATTATTTTTGTTATTTTTTTAATACAAAGGCGCACTTTGCGCAGAATAGACGTTGTAAAACATGATACAAATTTACACGCAACTAATTTTAGTGCGAAAGCATTTCAATTTTGGATTCCGGATTTTTCCTAAGATTCGGGCAATTTTTTTTTTATTTTTAATATACTAAAATATAAAAAACACCATAGTTTTGAGGTTCAATGGTGAAAATTTCCAGTGGTACAAAAACGTATTGTTCTTTTATAAACTTTGTGCGCCTTACAAAACCTAAGGTAATAAAAAATGAAATTTGGAATTTTAGCAAAAAAATATTGCGACATAGCAAGTACAACTTACTGAAAATCATTAGAAAAATCCTTAATCCAAAGTTGAGATACAATTCTAAAGATAAAAAAGGGAATAAAATCCATAGTAATCAATTAAAATTGAGCTATACCGTTTCATCAGACTTAATAATGAATTTCTGTCAGAATCGAGATGTTGATTTTCCCGTGTCTGGTGCTCTCCTTACTGGCAAACTACGGCTTCACCTACGTCGAAGTGATCTGGGCGTTCAGCGTTTACCTGGAGTCGGTGGCTATCCTGCCGCAGCTCCACCTGATCTCCCGAGTGAAGCACGCTGAGAACGTCGTCTACTACTACATCTGCCTGCTGTCCCTCTCGAGGATGCTGTACCTGATGGAGACGATCTATCATTTCTACATGAACGAGCCGTACGACCGCATATCGCTGGCCGCCGGCATCGTCCAGCTGATGTTCTACTGCGACTTCTTCGTGAGGGACGTGCCGCTGCGCGGAGAGGTTCGCGGCGCCGATGAGGAGGCCGCGATCATCGCCAAGGAGGCGACCTATCAGTGCCCCAAGGAGGCGGAGGCCGCCAGGAGCGCGGCGGAGGCCCAGGCCAAGGGACCGAAGTACAACGATTTTACTGAGATCGTCCTCCATCCTGCCTCGCTCACGGCTGATCCAAAAGTATCGTATTCGACCTTTTAATTTTTACGCACTAAAACATAACGATTCTTGAGTAGTCAGTTTGTTACGGTTGACATCTTCAAATTGCGTTAGATTTGTATTGGAGATAATTTAATTTGTTTATTAAAAAAATTACTACGTGGTTAGTCATTTTAGAATCAAGAGATTTAATTATGTGCAGTAAAAATTACCACTCGGTGTTGCCAAAATTGCTTAGAAAAGTCCTAATTTTTAAATGTTTCTGACAATTCTTCACCAAGCAGCTGGACACTTGATCCCGAACCATAATCTTTGTGTAATTATTTAATAAATTTAAAAAAATTATTTACATCAACTCATTTGCAAAACGTAATTTTTGCACACTCATTCGATTTTCACTTTCATTTACTGTGTTTTAAATTTTTCAGTGATATTTTATTTGTCTTACAAAGCGAAAGAGTTAGCGGGAGGCAATTATTGAATTCTACTAACATCTTTAAAGTTGCAGTTTAAAAATTAATAGACAAATAATTACAATAATTTCTTTCAGGTCGCTGTTGTGAATTCAACAGAAAAAGAAGGAAGTGAGCACACTGACTCAACATCCGTTCGAACATGATAATGATATTCAAATATTATTATTACAATTGAGGAAGGAAACAAGTGCATTGTTCAGTTAATATTTCGAAGTTTAAATAAATTCCATAAAATAGTTTGTTAAGCGTTTAAACAGTTTTTTATCAGAACATTTATATAATCTTGTATATATTTAGTGTAGTTTAATGGAGTTTATATACTAAATTGCTGCTTTTGAGAATAATTACAAATTGCTTTACTATACTTGTAAATCTTACATAATAAATACATTTTTGTAATTCGTAAAATTTTAAATTCGTTTAAATAAAATTGTCTTCTTATATCTTAATTATAAATCTCTTATCAGCACGAATAAGTGTAAATCGCGCACCAGATATTATCTCAAATCTCATAAAACTTTGTTTTGTTCAAGTATCAAAAAAAAAGTGTCGTTAATTACTAGTTTAGAAGAAATTTATAATTGGAACTATATCCTTATCAATAATGTACAAAATGCAGCAGTAGACTTATAGAAGTTATTAAAAATAAATTGAAAACTACTGTATATTGATCTACATTCATAAAACTGACTTGAACGAAATATCTTTCATCTTATCATCATATATACTATGATTATCATCAAGTTGTAGCCATAATATAAGAAGATGAAGCTTGTATGCTTACAATCAACGAGACAAATTAAGCTACCGAATTGCGCATGGAATCAATCTCCAAAATTTGGAGCACATAAAGCTGTGTAGGTGTTTTATATTGCAAGAATCATTAATTTTTTCTGCATAAAAAATTTTATTAGTAATTCATTTTTTCTATAGGGAACAAATTTTTTAATAATGTCCTAAACGGCCATTAATCTACGATGGAATCCATGGTTAAATAAACCAAACGAAGAAATAGAAATGGGCGCATGCGCATGTCGTTTCCTGTTTGGGTTTTTACGCGCGTTATCTCCCACCTACATACACATTCGCAGGCCAGAGCATCTACTTGAGTGAAGCCATTTTCGCTGACAGTCGGCGAGGCAGAATCGGACAGAATACACTGTGTTAAATTTCACGTCGTACAATCCTTGAGGCTTCCTTTGTCAGTCGCTGAAACAAATCGAACGATCCAAAAAAGATGGTATTTGGAACGTTCTTATTTTACGTGGCTGTGGCCATTAATACACTGTCATATATGTACTTAATCTTCAAAATTTGGAAAACTAAAAGCTGTGCAGGTATTTTATATTTTTTTCTTGTTTGTAACAGTAGAGTAGACGTGCGTTTTATAAAAAGATTAATATTTTTTCAGTAGAAATAATTTTGTTAGTAATTAATGATTATTTATTGCAATAACGTAATGCTTGTTGATTTTATGGCTAAGTAGCTGTTACACATTGTTTACAGGACTTAGTGGAAAGACTTACATCTTGTATGCAGTGGCTTATACTGCAAGATGCGCGGACTTTTTTTCAATTCCACTTCATTACGCCCTTCCATTTAAAAGTATAGATGTGGTGTATTTGGTATTTATATGCATCATTGTATTGTCATTATTCGTATTCTTCAAAAAAACTCGAGAACCGCAATATGATACATACAGGTAAATTAAAGATAAATCTGTAATCAATATTTATACCTGATCACTGGCTCTTTATTCAAATAAATTTATAAACGTAATGTAATTCTTAGAGTGGAGTTACCGGTTATTTGCTGCTTCGCGGTGGCCACAATGGTAAATACGCACAATCGATTCGAACTGCTACATATCCTCTGGGCGTTTAGCACCTATTTGGAGGCAGTGGCGATGCTGCCGCAGTTCCGCATGATCTCGGAAACGCGCCACCTGCACACCCACATATTCGGGTACCTCATCGCAGTAGCAGCGGGACAGTTCGTGCACCTGCTGCACTTGTTTTGCGACGACTACTACTTTCCTTGGATGTACGATAAAAATCTGATGATGGCTAGCAACGTTGTCCAGCTTATCCTTTCTCTCGACTTCTTCTTACGGTTCTCGCCGATCAAGCTGCAGATCATCAAAGCTAGTCCCGAGATCTCAATCGTCGGTGATCAAGAAACCGGTGATGGGGGTATTAAAAGCGACAGCCTCAAGGATAACGCCATGAGCAACATTGTTCTTACACCGGCTTCTCTCTTGAATACTTCTGCTAACGACAAGGTATTTTTCACGCAGATAATCCTTTTTTCCACAGCTTTCTTTGTCACGCCAATGGTATATTCTGTTTGATTTTTATTAAGTTGCAATGACTATTGATAAATATTGAATTATTTAAAGAAAAGAAACATTTTTCAATGTACCGGCGTGTACAAGGATAAGTGATTGAAAAGTGCAGATAAATAAAGTTTTATTTTAGAAGATAATAATAAGATGTGGACATAATATTATTTCTTATTTTTTAGATGGACTTGTTGAAAGATGAAGAGGCAAAGTAAATTATTCTTTCCAATACTGAGAGTATTTTGGAATCTTAACAAATTTAAAAATTTCTCCCGAACGGACTTAACTATAAATATACTCCGATTTTGCAAAAAATCTAAATGTTGCTGTGTTAACTAGGTATTCGTTGAGAATGAAATGTCACTTATGATCGTCAAGAAGTCGATCACCTACCCGCGTTTATTACTTCTTAACTACGCTTATCGGCTAAGATTCCCCATTCAAGTACCGTACAATTGACCATTTTTCTGCATCATAACTCAAAACCTTTGAAAGTACTTTTTATGAGTCAATTAAGTTACCTATATGCCTTGAATGCTGCGCCATGTATTTTATGAAAGTTTTTACATGTTTGTATTATTAACGTATTTAATTAGTACTACTCATTTTACGAAGTAGCGTTTTTATGATTATACTATTTTGAAAAATATTTTTTTATTTAATCTTAGGTCAATAAAAAAATGAAGTAAATATTTTATTCTAAGGAAACAGTATACTATTGCTTTATTACATTTGTAAACAATGATAATTCATTTTCATGTTATACCTTAAACTCATTGAAATTTTATTTAATTCTTAATTCATTAAAATAATTAAAAATATTTATTTTTAAACGAGGGAAAAAGGGCCACTTTATTCGTTCTTGTATTTTTTCTGCATTTGCAATGTGCGAACTCAATAAAGAGAACACACGAGTGCAAAATTTCATCATTTGATGCGATTGTCCGAGTCGCAGCTAAGTTAGCAGTTTCAGGATATGACCTGATTCTGAATGATGTTATGGTCAATCCCTCAAAGGTAAGGAAAAAAGCTAACAGTTTTCTTTTTTTGTACTAATCCGACCCGATTTCGAATTAATAAAATTACTTGCATAGTAAATTTCAAATATAAAATTCCAAATGTATCGTAGGAATAAAGTTGCAAATTATTCCTACTGGTAAATGTTTGCTTACAGTATAAGCAAGAGGTCGAGGGCAGAATACAGCGTTAATTATAATTTCCTTGTTCCTTATAATGATACTACTAATTACTTTTAATAATGTATCGTAAAAAATATAAACATCTCTAAAAATTAGTAGTTTTATTTCGTAAACAATAAAATAAAATCAATTGCGGGCAACGGGATGCACTCCTATACTTAGAAACATATTTTGCTCATTAACGAAGTTATCAGCAGCGATAACGTTACTGAGCTATAACAAATCGCGTTTCGTTAGACATGCACTAAACATAATTTAAAATCATATAAAGCATTTTTTGTTTATGTCATTTTCTCTCGTTTACAAAAAATCGTTTGACCAGATACGCGCCTATTCCAATGCAGTCTACATTATAGTCAAGGATTAAAATTGTCGACGCAGCACAATGTATGCACCTTAGAGCCGCCGTATATGTAAGTGACTGACTTTCATGAAACTGCACTGTGGACGAAGGATACCTAAAGCATTTTAAAAGGCAAACGACACGCGCATGCGTATTTCGCTTCGAATCTGGGTTTTTACGCACGTATTCTCCCAGCAGCTCGCGGATATAAACAAGAGTGTAGCCATTTTCGCTTACAGTCGAATAGACAAAGCCGGAGGGCAAGAGTGCCGTGCCTCACCGTTCAGTAGTTGTTCTTCAACGATAAAACGATGGGGCATTTAATCATACTCCACTTCGCTGCGGTGATTCATATACTGGCTTTGATGTACTTAATCTCCAAAATTTGGAGCACTAAAAGCTGTGCAGGTATTTTAATACAATTTTCTTCTTTTCTACAATAGTAGAGTAGAGTAGATCGAGCTTTTTTACAAAAGCTTTAATATTTCGTCAGAATAAACAATTTTTTTAGTGATTAATGTTTATTAATTACAATAACGTAATACTTATTTGTTGATTTTATGGCTAAGTACCTGTTGCACACTGTTCGCAGGAATTAGTGGAAAAGCTCACATCTTGTATGCAATGGTTTACACTACGAGGTATCTGGACTTATTTTCGGTATACATCTCGCTGATAAATGAATTCATCAAAATTACGTATCTGATACTAACATACGTGACTGTACTGTCATTATACGTATTCTTCAGAAAAACTCGAGAAAAGCAATATGATACATTCAGGTAATTTAAAAATAAGTCTCTCAATAACTTTACTGCACTAATTGTTCATCTCAATAGCGAAACACCGAAAAAAGAATGTCTTTATCAATTATTGTGCGCATATTTGCACGCTTCATTTTTATTAAGTAAAGAAATCTAATGGCAATGGCATTTTCAGAATGGAGCTGCTTCTCGTCTGCTGCACGGTGATTGCCTTGCTCAATAATTACGCATTCAATGTGCTAGAGGTCCTCTGGACGTTCAGCATCTACCTGGAGGCCGTGGCGATACTGCCGCAGTTCCACATGATCTCGAAGGCGCGCTACGTGCACACTCACGTATTCCGATATCTTGTTGCACTGGCGGTATACAAATTCCTGTACCTACCGCACTGGGGCTACCGCTACTACTTGGAGGGCCACTACGACAAGCTCTCGATAGCCAGTGCCATAGTTCAGTTAATCATTTATCTCGACTTCTTCGCAAGGGTCGTGCCCAAATTGCAGTTAAGGATCGTCGATATACGTCCCGAGATCGCGATCATCGGGGCCCAGACCCAGAATAACGGCGAGTGGCTCAAGGACAACATGGGCAACGTCCTTCTTACGCCCGCTTCGCTCTTGGATGCTTCCAGTGACAAGGTATTTTTGTGCTCGGTGTTTTTTCTCTCGAGGCTTTCTTGAAAACGCCAATGAATGTTTTTTTCGTGCAATCTTTATCAACTTTATCTACGATTATTTTAAAAAAAGAGAGAAACAGTTAACTTTAATTTATTCATTTGCGTGTACAAGGAAGTTTTTGAAAAATGAGGATTTTTTTAGAAAACGTAAATAATTAACTTGTTTTTTCTTGTTTTTAGGCGAATTTATTGAAACCTGAAGAGTCAAAATAAGAATTATTAATTTTCTTATTTTTAACTAAAGTAAGAATTATTCGGAGCCTTGGGAGACTTAAAGATTTATCTTTATTGACCACTTTTTTCGTCGACGTATTTCGAAATTTTAATTATAAAATAATAATCGTTTGGAATTTCAAATTACCAAAATTTCATTGCTGGTAAGATGATCTGTTACTTTTCGTATAGGAAAGAGAAAATAAAAAAGGGAGGAATATGTGATATTTTTTAAGGCAAAATTGTAAAATTAATATCTATTATTAGTATTGTATGATAATATTTTTTTCAAAAATGAATCTAATCAATTATTGCTAAATAAGGACGAATGTGAAGGATAAATGTGAGGATTAAAATCTTAAATTAAGATGATGAATAAATTAGAAACATAATAAATAAGTGTAATAATTCCAAATAAAATGATTGCAAATTATTTTATTATATTTGTAAATACTGCAATTGTGATTTTTCCAAATATGTACAAAAAATGCTTAAAGCATAAAATAATTATGTTTCTTTTTTATCATAATCTTAAATTCTGTAAAAGTATTGTTTAATAATTCAATTTATCAGAATGACATTTAGTTTTAACTCAACCATACGAGTACATTATTGTACCCTGATAAGCAGTGTGAAAGAAAGTGTCACTCAATTCACTCTTATAATTTTGTACGTTTGAAAGGGTGAAATTTTCGATTTCTGTCTTACCGGCTTATTTTCACATTTTAAAGAATTACTTTTATCTTACTTGTGTAAAAAGAATCGAAATAAATAAATTACAAATATTAATCTACTTAGTCTTCTTTAAGAAGTTATTTCTTAAACCACTTTTATCGCTATTATATGTATAATATTCCGACACGACAATGTCTCATTGTTCCAAGGCTTTCCGTAGAAGACCCGTTGCCGTCAACGTCGACATAGGCGAGGCGAAACCAAAGAATACCCACCATAAATCACTCCTTTTTTCTCTTAAAATGAATGCCTCATGTTTTTTTCGTTTTCCAGCCGATAAATTTTGTATATAATGAACACTTGTATCTTTTTTCATCAGCAAAAGCGCAGCCTATTGATGCATTATACATGTTTACTTTTTTTAATGTTATAGCTTACGCCATCCTCGGCGCGACGAAAAGTTGACTTTTTTTACAATATTATATGGTATAGTACTATTTTCTTTTTTGAACTTTTGCGAATTTTTTATTTATAAAATGAATTGTTACAAATGATAATTCCAAACTGCATTTTAAATTTTTCTTAGAATCTTTTAACAATGACATAGAACCCATTTAGAAAATAACGAACTTTAAACCTTGTACTACTCTGGTTCTTGTTTACAACCAAAAGAAAGATATTATCGTTTACAGCTCAACAAAGATGACAATAATTGATGACAACGAAAATCACTCAGAAAAATTTTACGAGATCTAATCTTGCTATTGAGTCAAAATCATATGATCACCTTTCTCAAATGTCTAGAAGATAAAATAACTTTTTCCCTCTGTTCAGTATGCGGAAGCGGTGTGAAGTTAAGTTTAATTGTATACAGCGCACGTGTCATGAATTTAAATGAATATTGGAGAAATGCGATGCAATTTGTATTTGAGTTTCTGTCGATTACAGAGAAATTTAACAAAATTATTATTATTTATATATACCAATAATATGCGCGATAAGAGCCTTTTACAATATTGAATATTTTGATATTTCATGCATAATTTTTAAATTATTGTTTATATAAATTTCACGATTGCATTGATAAAAATTCATCTTCGTGAGTTGCATTTAAACTTGTCCAAACAAGACTACCTGTTATCATGATTCCGCTGCATTATTACATGAAATGTAAGCTTCAGACAACATTGGATGATTACTGCTATTAGTAAATATTATTAGTAGTTAAGTGTGCAAAATAACTTCCAGTTTTGATTACCACTTCTTTTTTGTAAACGTTGCAAAGGTTGTAATCACATCTCTATAAGTGAAGATTTTATATGACATTTATTTTTCCTTCTAATTATCGTATAAAATAATATGTATTTTCACTCGTCCTAGACAAACATTGATACGTAGTAAATTCAGTAATATAATTTGTTTGCATAAATAAAAAAACGTAAATAAAAAACACTATACAGGTATATTATATTATGGTTATTAAATATACATTTTCTTTCTTTATAAGTAAACATAGTTTCTCATTTCCCATTTAGAAGGATTTTACTACTCCTACGAGTACAACAGGCCGATTGTACCTTAACTTTCTCTAAAGGCACAAAAAACAAGACTGCCTTTAAAGTGCATGTTATAAAATAACACGAAACTTTTTTTCACGTAACTTTAGTACGCGCTCCCCCGTCGATATTTAAATCTTGGCGCACTCTCAATCAGTCGGTCGAAATGATCGAGCCGCACGATCACACTGGAGAACGTTGAATCTTTTTAAGAGAAAAAATGATGTTTGTAAGGTCGTGGGACGCACGTGATCTAGCGCGCATGCGCGCTACATCCTCGAATTTTTAAACTGCGCGTCTGACGTCGCTCAGTAAGCGGAGGGTACGATCAATTGTCAGACGCTTTCGCGAATCCGGCCCCAGTGCTCGTTAACCGTACCGGCGCGTATTTTTCGCCCTCCACCGAATTGTTTATTTGTCAAAATTAACGCGCGGCGATGGATGATTTTCAAAACATCGGCAGCTTCCTGCAGCTGACGGCGATGCTGGTGCTGCTCCTGAAAATGGCCTGCACTATGGACTGTACCGGTACGCACATCTTTTTTTAAATATTTAGAATCATCGCTCGGTAATTATTCAATGTTTATCGTGAATTATCGCTAAGAAGTGGATGGTAACGGTTCTCGCAGTGACCTGAAAATTCGTAGATAACGAGTCCAAATCGTTAACTTCGTTGTGAAACACTCGTAAAAAGTTGGACGTGTCTGCAAAAAAATTGTTTAACAGAATAAATTATAAAGCTGATAAGCATTGTTTGTAACGGCAAAATGAGATTAGATATTGCGATGTCGATCTCTTGACATTAATTAATCGTGTATAATCGGAGAAGAGACTGGTTAAAATTTTGCGAACCAAAAATTTGAGAAAAAAAATGCAGTATTAATTTGATTAAATATCTTTTTATCTATTTTAAGCTCGCGATAAGAGTGCTATTTATAGCAAGCAATTTGTTGATTTCGAAAATATTATTTAAATCGGTAAAAATTGGCTCACGTTAAAATTCAATTAATTTTCATTTAAAGTAATTCACCTAAGAGTTTAACGTAATTATATGCAAAAAAAAGTAGGACATTCAAAAACAGACCCAACAGGTGTAATATTTGATATTGGTTTATCTAAAAAAACACGCGAAGCGCTGATACACGCGCTGTTTAATCAATCATAAATGAACCGAACCGCGCATTTCTATTGTTCCCATCCCGTCGCGTACACGATTAAATGAAGTGCACATAATAATCGACGATTTTTAATAAAATGAATGATCCTCAATAATGCGAACTTGCATTGTTTCCAGGTATCAGCGGGCGCACGCAAGTGCTTCATGCCTTAGTTTTCACGATGAGATTTCTGGACTTGCCGCACGATTTTAGGATTTCGTTGCTATCTTTTATTATCAAGATTATTTACCTTCTTCTCGCATACCTCACGGTTCTATTAATTTTCGTTATCTGCAGAAGGACGTACGAACGCGAACACGATACCTTCAGGTAATGTTTAAACCTCATTGAATATCGTAACTTATTTTGTCTGATAGAGCTAGAGACAATCGATGTTTGGGAATTATATAATAACACCGTAAACATTACGACGAGATGTTGTTAATTGTCTGTAAGGCCGTTAATTTAATTAGTAAACAAAAGATATTTTTTAAGAGCATTAACAATAGCATGGTTATTTATTTTATACAAGGGTGGGGTTTTCCTAATTTTCAAACAAAAACAGCCGACGTGGAAAAACTCGTTTTTTAATTGATCAATGTCTTTAAATGAGAGCGATAAGAGCATTAACAATAATATGGATATTTATTTTATAAAAAGGCGGGGTTTTTCTAATTTTCAAACAAAAACAGTCGACGTGGAAGAACCCGTTTTCTAATTGATCACTGTCTTCATTTAACTGAGAGCGATCTGCTCAGCGCGCTCTTTCTCTCAGAGGTTGTTCACTCGTAGTTCGATAATTTTATCATCGACGAATTTAACTGGACGTGCATTATTATTTTTACTATTTTTTTTAAAGTTATTGTTTTTTCTTTTTAATCTTAAATTCTTTTAATTCATGTAATTTATTCAAACACACAAATATACATGTATAAATTGAATATCGTGATACTGTAAAAAAATGGAATTCCCTACTTTTTTTTTGTAAGCTATACCTTATACTTTCAGATTCGACTTACTAGTAGGATGTTGCACGGTGATGGCACTGTTCTCCTCCTACAAGGATTTGGAGATACTGACGATACTCTGGTACTTGAGCGTCTTCCTGGAGACGTTCGCCATCTTTCCCCAGATCCACTTTACGATGAGCGGCAAGTACGTGGGCAGCTCGTTGCTCTTTTACGTGGGCCTGCTGGCCTGCTATCGGGCATTTTACATCGTGCACTGGGCCTACCAGCTGATCGTCGACAAGCACATCGACAATTATTGCGTGGCCGCCAGCGGCGCGATCCAGTTCCTCATTTACTGCGGCTTCTTTATCTGGTTGGTGCCGACGTTCAAGGCCCAGTACGTTCACCTGAAGAATTCTGACAGCCGGACCGACTCGCTGACGATCGTCACCGTATTGCCGAACGGCAACGACGATAAAATTAAGAAGACCGAGTATTTCTTTGAGAAGTAAGTGTTGCGTATCCCGCGGGGCCAACGCCCGGCGTTTCGATAATCTTGTTCGTCGCGCGACATCGAAAATTTATGTTATCGCCAATTGAAGATCCCATCACTTGCGCTCTACCAATATTCGATTTCTTATGCGCAATCTTTAGTTGTAAATTACTTTTGCGCAAAAACAAATCTTGCTAAGATTTTCTTCGTTGCCTCGACCATTTTTAATCTTTTACTGTTAAAATTTACTATGTAAAAGTAATTAAGAATGACGATTGCAACATTTATAAATTTATTTTACATTATTTACACATTTTTTTAGTAAAAATCATGAACTAAATAAATTTTTTAAATGTTGCTTATTTATAGGAAATACGGATGCGATTAAAATTCGTATAAGACTTCATAGAATTCAATATATGAAACAATTTAATAAATGGTGGTAAGGCCTAACTGACTATATGATAATTTAACTATAATAATAAACCTAATTATATAATAAAAAAGTATTAAAGTGCATTAAAAATAGCCTCCCAACAGAATATCTTATCACTGCTATTTTGAAATCTTTAGTATTAGAAATAGCTCTTGCGTACTTATTATATGTATTAGGATTGTTTACTTATTAGTAAAATATTTTTATTATAATTATATGCTGTAAGAAACATTTTGTATATTTTAAATAATAACAAATTTATATATATTTATAATTTTCATATTTATTATACTATTTTCACGTGCAATTGAAACAAATTTGTAAACCGTGAATCATACATCAACTTTGTTATACTTTCGAATTGCGAAGTATGCCTAATTTGCAATATCCTTTATCAATAAAATAGAATATAAAGTCGTATTGTGTATCTAATTTAATTTTTTAAAAAAAGATTAGTCAGATTAATTTTTTTAAAAGATTAAAAGAGATTGAAAATAAAACTGAATTTCAGTAGGTTTTTATAATAATGTTAAACGTGCTTTTAATATTACGAAGTTCTACATATTGTATTCTTTAATGAATAACTTTAGAGTTATTCTAAGCAAAATAAAAAATGAATTGAAATTTGATTTCATTCTTAATTTATAAAAGAAATCTTTGCTATGTCGAAAATATTCTTCGAGATACTGAAGGGTTATACGTCTATTTCAGATAAAAAAAAGAGTTCAATAAACTTTAAGCAAATAGATGACGAAAGGGAGAAATGATATATTTATACATATATGGAATTTGCAATTAAATTACATAAAGAAATTTACTCTGAATTTAAGATCACTATTTTTGGTACTGCCTTCCTTTAAATAAAATAAATATTTATGATAATATGAACAATATGTACAATATGATCATGAAATTGATTATTTTCATGAACCTTTTTTAAATGATTATGTTATAAATTAATATTGATAAAATATTAATCCCAAAATATATCAAATAAATAACATATTTGTTTTGAAGTGTATGGAAAAGACTTCTCTTACTTATACTTTAAAAATTACTTAATTTGCAATTTGGAATAATGCACAAGCACAATCGAAAGAAAATGAAAAAGCAATTAACATTTTCATCGATGGATTCAATTTCGATCGATCCATTAAACCACAGCGTAAAAAGATATAAAAATGAAAAAGCAAAAGGAAAGAGTGCATTCGACAAACCAGGCGTGATTTTCGCATCCGTACATCTCGCTCGGAATCAGTGATTGCACTACACACCGAAGTGCCGCCTGTGCACACGCACTTGCGTACGCAGAGCAAGGGGGAAGCGTCTGCGCTCCTCCGATCCCCCTTTTTCGCCGCTCGAACGAAGGAGAGGGACTGTGTACGGCCGGCAGGGCCCCTCCCCGGAGGCCGCGCGCCGGTGCAGTGCGTGTCGGCGCGCCTCTGCGACGCGACGTCCAGCGAGAGCCACACCGTCCCCACCTTCCTCGAGCCCGTCCGGTGCGCCTGCACTCGCACACACACTCACGCGCCGTCCGCCGCGCGGTTCCCTAAGGTTCGCTCGGGCTGCATTCGACGGATGCACCGACCGTAGAGCGCCGCCGCACCCAAGTCCCATCCGCGATGGACATCGCTCAGATATTCGGGGACTACGTCCAGCTACTGGGCATGGCGATACTGCTCGCCAAGATCTGCCTCACCAGAAACTGCGCCGGTGAGTATGCACTCGTTTGGGGCCCGCGCGACTTTCTACTTACCGCGTCCGCATCCTCTTTCTATTTTTTATTTCGTTAACGCGACGCTAGTAGTGTGACTGCTTTCCCTCGGCGAGGCGATGATTTTCGCGGGATTTTCGAGCGAGCGCGGTTATAACGAGGTGTCGGCGAGGCTCTCGTCATTCGACGCGCGCGGTGCGTGTTTGCGATCGCGCTCGGTTTACCGCTCGCGCCGATCGATCCTTTATCAGCAGCCGATCGACAGAACCGTTTTCATCGCGGCGCGAAATCGCAGCCTGCAGTCAAAGCGCATAAAGAGCCGAGCGGTAACGCGATACTAGGATTTCCGCGTTCATTATGCTCGGTCCGCGTGCAGCTGTAATTTAATGAAACTGGTTGATTCGCTCGCTTTTTTCTCCTAGTTAGCCATTGTCCACTGCGAAAATGGAACAATCGCTATTGCGCCGTTTTAAACGAGAGGACAGATATTATTTTAATAATTGAGAGCGTAAACAATTTTTGATGCTCGTAACGCTTGTCACCTTTCCTTTCGTTTTCTCACGAATTGTCTCTCCTTTTTTTACGCAATCCGCGCTTTCTTTATGGGAAGGAGCAGTTTAAATGGGATATTGTGTTATCTGTCAATTTGCATTTAAAAATGACAATTCTACATGTAAATCCCGTTTCACATCCGTATAAAGCTGACGTTACAGTCATAACATTACATAAAGCCGTTTTCAAATTAATTGAATGTTTATACCGCACGTGGGAACTATGAGAATAATAAGAAGTATTTTAAACGAAAGTGACATTTAAGTATACCTCGAGATTTTACTTTTTAATCTTTATTCGAAAAATCTAGTTATTTATCGCTATTCAAAGGATAAACGTCAAAAGCTATTACATTTTATACGTGCATGTCGAGTGCGCTTTATAAAAAAAGGCAGTGAAATAACACGCGGACACCTTGAAAACATACCAACTTATTAGTTTTGCTCCATTGAACTGGCTGATCGAAGGGTCAACGCGTGACTAATGGTCTAAATAAAAAACGCGCCGCGTTCGCAATTTTAAATAAAGGAGCGAGAGAAGCGGTGAAAAAAGTTTCGGGCGCCGCTTGCTTCTAATTTTTTTTTTTCATGCCTCTTGTGAAATTGTTCTGGCCCGCGGTAAAAGTACTTATTTATCTTGGATGCAGGTATAAGCGGCAAGACCCAGCTACTGAATGCCATGGTTTTCACAACGCGCTACGCAGATTTGACGATTAGATATGTATCCCTGTACAACACCATTCTGAAAATAATTTACCTCGCTATCTCTTATTGCACCGTATTGTCGATGTTCTACTTCAGGAAGACCTACGACCGCAAGCACGACGCCTTCAGGTAATTTCGGTGCATTGAACTTTATTTTATTTAGTAAGTGATTAATACTTTGATGGTAGTGTGTACATTTAGGTTCGAGCGGTTAATTTACTTCAAGGTTTGGCGCACTTTACTGCTTGCGCGTAACATTGATTTCGAAACGTTAAAAAAATGCATGAAAAAAGTTGTCTGATAAATTTAACGATATTCACAATTTTCTTTAAAAAGTCGCGTGATAATAAGTGGATTAGAAAGTATCACTGAACTGCTTTGAATTAATGAATGGAAGTGTTTTGTAATTACTCGAACTGAAGCAATTAAGATATACAAGTAATTCCAAATATTAGTACTAAAGCTCTGAACCAATCGACAACAAAGCCAGTGATTTATTTTGCATTTCTTCGAGTAATACATACCACCTCGGACTTAATTAAATTATTATCGCACGTTAAAGAGAAATAAATACAAAGCAATAATGTTTGTAAAGTTATTACTTACAGAATAATAATTTATGCTTCGTTCATACTTATTTAACTGCACACAACAAGAATAGGTACTCGTAATTTTTGACTAATGACATATTTTGTTAATGTCTTGCATAAAACATTGTTTACAGTAAAGGCAATTGCGCAATATTAACCGACTAAAAAATAAGTATTTAATGATCGAAACAAGTTACCGCAGCATTGCATAAATCAATTACAGTAATTGTAATCGCTTTCGCCTTAATACTTCCGTCGAGCTCTTTGCATTGCAAATGCATCGATTAGCCAGTGATAATTACATTTTACAAACTTAACAACAATAGGGTAACAAATTAATCGAGAAAAAAGGCAATAAAAATAGAAAACTTTTTTTTTCAAAAATCCACCAGGATCGAGCTGCTGATTCTACCGTGCGCGGTATTCGCTTTGTTTCTGAACAACGGCTTCGAGACGCTCGAAGTGTTCTGGACGTTCAGCGCGTACCTGGAGGCGGTGTCGATCGTGCCGCAGGTGTACTTGGCGTCCAAGTCGAAGGAAGTCGAGTCGATCATCGTGTCGTACGTGTCGTGCCTGGGGCTCTACCGCGGCTGCTACCTCATGCACTGGACGTACGCTTACCTGAGGCACGGCCGCTTCGAGAGGATCGCGATCGCCGGTGGCCTCGTCCAGCTGATCTTCTACTGCGACTTCTTCGCTCGCAACCTGCCCATCCTCAAGCCGAAAGCCAGCGCGGCCAACTTCGTCTGTCCGCCGGAGAAGGAGACTGACGGCAAGCTCTTGCGGGTCACCGCTGACCCTCGACCCGAAGCCACGGAGCCGGTGACTGGTGACAAGGACGAGCATCGCGATGGTCAACGCGTATGTTTACCTGTCGAGGAAAAGGTGAGTGTCGTCTTACCTTCCCTTTTCATTTACAAAGATGCTTGTAAGAGTTTTCATTTCTTAATGAGTACGCTTAAATTTTTAAGATTTTACAATTTAATATTAATATTATTATTTTATTTGATTGAACACCATTAAAGATCTTTCTTTAAATTTTAATAATCTAATTTCAAGAATTGTCGAAGATTACAAATTAATTTTGAGTAAAATCAAATATAGTTTATTATGTTACCATTAAAATATTTATCTCTAAAAAACATAAAAAAAAAACGATATTTCTTTTTAAATATTTTTAAAGCTATTTCTGCTCTTATTACTCCATTTTTTCTTTTTCAGATCACTTTGCTAACGCCTAAAGAACCAGAAGTAAGCAACTAATCGGCTTAGGCACGAAGTATCAGATTAAGTACTTGCATTCATACGTGAGAAGGTTACTGACACAATCGGAAGAATTAATTTCTACAGTATCCAGTTATTGCTGATGCATTCCAAAGTCATTTCAACAAGGAACAAATTTTATACCTATATTTTTATTTTACTTAAAAGTGTGATAGTCTACTATATTAACGTGCGCCATTTTTAGTTAATTTTCTGTGATTAATTAATATTAAGATATTTTTATAGTTCAGGACTAACTTACTAATGTATATTTTTACACTAAAGTACTTGAAAAATAGTATAAGTATTTTATATGTCACGTTGTGTAGTATAAGAATTAATATATAATTTTTTGTTTTATATAATACTTTATGATTATAATAAGTTTTATCTGTCTTCACATTTTAAATTTTCTAATTTGATGTACAGTTTGTATCGTGTTTCAAAATTTATTATAAAATCCGACTGATTTTATAAAGCAATTATTTCAATTTATTTTAATAAATATTTATAATTGCTTTAAACCTAAATAATTTTTTTAACTATTCAAAATAACGCTAATAATATATTGACTAAACTAAAACTAAACTATGCTAGACAATAATGAAAAATTAGGAGGAAAGGATTTGAAGGTAAAATATTGAAACTAAGAAGAATTTTATGTATAACAATATATTAATTGTCCTCTATTCAAATAGTATACTGTAGATTGTAATGACGATGAATAATGATTGCAGTGAGTACTATATTAGATTGTAATAATGTAGGATACAATCGTTTAAGAAAAATCATTACGGTAACTTTTTTAATCTTTGAAAAGACGATGATACCTTTTTGTTACAATCCGCCTCAAAAAGTGTACTAGCATGTTCGCTTTTCATCTAGGCCCATGACTTTAATGACGTTTAATAATAATACAAGAGATTAAAGTTAATTATTTAAAAATTGCCTCTCGCAAATATTGCGAAGCTATGAAATCAGTGGACCCATCTTCCGTCGTTATAAATATATAATATATATATAATCTATTTGAAAATGAGAGTTTGGTGTGCTATGCACACAGCTTAATAAAAACTAATTCGAGCGTTATAAACAAGACTTATATCGGTGTACGAAACAGGTAGTCTTGTAAGAAGAGACGCTTCAGGCTGTACAATATGCCCCTTCCTTATTATCCCCTTTTAATTATCGTACATTAGAGAGCTATTTTTAAATAGTAAAACTCGACTCTTAAGTCCATAAAAATTAACAAAAAAAAATCTATCGACGAAATATATCATTCACTCGACGAGTGCGAGCAATATAACAACGGGAGAATATCAATGAAGATGATATTTTGATGATCCAGGCACTACCATTTTTCTCAGTGCAAATAATGAACCGCGATTGTGGTAAAAGTAAATATTACTATATGTACAATTCTACACTTGAATTTTTCAGCGCGATATGATCCTAACCTTGACTTTTATCACCATTTGGACATTCACGATTTGGCTGCAATGGTCGAATCGCACTTTACTATGTACAAATGAAAGCTGCAGAGATTCTTTCGGACGGACTTTGGCCAATCAGATTTTTTTACTTGGAACACAATTAGCCCAAGACTTATCTAGATGGAGAAAAAATTGCTCTATTTTTTGTCACAATATGAAAACGTGTAATACCAAAGTATTTCAGTCAATGTTTAAAATCTCTTTTTTAAGCATAATTATGTTTTCTCAATTTTCTTTGCGCACATAATGTTTAAATTTGTAAAAATTTTAAAAACGCTAAGGTACCTCATTTAAAGTAAAAATTAAAAATTTTCACATTATATCGGTACGAGTATTGAAGATCATTTTAAAAAATGTTTGCGAAATTTATGTTTTGATTTGTGAAAATTGATAACACACATTTCTTTAGTACATTATAACTATAAATGGAAGAATAATATCAAATTTAATTGAACGCCGCTACGTCACTTTAATATCCCACGTTTTCAAAACTAATATTCCAAATAACACTTTCTCCTGACGCACCGAACACGAACATCTTACATTAATCAACATCGAAATTATCGCGATTGCTCTTTACTTCAGTACTATCGCTGCATTGCCCATCGATTGGCGACGTTTTAACAGTAGCTAAGACGGACTGTTCGACGCCGGCAGAAACGTCGGCTGACATCTCCTTATTCACATCTTCTCGGGCTTCTTCTTGAGCATTCGCAACCTTGTTTTCCACTTCACTACCTTCCTCGATCACTTTAACCTCGTCTAAACTGAACTTTTCGATGTCCTCCTTCGTATTTTTTTCTTCTACGCCGCTTTCATCTTCATCTTCGTCATTCAAGTTTATACCCTGCTTCACCGGATTGCACAACTGCGCCACTCTACTGTTGCTACCCCCGTTAGACGACGTTAGATTCAGTTTAAGTCGGTCGCGCGTATGCCTAAGCTCGCCCAATTGCTGACGATCACTGAAGGATTGCACTGACGGTGCATTCTCACTTTGTGGATTTGAAGACTCCGCAGTCGGAACTTCTTGGGACGTTGCTGCGACACCAGCGGAACTGGCGCCAGGAAAGAATTGACTAATATATTTTCCATTTCCCGACTGGAATTGGAACGGACGGTTCGAACTGCTCACAAAGAACTCATCGTCTCCTGCGGAATTGAAGAAACAATTAGAATTTTAAAGGACCATATGGCTACCCTTTACGCTCATATCTAATCAGTTACCAATCTAAGTAGATAAGCTGTGAATATTAGGTATTAAAAGCTAGTTACTTGCAGATTATTATAAGAACGTGTGAGAAGGTTACAACCGAGTGTGAAAATTTGTACATTTTAAAGACAAAGCTGAATGACTTTGTTAATGTTAATTTTTAATTGGCTATTCTTCTTTCGTGAATTAGATGTGAAATGGTTAGTTCAGTTTACAGCAAAGACAACAGTTTTTATAAAATTCTTATGAAACGCTATAATATTGCATTACAATGGGCTGTGTTCGGTTAAGTGATTGCAATCTAAATTCTTTTGCAAAACATTGTAATTAAAATCATGTACTACTTTTAGAAAAACAGTACTAATTGTGTAAATTTTCTTATTCACATTAACAACCTTTGCAATCATGATTTTAAATAATTGTGTTTGTTGAAACAGACAAGATTATATCTTTTTATTATATTATATAAATTATGCAATAAGCTTTTCCATAAGAATCTACTGCTGCTTCAATATTTTTTTTAACTTACTGGTATTATTACTTTCAAAATAATCCATTGGTTGAAAATTCAATCTATCGATGCTATCAATCATTTCTTCCCAGTCTACATAAAAAATAAAAATTATTGTGATGTTTCTAAATTTTTACAATTAATTCATCTCTTTTCATAACTCTGTATGTAGTTTTAAAATTCTACTTTTATTTATGTCGTATTAAATTCAAATTTAATTTTGAATATAAAATAAAAGTGAATAATTACATAAAAAAAATGTTTAATTTTAAAGGATATTGTTTATTATATTCTGATCATCAACGTACCTATGCATGACGTTGGTTCCCAAGCTGATGTTACAGGACTCTGATTTTCCGTTGGCGGCGTTTCTTTAGGATATTCGTATACACAGTGATAGCGTTGTTTTTTAAACCAAACGCTTTTCTTTTGATCCTAAACAAATTAAGTTTATTATAATTTCATATTATTAGATTATTCAACTGCAGTGAATGAATTTGCGTCAATATGATCTAATTTTTAAAGGAAATTATGATTTTAAATGGGGATGTGAAAAAGCGTATCAATAATTGAACTTGCTAGTGCATGGTATACATGTAATTGAGTTTATATTTCAGTGAGAAATCTAATTGGGAAAGAACACCTACCACTTCGTCCTAGCGGCAAGAGAGCACATAATCAAATACGAAAAATCTATCATTCACAAGAATCTAAGGTTGATTATTGATTGCAAATGAAAGTTTAACTCACCCCTGTTTTCATAGTTTTGTCTGGAGATCTAAGTGCCGATCGGTGAGGTGCTAAGGTTGCATCCCAAGCAGAGGGTGTGAATTCTTCTTCCTCTTCGTCTTCGGTTTCGTAATCTTCACCTGGATCATTTTCTGCCTCTTCCTCGTCTTCTGCATTTTCGGCTCTATCATTCTTTGAATTTTCAGTCTCATGGCTCTCTAGATGCGTTGCGCCGTATTGCTGCAATTGAAAAAATGAATAGTATCACATTTTAGGCGACTACAAAGATTGTTATGTATATTTTATGGAAAATTAAAAAAGGAATTTTATAATCAAATTTAAATTCATAATAATTTAAATTCATAATAATCATTTAAAGTCATAATGATCCATTTAGTTATAATAATGCATTGTTACCTGCCAAACAAATTCTCCGGAACTCGAACTGTTTTCTTCGTCATCATCATCGTCATCATCATCGTCATCCATTACACATTCTTCCCCATCATCTTCGTCGTCGTCATCTTCGTCAAGTTCATTCGCCATGCTTTCGCTCGGACCATCCCCATTCTCCTCCTCGTCGCTATCCCAATCTTGCTCGCTCGCAAAACTCGTCGACATAAGATTGTCTTCGAGTTGCGGAGGTAGCATTGGGTAAGCTGATATCTGCTGCTGCCATTTGCAGGCGTCATCCTCGGGGCTAGGCAATGGAACACCCGTACCTCCTGTTAAGATTCCACCGAACCTTCTATCCAGAGGGTACAATGGTCTGTTATGCTGTTGGTTTAAGTTGACAATGCGATTTTCATCATCAGACGTAGATAGATCCTGGAAATTTAATTTTATAATTAATTGTCGATCAATCCTTTGCTTATATTTTACAAATTAAATTATATCAATTAAATTTTTTACAAAGATATTTATAACAAAATTTAGTTACCTGAGAATCCTGGGAAAACGTTAGTACTCCTTCAACGAGCATGGCTCGATTTGTTTGCATATCAATCAGGAGTACATCATCCTCGGACAAAGAGTTACTACCGCCTTTCGATGCAATCGACACATCCCGTGAATCGTCTCTTGTCAAATTGGCCGACTCCGAGTTACTCGAACTTTCACGTTCCTCGAGTATAGGACTCAGAGGCGTACCATAAGTATTGTACCTAAAAATGCAAAAATTTTTTTATTAACAATTCATAACACATTAGCTTATACTTCGTGAATATTGAATGATTAAAGATAAAATACAATACCTAATCGATATATCTACACCCCTACGGTCGGCTAGTTCTTCTTCAACATCGTCATCCCAATTTTTACTATCTACATCACTGACGAGAGAAGGTTCATCTTCATCGCGAGGTTCCTGCGCCTCAATCACGGCCATTTGCGCTTGAGGCAGCTTTTCCCTTAACTCATTTCTTATTGCCGTCACGAACTCTTCGTCCATACCGAAAGATACGTAAGAATTGTCACTTCGCAAAGACATTGTTGAGCTGTCCTCATCTTCGTTATCACCTAATGTTAAACACGGCCAACTATTGCTTTCGCCCGTAGTAATCGTTTGCGTATTATCTAGATTTATATCCTCGGTGACTAAGAGTGATCTTGCATTTGAGTCCACGGGTATAGTTTCCGACTCTATTGGATGAAAATCTAGGATTGCACTGCTGTTTACGTTCGTGTCTAAACTGCAGCTTAAGTTCGCATCATCACTACTCGACTTGTCCATCTGCATAACTTGTTTTTCAGTCTCACCAGTCGTTTCACTTGATGATTGCACTGTTTCAGATGTTTCAGTCTCTACATCTAATTCTTTCGAAGAAACATTTGAAGTTGGACTAATAGAGCTCTAACAATAAAAAGGATATTACATTAATATTTATTAGTGACAAATAAATGAAGAACTTTAATATAAGATTTGTAGAATTTTCAATAAAAATATCAAACCTGCGCAACTTTTTTTTCAACATTTGGATCTAAAGAATCATTAAGTGCGCCAAGGCACTCGGCATCCAGAATCATGTCGAGTTCGAAAAGTGTTCGCATCATTTCTTCCTCGGTGCCTTCGTGCGACCTCGGTGTATTCGGTTGAGATGTCGACATCGTAAGCAGTGGTCCAGCTAGAGGGCTTTCCTCCTCTTCACAGGACTCCTTATCGCGGAAGCCAGAATCAGAACTCCGTTCATCGTCTGGTGTTGACATACGTTTCCTTTCATCCTCATCATCCATTGGCAAATTTCGTTTTGACAATCCTTTGATAAAATTGAATATTATTTGTAAATTTAAATGTCTAATACATTGATATAGAAAAAGTTTTTGCTTAGAAGAACAGCTGTAAAAATTTAGTGGAGTAAACTTTACTAACCAGGAAGATCTTCACCATTAGAGTATTCGTCTTCAGCCTCTTCTGCAGAATATTCGGCACGCGATTGAGGTGATGGCGTGATTGCTTCTTCATTTGTTGCTTCAATCTTACGCATCGGTGAAGGTGTTGCATGTTCGTGGAAGTCAACAGATTTTTGTTCAAGAGCAGAATTAAGAGCGTTATTCCACAAGTTCACGTCAACTAAATTGCCTTCGTTCACACTATTATTGTCCTTCTCAAGGTTTGGAACGCGATT
Source organism: Eurytoma adleriae (assembly GCA_900480045.1). Classification (NCBI taxonomy): domain Eukaryota; kingdom Metazoa; phylum Arthropoda; class Insecta; order Hymenoptera; family Eurytomidae; genus Eurytoma; species Eurytoma adleriae. The sequence goes on along the minus strand of UXGC01000020.1, from coordinate 238,017 downwards.
TTTATCTTCATTTAGCTCAGTCACTTGAAAATTATTAGAAAAACAAATAGGTACTGCATCTTCTTCATTCACAGCCATCGCAGTTGGAGATTCAGATATCTCCTTCTGATTCGTTGTCGTACTATTACCCTCATCTTTATTATAACACCGCAATAACGGTCCTTTTATATCGTTTGTTGGCAAAAGCCTTTGGACGTTTTCTTTACAGGACTGAATATCTGTAACGTTATAAATAACTGTGATTGAAAAACAATTTTTAACGACATTTAAACCTAAAAAAATGCCAAAAAGATGGCAACTATTGCTATTTTCCTAATATTAGTCTTAAACTTCAAGTTCAATTAAAAGATAATTTACCTGGAACAGATTCTCTACAAAGTTCTTCGACCGTGCTTCTAACAAAAAAATCCTCTTTTCGCATGGGTTCTACTTTCGCATCAAAGGCTACCCTTGCAATTGGCGTCTGTTCTTGACTCGACGTTAAGGAAAAGAGATTAGATTTATCTGTTAAGCTTACAAGCGGTGTAACTGTTTTTGGCCCTCTTAGACTATTTGCAGGTACAGGAGCATCCCTAAGCATTCTTAATGCCAAATCAAACTGATCATCAAATATCGCACTGGGAAGATCGCCGTCGCTTCCCGTGGCTGGCAGCCTTTTCTTCGCTAAACTTTTCTCTATCATTGGCGTCTAAACATTAAACATTTCTATAATTATAACTAGTACTATTTAATCGAATAAAAAAATTAATTAAAAGAATCTTATTTGTACCTGGGGTCCTAGGGATAGATCAGCATCAGAGTCGGGTTCAATGTGTACTAAAACCATCAAATCTGCCACTGACTTGGATTTTTGCTTGACTTTTTCTGTATAGGCTCCCCGTTCTACCCTACCGCGCCAACTCTCCTCTTCAGTTTCTGAATCTGAATCTCTAAACGGATACTTTCCACTGCGAGTGAGACCACCTGGTATATTTTTCACAGGCTCCTCAGGCCCAAGCCTAAATGACGTTTGGGTTAGGCTTGGCCACTGTTCAGAATCAAGACTACCGCGAAGATCTTGTAAACTTGCACTCCTTGTTTGATCTCTTGAAATATTCGGACGCAAAGTTTCCCAACGTTGTTCAAAGCCCGCTGTTTCTGCCTCTAGTTGTTCTTTTAAAAGAACATGTCTTACCTACAATTATATAAGATTAATAATTATAAAGATTAATGCACACTAACAAATAATTGAAAAAAAAGTTCTATAAGGTTTTGAAGAAATTTAGTTTTTTTTCTATGAGAAAAGAATGTAATTTTTTCCTTTAAACATGTGATATTTGAATAAGATTTATAAAAGTAGATTTCAGATGCATACTCCAAAGAGTATTATGTAATTCTATTCTATTTATGATGTTTACCTGTTCCAGAGGAAATCGTTTATTCGGATCAAGAACAAGACAAGTTTTGATTGCTTCCAGCAAATTCGAAGCACAGTTTTCACTATTTTGTAGCAGCAATTGTGAGCCCACTGGTTTCATTCCAGACTTGGAAGATAGCAGCATTTCGATAACTTTTTCGTCACCGAGATCATCATATGGTTTTTTACCCCACATTGCTATTTCCCATAGTAAAACAGCATAACTCCACAGATTAGCACGTGGGGTGATTTCACGCGTTTCAATTGTTGTATCTGTGCAATCTATAGTTTCTGGAGCTGACCATCTTATAGGTAACGCTCTATCACCTAATCACAAAATTGTTTTTAATACTCTTCATAAAAATTAAATATTTTATAATTAATATATTTAAAATTATATTATTTTTTATTATTATTTATTTTATATGAAAATAATCAGTTTACCTAACTAATAAAGTGATGAATAATATAAAGAATGGAATAGAATGTTACTTGAATTTTTTCACAAATATTTTAAGGTGGGTTTTAAGTCCTTTAATTGATCTAATGAAGTGCAGGAATAAAGGATGAAATAAGAAATATGAACAGGATATAGAAAGATATATAAAAATTTATAAGGATAATCAAGGAGAGAGAAAAATAAAGTTTAATATTTAACCTACCTAGAACGTAGTAGTCTTCGGGATACTTTTCAACTGCTGTTCCATAATCACCCAACTTAATAGATAGATCTGCAGCAACAAGGCAATTTCGAGCTGCCAAATCTGTGTGAGTGAGTTTGTGCTCATGCATATGTCGTAATCCTGCGCCGATTTCAATTGCTATTCGCGTAGGCATGTTTTCTTTTATAAGCGCCCGTTGAGACTGAGGATCTTGATTGGAGCGCAAGAAGCTCTTAAGATCACCCAAAACACAAGATTCAAAGAGCAGCAGGTACGGATCAGTTTCTAAGCAGGAGCCAACAAGTGAAAGGATATTACGGTGGCGAAGCTTAAAGTAAGGTGTAGCTTCACCCAGGAACCAGGCTTTTTCTTTGGCAGTTGCCTCTTCTGTAAGTATCCTCACGACTACATTTTTATTTTCTACACTTCCCTGTTTAAAAAAAAATTAGATTAAGTAATGATATTTTATTAAATTAGATTTTTTGGGTAAAAAATTTGCATACCAAAGCAGTACTTTGGACCTCAGCATATCCTTTGACCACCTTGCCAAACCAGCCATGACCGATTTCTCGCAGGTACTTGACTTTTTCACGCGGTACATGAAGGTCTGTTTTCTGGAACCACTCTTTGCATGAGTCTTGAAGTGTTGAACGATCGGACTCAGCCTCCTCCTCCAAAAGGGACGGTGATGGTGGAGGTGGCTTTGGTCTCCTTGAGGCACATGTTTCTGGGATGATGCGTTCAACTGGTAAAGGTTCAAATTGAACATGTTCACTGACACTGACAGGGACTTGCAACTCCAGACCCTTAAATTCCTAAAATAGAGTACAAATATTAGAGAATATTACTACATAATGAGTAGCAGCTAGAATAATAGAAAGAAACAAAATAATAAATGTAGCACTACTATGTACAGACTATTTTGTAAAGCTAAAGTTAAAAACATCAACAGTTTACACAGTGCATTAGCTTTAACATGTGATTTTACCTTAGTAATACTTCCTTCAGGATCCTACAATTAACAAAATTGGGCTTATTTACTATTAAAATTTTAAAGCTAGCTTCTTTATAATATTCAATGAGATAATTACATATACAAGTTTTATGTACAAGTATATAATGTATAAAATTTTAATATTATACATATCTATACAATTTACATTTAAAATAAATTTTTTTAAATATTGAATCAAATATATCTTACAATTTTTATATACATCCTATTTATACATGAAAATTATTTATAATAATGCTAGATCAAAAATTATTAGCAATACAGACTTTTTTTAGTAAAATTATGAAATTAAGCCTGAGTTAACTAAAGAGTACAATTATTTTCTTGTTATCTATCTATATTTTTTAGTTAATAAAATATGCTACAAACTTTACATTTAATATTGTAAGTATAAAAAATGAAATTCGTAATTTTTATTACCACTGTAATATACTTTTTTTAATTCAGGTTTAACTTTTGAAATATATTTTGTTCTTGTATAACATTAATAACATTATTATACCTGAAATCCCTTAGGTCGACTGTTCCTGCGGCAACATAAACAACCAACCAAAGTGAAAGCAGTAATTGTAATTCCTAGTAATCCTATAGCATATTTGAGCCAATTAAGTTCCCAGAGTTCATATGATTCATTGGTACCTGAAATAATTATAAATGATATTTTCAATGACAATAATAATAATGTCGAAGCCTGTTTAATTATTATAAAAGTATTTTATGATTAATTTTTATAATATTCATTTTAGATAATTCAAAGTGTATAAGGCATGAATATTTCAGTTTTATTTTTGTTACACTTGATTTTTAATCAAACGTTATTTCGTTACTTTAAGATCATTCGGTAACACCAGCAAAGTTATCAGTTACTAATACGAAGTTGAAAGAATGATAAATTCAATTAAATCCAATATAACATTCAATTGGAAGCAAATTTTTATGAGAATTGTTTGAAGATAAATATTGCAATTCGAATGAAGAAAGTCATCCATTGATCAACCAAAGATAGATTTTCAGGTATGCCTGCAGATTTAAAGAGCAGCAACTACTCACCTGGAGTTAGCTCGGAGGAGATAGGATGAGCCTGTAAATTGGGCAGGCTCTCCCAGAGCAGAAAGCAGATCCAGAGGCCCCTCATAGCTTGGCTCTGCTATGCTTGAAACGTCAGTGCTCGACGACGCATGACCAGACCATCATGTTCCTGGCCCGAGAGAAGGGGGTTCTCGGCGCTGGCGCTCGCGTTAATAGCGAAGAAGAGATCCGGCCGACGACGACGAGAAAAACAGGCGGAAGAGGAGAAAGTCTGCTGCTGCTGCTGCTGCTGCTTCACCCGCGGACGATTCCCCCACGACGAGCTGCTCGCGGGGAGGGCGCATGATACGAGGCGACTGGGAGGTTCGCGAGAGCGAGCGGCACCAGCTTCGACCTTTGGCGGTCCTCGCGCGGCGGCTGCGCGGTTACGTGGGTGGTAAGGAGTCCCTCGCCTACGAGGACGGCTCTCACCTCGATATCACGTCGGTCCGCTCCATACTCTCTCTCGCTCTCGTATTTCACGCTCCTTTTCTCTCGCCTCCTCTTCCTCGCTCCCGCGGGCGCTCGCGTATTATGAGTGTGTATTTGCGCTGCCTGGGGTTCCGCGGCTCTTGCGCGCGCGCCTCCGAGACTCTCGCCCGTAGCTCTCGACTCCTCCGCTTCTCCGAGCGCCCGCGACTACTCCCACTTTTTCACGTCTTCGTGTTATTCGTGGTCTTTCTAATCTTTCCTCGCGCGGCGACCGCGGCCCTGCGGCCCTCTTTGTCCCACTCGCGGCACGCCGCCTCCCGTCTCGCTCGCTTATCGTAATACCGCGCGGATCCTGGCCTATGAGTCATGAAACTATGAAAGTCGAACTGCAATGTGCTATCTGGTATGGGTGAGTACGACGCAAGATATATGCCTCTGACGAATGTATATGTGTAAATATGAAAATGCGCTTTTGCGTCTGCCACTCTGGCCTTCGTTATGACGTTATGTTTCAGGAGAATGGTTTATATCTGCGTCGGTAATGATGAAAACTGCGCTTAACTCAAAACAATTCTTTAGTAGGTGTAGTATTTTTACTTTCACTCGGCAAATCGTAAATTTTTTCTCTATATATAACCGACCATTATGAAAAACAAATGTCAGTAATAATAGTTTCCACTTCAATTGTTTCCATTGTTTAATATATAATTTAACTCCGTATTGAGTTTAAACAATTTTATATAAATATTTAAATATTAATTAGCAGTGTAAGGTAAAAAGTCGTGATTATATGTATAAATCAGGGTCGCAATGAATAGCAGTTGTAATATCTGAATATATAATTTCAAAATTATAAATATTTTTCATATTCTTCTATTAGAATTTTAATGAACTGAAATATTAACCCGATTTGTTTATTAATTTATCAAACATAACTAGCTTTTATTACAATCCTTATCCACTCTATTTCTAATGAATTCTGCATTTAACGTTCTATATTTAATGAAAAATATTTCCTGAATCATATAATTTTTCATGGAAATATTGCAAATGCCAATTTTTTTCTTTTTTAATAACTTAATGTAGTAAAATGAAGTTGTAGATAATTATTAACTTAACGGTGCTAAGGTTTTACTGGTCGTGAATGAGTAAATTTTATACAAAAACACGTGAACATGCGTAAAAACCACCTTACTATACCGTTCGATCTTGTCAATGGGAAAAAAAACATGCCATTATCTATCATCACTACAGTCTATATCAACTAATGCGCTGATCGAATACAATGGCAATGATTGAATTTGGAAATTACGTAAAAAATTGGAGCCTCGTGAGTTGCGAGTGTCTCATCGGCTCCTTTTGACTGCGCTCATTTCCGGCTGGTTCCGGTGCTGTACGTACACAAAAGTGAAGGCTTACGATACAATGCGGAACACGACGCGGACGTTCGCGCGCATCCACGCGGAGGTTTATGAACCCGGCGGTCTGGCGCGTCGGCAGCACGTACAATCTATCGAGCTTCGGTAGCCCAGTGTAAACGTGGAGCAGCCAGCAGGGCCCCTGCCGGGTTGACCCCCCCACCGGCCCACGTACCCACGTTGTCTTCGCCTCGGCGCTCGGCTCGCCGCATTGGCCGAGTCGACGTTCGACGCCGCCGCGGCGGCTCACGCGCACACTCGCACGACTCTGTCAGTGTGGTATATCTCGGTGCGCGCGCGCCTCTGCCCCCGTAGGCTCGGGCTACATACACAGGCCGTCTTTTCCTCTCTGCGTGTCGGCCATCTGCCGATGTTGTTCCAGGCTCGCCGAGCCACGTCATATTCGTGCGCGCCGCTGCTGGGCTGCTGCTGCCGTCGTCGTCGACGTCCCCATCGGTGCTCGTGATCACCGAGAGCCCCGAGGTCCGACCGCCAAGCCCTCTCAGTGCCCGCACCCCCGACCGTCGTGCTTCACGCTCCGGAGCCGCATCGGCGCCCCAGACCCGTCGCTCCCCCGAAGCTGGACCGTGGACAACACCGGCAATGAATATTTTCCGGCTACTCGGCGATCTGTCGCATCTCCTCGCGATCATCGTGCTGCTGCTGAAAATATGGAAGACGAGGACCTGTGCCGGTACGTATGCAGTAGAACGCTCCGTGGGCCGCCCGTCACGCGTTCGTTGCCGTGGATTCAAGGATTTGCTATGCTGACCGGACTTTTTATCGCGCGCTCGCGAGTTACGAGTCGTCTGTCCCGCTGTCGAAATGCTTCGTCGTTTTAACATACACACAGCGAAGATTTTTTGGAGATTTTCGGGTGTTTCAGCGATTGTCTTTTGCAGAGCACTCGCGCGTTTACTTGACTAGATTTACAGTGGATTACTCTTCTTTCAGGTATCAGTGGAAAATCGCAGATTCTCTTTGCTATTGTCTACACGACACGTTATTTAGACTTGGTAACTTCTTACGTCTCTGCTTATAATACCTTTATGAAAGTTATTTTCTTGGCCACTTCCTACGCAACGCTGTTTTTGATGTACATGAAGTTTAAGGCTACCTACGATCACAATCACGATACATTCAGGTGAGATATCATTTTTTGTTTACTTAATGATAATTATTTGAAAACTTTACAGATCCTTGATTCTTGCCGTTTTAGTAATATTATTTAAATGGTAAAGAAAAAAATTGTGGAAATAAAAAACATATTTAACATTACTTTTCTTATCTCTACATAATAGGCATTATCTTTCTGGAAGAATGTTTAACTTTTTAATAGAAATATTTTAAAAGTAATACATGAATATTTTAAATTTATACAAATAATGAAATTCTAAATTTATAGTTGCAGTGCTTAAATTAAAAAATAAGTTGGTTTATATTTGCTATTGTTCTAAAAAAAAAATAGAGTAGTAGAATATATATTAAAAAAATTTAACTTGAAATAATAGTACATACTTTTTTACAGAATTGAGTTCCTGATTTTACCAGCTGTAGTACTATCTTTACTGATAAATCATGAATTCACGGTTTTGGAGGTGTTGTGGACATTCAGTATTTATTTAGAATCAGTGGCTATTTTACCTCAACTATTTCTGGTGTCTAAAACAGGTGAAGCAGAGAGTATCACCAGTCACTATCTTTTTGCCTTAGGCTCGTACAGGGGTCTGTACTTGTTAAACTGGGTGTACCGTTACTACTCAGAAGGCCACTATGACCTTATTGCAATTGTGGCAGGACTTGTACAGACTGTTCTGTACTGTGATTTCTTTTATTTGTATATCACCAAAGTACTAAAAGGCAAAAAGCTATCGTTACCAGCTTAAATGCTAGCAAGTATTATAGAAAATAACATCAATCAACAGAGTGTCATTAAGAGAATGCTGATACAATCATTGATGATTGTGACATGAAATGTGTCAAAAATTTCAAGAGAGTTTGAGTAGTAAGCGCACAAAATGTAACTTTGCCAAGCCCAAGCGCCTTACATCTCTGCTCCTTAGAATTATCTCAATATTTCTACTTTTTTAAGTAGATATTGGAATCCTATATAAAAAAAAAATAGTTTTCTAATCTTACTTAAACAATTACTGATTTTATAATTTACTTTGTTAAGTGTACATAAAACAAGTAGTCATCATTAAAAAATATTAATCATAACAGTGTATTGGTTTTAGCTAATCATAATCCAAAATTTGATTTAGATACTTGCATGCAAATTAATTTAAATTATTTGATCTGATTATTATTAGTTTAACGGTTAGTAATTGTTTAAATAAGCTTCAAATTAAACTAAAAAAGCTGATGGAAAAGTAGATACCAAAACTCCAGAAGCGCCTTAATCTTTTATAATCTGTTCTATGTATGAATTTTTCTTTTTAAGACCACGTAAACTTTTGTAATAAATTAGAATGTGTTACAATTACAATTTGATATCACTCAAGTGTTTTAAGCTAATAAGCCATTAAAAAAACACGAGTTAAAAACAAATAAAGAAACATACGTAATGGACAGATATAAATAAGTATACATGTTAAATAAAATTTTGTCTGCCTATTGTAATTAAGTTGTTACTTTTATGATTTTTATTAATTAAAATACGACTATGATAATAAACCAAAATAAGTGATTGATAAATAGTGTTATTTATTAACTTTTCATAAAGAATTATATAAAATATGTTCAACTATCAAAATTTACATTGGAGAAGTAAAATCTGTAATTGTCTGTAAACAATTATCTTTCTACAAAATGTACTGTACACTATACACATAATTCATGCATATGTTTTGCTAAGTCATTAATATGAACTACTTCTCCACATAAAGTTACTTGACTTACGATTTTAACCAGTCCAGTTTTTAAGCTTTCACTGTCAACAGTTACTATAAATGGTACACGAAGAACTTCTGGATTGCTTGCATGATTCATTATCAATGATTCGACTCCTTGTTCTCTGAGTAATTCAATAACATATAATGTTAAATCATATAAATCTGCTTTTGTAGTTTCATCAGCATCTGGTGCTATGATAGCTTTGCAGTAAGCTTTGTAAGGTAATAGTCTTGAATGCATATGCAATTCCTTAGAACCTTCTATTTCTCTAAAACCATCACACAATAATGTTAAACATCCCCAATCCAAAGATGTTACATGTTCCACAATTCTTAAGTCAGATGAACCTTCAACCTGTAAATAAGTTTATGAATATTTAATATTATACGTATTCTAAAAATTAAACAAAAGTTAAAAGTTATAAACAGTGCACTGAAAACTTACTCCAGGTAACAATTTTTTTGCATTCTTTTAGTTTAATATTGTTTCTACAACAATATTTCCAAATGGAAATTGTGCTTGAATTTCAACATACTCTTTATTCCTTTCCTTCTTTGCCTCAGTCATATAGTAAATTGATGGATTTTGTGAAATTCTGCGCCACCATGATTTTCGTTCTCTCTGCTTTTTATAAAATAAATCTTTTATATTCCCAATACTATCACCACCTTCATAAAAAGTAGTTACTTTAGCTATTTTATGCTGAATGGGTTTAGAATTTGCAGGTAATAAGGACTGATTCCAAGTATTTTTAACATTATCTATTTCAACGATACCAAATGGTGGTCGAGTTAAACCTATATCTGTTAAATCTTTCAAATTTGCCATAAGTGTATTAGATTGCAAATAGAATACATTGTACTGTGTAAATGCAGTAACACATTCTGCAAACCAAAATTTTTCAAAATTACGACGAAATAAAATACCTTGGAATCCATAAGCAAATCCAAACTCTTTTAAACTTAAAAAAGTACTACCAAAAGTCTTTAATATCTGTTCCATTTTGTTTATGAATTCTTTGGTATGTTACCAGGTGGTGCAATAAAATACTCGTCTTCCAAAAGCTTAGCGTTTTTCAAAATTTTGTCCCGACAATTTCCTTCTGTTACCTTATCTTCTCTAAGCTCTAATTTTTCATTTTCTAAAACACTGTACATGGGTTTAATATGAGGATCAAGCTCAACTTCTCGAAGTTTTTGAGCAAATTTTATAGCTGCTTCTAATCTCTGAATTCCTCCTTCATTGTTAAAATCAACCAGTGAAATTCTTTCTAATTTAGAAATTGTTCTCTTGTCAATTTTTATTTCTATTTCGCTCTCTTGATCTTCTTTCTGAATTGTTCCTTTCGAATGAGCTAAATTGTTAATGCATCTAGCTCGATTTATTAGTACTCCAAATAAAGTACTACGTTTAAATAACCACCATTTTAATAAATAATCCATTAATAATAGTTGGTTTATCAATATATTGATAATTATTTTATTCAACTTACACTAATTGTCCGGTATATTTTTGAGTGCATGCCATTGTTATGGAAGTTATTGAGGTTAGAAAACCTTTATTACAGCATTATATACATATGTATTTACACACACATTTGGTGATATGTCTATATTTCCGCTCATATGGTCAATGGTGGTATTCCTAAAAAGCAAAATCTTTTTATTATTTGTAATAAAAAGTACGAAGGGCAAATAATTCGATGTTTTTGACATTTCCTTTGGTATTATGCCGATAACTACTTTATTCTATTTCTTTTTTTTTAGCATATAAAAAAAGAACATCTGAATTTTAGATGTTAATTTAATACTAAGTACATAAGTGAATGCTGAAGAAATAATCTGTTATAATTATTAGAATTTGCCATTTTTTTCCAAAAATAGATATTTAAAAGGAAGTTACCGATTTAAAGTCCGTTGAGAGTATAATGCTTTCTGTGTGCTTGTTGCAACTCTTTTCGTGTTCTATTGTCCTGATACATTTTTCATTCCTGACCTGCATGGACGAATAAAAGTCGTCTTTAGGATATCCATGCAACTGACTTTTTTATCGACCTTTTTATTAATAATTACGCTTTTAACTTCATTTATTGTATTTGTTTTCATAAGTAAAAAATACTTTCTTGTAATAAGTATTTTACACAACAATTTACTTGTACAAAATGTTAAAAAAAAATAACATATTTCGCTTGTCCGTGAAAGATGTTTGAATGAAATTTCGGAAAGATCAACTCCGCGAAAAATGACCTCAATGAAGACTGCGAAACTTTAGAAACGATGTTGTTGCTACACAAACGTATTAGGAGAGCAGGAGTCACTTACAAGATATCGATCAAATTACATTTTTTATACATTTTGTGCAACAGCACAATTTAGCATTTGATGTATAATTTATTCATAAATTGCAGCAATTATATTTTGTTTTTAACAACTATGGGTATAAAATATAATATATTTATTAACTATCCAAAAATGTAGAAAATAATAAAATATTAATTATTTATTAATTTTTTCATTTGACATTCAACGTATATAATTAAATAATAACATTTGAAAAACTAATTTGTTTCTATTTTAAGATTTTTATTTTTTATTTTCGCTTTCGGATAAATTTTCCCTGGAACTCAATTTAAATTAAGCGCCATCAGTTTTTGATTAGCGTTGTTGATCACTACCGGCTGGTATAATGATGTTAACACGCTGGTTATTTTGTTTAACTGCTCGTTTTACTGTTGTATGCATAAAATATGATTATAAATAAAAAAAATAGCTAATATAATTAGAAAATTTTTAATACATGTTATACTTTCAGATATTTTGTACGCAAAGGCACACTTTGTAATCTTTCTCTTCGATATAACTAAATACAGATTCTAACGACTGTAGTAGTACCTTAAACTTCCGCTTTCTGCCTTTTACGTCGTGAGCCACGAAACAGAGGTGAGCATTTTCGTGCTATTTTCCAACATTTATTGACATTTTACTGTATTTTTATGAAAATAATTTTACTTTGTTTAACCCAAGAGGTAATTCATTGTTGCAAAGTTTTTCTCAATAGTCTATTGAAAGTTCTGAAGTTCTATGGTTGTTAAGAAAAGAATTGACAAAAAGGATTTTCACACGTGATTGACGACGAGCATGGGCTCGCGCATGTTCATAGTTAATAATAGTTAAATGCTAAATTATTAATAAATATATCTATTATTTTTTCAGGCAAGACGGTAAACATGCAGCTCCAAATCCGCGGACAGGAGACTCACGTCGTTGATTGCCAGGACGATGAGACCGTGGCACAAATTAAGGTTAGGATCGCTTATTTCTTACATTTATGGAGAATGACTCAATAAACTATTAATCTCTTTTTTTTTATTTTTATTAATCTGTAGATATCAATCAATATCTCGTATCAGACACATGATCAACTAGAATTAATTTTTTTATCTTAAACAATGAAAAAAATAATTTTCTTTGAACTCTCAAATTAATAATTAAAATAGAATGATACAAATTATTTCTCTTTTATATGCATTAAATGATAACCTGACAATTGTAATTCCTTGCAGTGTCAGAACGAGCAATAATGCTAAAGCAAATGTGAATTTCAGGGAGACAAAAGTACTTTTTAAACTTTTATCTTTTCATAAATTCACTACAATATTTTAGATATAAATGATTTATTTACTTTTTAATCTCATTGAATATTAAATTGATTTATTTTCTTTTGATATAGGAGAAACTTACAGCATTCCAAAATGTTGAGTTTCACCTGTACTGCTCTGGCGTACCACTGACCGATGATGTTCTTGTTAGCGAACTCACATCCAACACCCTTGATTTAACTGTCCCACTTCTTGGAGGTAAATTATAGTTTCAATAAAATAGTTAATTTATAAAATCTATGAATCATTTATTTATATTCGATATTCATATTTTTTTTAAGGTAAGGTTCACGGTTCACTGGCTCGTGCTGGTAAAGTCAAGGGACAAACCCCAAAGGTAAATTATTTAAAACAATTCAATTAATTTAATCCTTTCTTTTTTATGACATTAAAAATAAAATCATAAATTTCCAGAAAAAATATATTACTCAATAATAATACATAACAATAAAACTGATTTTATAAAAAAAAATTTTGTTATATTGTTATTGACTAATATGTATATTTTTTTATTAATGAAATTATCAATATAATCATTGAATAATTTTGTAATACTGCGTATATTTTTATGCACTGGTTGATCTAAACTACATATTTAACTAATTTGAATTGTGGTAAAATAACAGTGCTATAGAAAAAGTACAGATTAAAGTGAAGTGGAATTGTTTTCATAAACTCTACTTTTCATTCATCTGGGACATAAACTAATAAAAAAAATAGTTTTATAAAATACTTATATATACATAATTAAAATAATGTAATTTGCTTTTTAGGTTGAGAAACAAGAAAAGAGTAAGAAGAAGACTGGCCGTGCCAAGAGGAGAATACAGTACAACCGCAGATTTGTGAATGTTGTACAGACATATGGTCGCCGACGTGGACCAAATGCTAACCCCAACCCCTAAGCATTTTTTTCCTTACACTTTTTAATTGCGTCACGAATTTGTAATACCATGTAATGTACAATTTGACTGATAATACAAATTACGTTCCGCAGTATTTCTGACTTTCGTTTAGTTCTTTTACATTAATATAAATAGTTTTTTAGTAAATTAATTAAAAAAAAAAATTATCAAGAAGGGAAAATAAAATTAAAGCTAAGTTTAAACAATATTATTTATTCAAGACATTTCTAAAAATTGACAAATGATCATTTGGATTTCTTTGGGAATGAATTTTCATTCAAAAGGTAAATCAATTTTATTACAAGCATTACTTTTGTACAATTTTAGTCATTTTTTAAAGCTGAGAAAACTTTATTCCGCAAATAATATCATACAACATTAAATTGTTTGTTGATATAAAAGCGAAAAAAATTAAAAATATACAAAATATCTATTTATTTTTAAATTATACAAGATTTTGAGGAATAAAATGTTTCTTCACAAACTTTCCGGTGCATAGTAAAGGAAAAAATACATAAAACTTGACAATTAAAAATGTGTACATACAGTATACGAATTCAATGAAAACAACATACAATTCCGTAACAGTTGAACATTTTACGACTTAGTAATCACAATCTTATAAAAAGGCGACTACTGCATGACATCTTCCTCGTTACTTTCGTATAAAAGCGCTCATTGACTATAGAAAATAAGATTAGAATCGATTGAAGGTTCATGCCACATCCAACCCCGAACCAGTAGGTCCACAGTTCATTCGAGCTAAATACTTTCTAAATAATTTAATTACAAAATTTTAATATTTAGATTTTCGCCCTTATCATTATTCATTGTTACCATTGTTGATTATCTATAAACGATTATCATCTATATAGTGCAAAGGCAACATTATCCACTCTTAATCGATGTAATACTTTTATTCATTTACTAATGGAACACGTAACTAATTAATGCTAATTTTCTTTTTGCCTTAAGAAAAAAAGTTTCTATTAATAAACTTTACTGCTATTCAAATTCTATCATTGAATGTAAATATTCAAATGTTTTTTTATCTCGCCCTCGTCGAAAGTATCCATTTTTCGTCCACTGGCGTTATAAATGTGTGATAATTTCGACAGTGGTGGTAAAAAATAGTATAAGCATTACAAGAAGTAAAGAATGCCTCAGTTCGCACGATTATAATCAATTTAAATGAGTTCTGAGGTACTCGTTTTTTTTCTCCCTTGATACATAATATATACTATTAGTTGTACATGATGCACTAATTTTTCCTGAAGAGTATAACAATGAAAATTTCACTCTTACAAGCCTGTATAATTTATTTAAAGATATCAAATTTTCGAAGATCAGAATATATGCAGAGATTCAAAAGTTATGAAAACTAGTATATTGCATTTTATAACAGCAATATAATTAATTATTATTTTGTGAATATATTAATGAATTATTAATTGACATAGAATTAATATTTACTGTACTACTGTTATATTCATTATAGATGTATTTTTCTTTTACTACTGTTTGTTTTGCACGAAATTATTTTACAAAATTTAAAAAAAGCTTAAAGTAAACAGGGAAAAATATAATTACAAAATATCATAAATTTGTATCATAAATTTGTAGATTTTAGGTGATTAAAAATTCTATTTGTCTGGTTTTGCTATTCAATAAATTTGCTAAATCTTGAATTTTAAAAATATACTTATATTAAAATTAGAAATATATATACTATTTCTTAGATTTATATAAAAAAGATAAAGAATATGAAATTAAGAAGATATACATGGATATACAAATTCATACATATATATGAATATGCAAACATTCTTATTTGTTATACTCTTATCCCACGTATTTCAAAAGCATGAAACAGGCTTAAATAACATAGGTACTAAGAAATATTTCATGGTAGACAATTCTATTACTGCACATGCTTTAGGCTTAAGTCTTCTAGTTTACAAGTAATAATGTACTTTATATATTTGCAACCTAAAGGAGAGCATATTTGCTTTAAGATTTAGCAAGAAATTGTTCAATGAACAGAAGAATCAGATAAGTATAGAATTTCTTGAAAATTACAATTTATTATAAGGAAAATATATATCCTTTTTTCTTCAAAAAAACTTCAATATAATAATTATCGTAAGGAGATAAAGTATAAAAAATAAAACAATTGTTATTACAATATCTGATGTAACATTGCCGCTAACGTAGATAATAGAATTGATAACCAAAGTAATGGTGCATTAAGCCAAAACAGCAGTATAAGTTCATTAATATGAGAATAAATAATTCAGTAAAATATTAAGTGATTAATTACTGTTGCAAATAAAATTGTATATAATAATTGTAATTTTTAAATCATACATAAAAATAATTAAATAAATTATATAAGTTTATAGGAGTTTCAAAAGCGTTATTATATGATTTAAAATAATCAGAAAAACAATTCCTTTTTTCGAAATATGAATTATAAATCTACCCAAATTTATGTAGAAGATGCTAAACCAACTTGAAATATTTCAGTTTGCTGAGACTCATTTAAGAGTGTTGTATATTGTGCATATGTGTTTATAATAATCAATATAAAGCATACTTTAAACAGGAATATTTGTGTTAAATATAATATTTTGTGAATGAGATTTATTAGAAGTAACTTTTAGAATATCAAAAATTATAATAGATTAATTTATTAAATTAATTACTATTTTGATGTGGCCAAGCTATCTTTTAACAGTCACATTTATCCAAGAGTTAGAGTTAACAGAAAAATGCTGTACTTATAAGCAGAATAAGAAAAAATACTTTATATATAAATTTGGTAAGTGTCTTTTTTTAATTTGTAGCAAGCATTTTTTTAGGATTAAATGAAATTATAGGAGGAGGTATTGTTTGTAGAAAGCAAAAGTCTAAGTTACAAATTTTTGTGAAATCAAGATATCAAATTACTAAAACTTATTTTTATGAATTGTAAGTTCTGACTAGATATAATTGAGATTATGTTTTTTTTTATTTCAATAACCCTCAATTCTATCCATGAACTTTACCCATTATTTAAAAAAAAATGCATTTAAAAGATCTTATATCAAAGCATATTCCATGCTTTTATATTAATATAAAGAAAATGGTGTTTTCTAAGATGCACTTATAAAATATTATAGTTACACTGAAAGTTGACAATTGTTTTAAAAAATTTCAAAGTACTGTACTGATAAAATTTCACCATTTCTACTTCCAAACAGTAATTTTCCCATTTCAAACAGTATGCAAAAAATCTTCAAGTTTTTGAGTTAAAAATCATAAAATTTGAATGTTTAAAAAAAATAATAATAAAATTTGAATTGTAATATAATTTTCTTTGGAAAGTTTAAATAAATATTTACTGATGAAAATATTTTTCTGTATTTTAGAACTCAATTTTGTGCAAGTCAAAGTTGCAAGTAAATAAAATTTTAAATTTTCACACCATGTTAAGTAGCTTTCATTTAAAAGTAATTTTAGTTCATACTTTTGTCTTTAAAATATAATCGCGAATACAGTACTTTTTTCATATATTTAATTAAGAATTTATAGCATTTTAATATATTTCTAATCTTTTTAAAAATAATTATAAAGAATACTTACAAAGAAAATTAATGAATTAATAAAAATAGTTTATAAATAATAACAAATTTTTTTCATTAGCTTAAAGTACTGTTAATATTTTTATTTTGTCATTTTGCAAATCGTTTCCAAATAAGGGCACACTTTGTAAGGTGTATCCTAATAGTTACTTTTATCTTACATTTGGCTTATTAACGTGGTTGATGTTGTTCACCGTTGCTCCATTGAGCTCTTCAGAAATTTCATCACTGCTATCACTACGAATATCGCCTTCCATCTGCAAAACAAAGTAAATATTTTGTAATGTAATTTGAAAAATAATATGTAAAAATTCTAAGTTTACATTACCTGGCCTGCATAAAGTGCATTGTAAGCAATCTTTAAAATGAGTACAGTCCAAAAGATATGCAGAACCAACAATAGACTCAGCAGAGAATTGAAAATATAGTATGCTGGAAACATTGGCACTATCTTTGGTGCTTTAATTGAGGTACTACAATTCAGGAAAACATATGTATCAAACATTTCCAATTAAAAAAATATAATTATCTATTTTATGTGACTAAAAAATTTACCTATAGATAATCCAGAATGGATAAACACCTAAACGAGTAACAATCCATAATATTGTAAAGATAGCAAAAACAACATCGCAGACCCTTTGATAACTAGCATATTTAGCCATTTTTGCAGCCTAAAAAATTCAATATATATTTTAAATATCTTTTATATAATTTTATATGGTAATTTAAATTTTAAACCAAAGAAAATATAAAATCTTTCTATTGCAATATCTTACATCTAGAAAAATATCAGCACAA
Organism: Eurytoma adleriae; assembly: GCA_900480045.1. Lineage (NCBI taxonomy): Eukaryota > Metazoa > Arthropoda > Insecta > Hymenoptera > Eurytomidae > Eurytoma > Eurytoma adleriae. Next base: position 220,144 of record UXGC01000020.1, on the reverse strand, counting down.
TCGTGAACTAGAAGTACAAGTGAGCCAATTCTTGTTAGATTTCCAACCCAAGAAAAGCTCATGAGAACAATAGTCGCTATATGGTGTATAAACATTTGCCAAAAATCTTTTCGTTTGACATCAAAGAACTGAGAAATACTCAGTGACCAATAAAAGGACATTGATATCATGTAATACCACCACACATCATTAGATACTGGGTGATAAGGGTAATTATAGTAACAATTGTTAATGTCCCACAGCCATGGTTTGTCCCACAGAATATATAGGCCCCAGAGGAAGGAATAAGTATAATAGAAACATCGCCAGCTGCTTTCACAAAACTTTGTCAATGTTGACGGTTTGTCCTGGGCACGACGAAGTCTTAACCATCGTTCTACTTGTCTTTCACTCCAGTCCAACTGCTTAGCAAGTCCAGTGATCTGTAATTTGCATAGAGATTTTATAAGACCATCAAAGTATTATTTTATTTTCTACATTGTTAATTATCAAATTATATTCAGAATACAAGTTTTAAGAAAAAATTAAAAATATTAAAAATGTAGGTACCTGCTTTTGTTTAATCCTCTTTGCAGAATAGGCTTTGTCTAAAATAGGATTAGGAGGAGCTTTCTTTGTTCTTGACGTCTTAATACCTAAACTCTTTCCAAATGGTGCAAAACAGTACCTACAATAAAAATTAATTTGTTACTTTAAAAACTTATCAAAAATTGTGTTTACATTAGTGGTATGATTATTATGATAATATCAACAGAATTGATATTAATGGAAAAACTTTTTTCTTTATATTTTTTGTATATTTGTTTGTTCATATCGTTATCCTTAGTACATTTTCTAAAAGTAAGCAATAATTTTTTTCTGCATTAATGTTCTTAGTTGGTATATTACATTAATAAGATTACTTTTAATATTAATGTATCAATTATACAATTTTAATAAAGTAATATTTGACTTAAATTTTTTTAATAAACTTACTATTTAAGCCTATCTACTTATAAGAGCAAAATTATTTAAGTTAATTATCTCACTATGGTTAAATCATAAGATAAGCATTAATCATCAACTGATAGGTCAAAGGTTTTCCTTTACACTGATGGGATGAACAAACATGGCAAACTATATTCAATATTCAGAAAAATATTATTAGAAATATTTTATTTGTTTAAAAAAATTGAGTGATATATTTGTATTGAAAATGACTAATAACATTCCAAAACATGATAGTCTAGGAAAAATGATTATCAGAGGCTTCATGTGGATTAAATATTATCTAGAAGTATTATATAAAAAATATTTTAAATTATTTATCAATTATGACCCTGCAAAGAAGCAAATCATTATTATTTATTGATTTATTAAAAAGATATTGTTATTCAAATGACATTAAAATTTAAAGTGTAGTTGGAAATACTTCTGCACTATATATTATAAATTAATTTTTAAACTTTCAGTATAAGCTGACAAAAACGAAATGTTACTTATATGTAATAATGTTTTACAAGTTGTATTATTTACGTTTTATGAAAATTTCATACAAATTGTAAAAAACCCGTCGACCTATGGTTGTACAACAAACTACAGTTAGACCTCGACTCAATTTTAAGTCACCTTGAGGAAAACGCGATAAAAAAACAACGGTGAAAAAACGTCACCTCTAAAATCTACAACAGTGAATGCGCAATCCCCTCATCAAAAACCCCAGTGACTTCACGTCACATCGCATGAATCATATTTCAAAGGAATCGAACGCTTTCCGGCCGAGTCGTGCCCGTGGCATCGGGGTTGCTCCGAAACGCGCGGCGGGGAAAAGCGGACTAACGGAGCGCCAGAGATAAACAGAAAATAGCGGGGCAGGATGCACACGACGGTTGACACCTCGCACGTGACAGTAAAGAAGCTACCAACGAACGATTTCCCAACGAGTGCAGTTGCGGCTCCTTTTAAGGGACTCTTAAGTTACGTGCCTCCTTTTTTTCGCAACAACGCACCGTAGGCTTGAGAACCTCTCCCATCTCCCTTTCTCTCTTCAAGTGTCACAATATAACTCGCGCGACGGAGAGCAGCGCGCACTCGACCTAACCTCCAAAGGGTGCCCGTATAAGTTGTTGCGTACCCCTCGGAAGATGAGCCGAGTCGAGTGCGTACGCTAGTGTCAGCTAGTCGGCGAGCCGACAGAAGGAGCGGAGAAGCCTACGAGTAGGTAGGGCGGTGGTCGCCCCGGGCGGGCGGTGCACGTACCTCTCGAGAGCGTATCGCAGGACTAGGACGACCAAGGACATCGGCAGCGGATAGGCAAGATGCCGGTAGTCAGCGTATCTGTTCTCCGGAGTCGGTGCTATGTCGCTCCAGGTGATGTTGGGCGGCAGCCATACGTACGGCGACCAGAAGGAGTCGGAGAAGTTCTTGAGCAGCTCCATGTCCGGCGTTGCGGGCCTAGGGCTCGTCGGCGCGGTGGTGGGGTGGGCTGCTCGCCGGTCGCGGCGGCGGTGGCCCGAGGTGCCCCCCGGGGAAGAGAACTCGGCTCGCGCGACTGCCCACGGCGACGCAGCACATGTACGCTCGCGAAAATCGTCGCCGCCGTGCCGCCCGTTGCTCCGCGCTCTCACGGCCGCTCGACCGCCGAGATAGACCAGAGACTGGCTTGCACAGGCGGACAAGTGCCGCGTGCGCGCGCTCCTCGCTCGAGTCGGGCCTCGCTCCCTCTCGCTCGCGCACACACACCGAGCGGTTACGAAGCCCCGCTCACGCGACTGCCATGTCGCCGTGTACTACTCGAGGCTCGGTGGGACGCTTTTTGAATGCGGGCGCCGCCGACTGGACTCCCGGTCGAATTCGCGCCTCGCGTCCGCCGTTATTCGAGTGCCAACGATCGGGATAGGCCCGTCGCGTGCCTCGCGATGCGCGTGTTTATGCGGGTTGCGGGGTACTACTGGCTGGCCCGCTACTGCCGCAGCACCGCCGACGGCGCCGACCGCCTCGCTCCGTCTCACTCCCGCGTATTAAATGTACAATGTGCGCGCAGCAGTGGCACTGCGTGCACGAGCGCCTGTTATACGACACGGTTAATGCGGCTTCTACACTTCTTCCCCTCGCTACATGGACCTATGCTTTAGCACTTTTTTTGAGAAATGGGGGTGGGTAAATGACGTCATACCCTACTTTTATTCTGTTACGGCCGAGCCCTTTTACCGGCTTTTTCTTGGTACTTTTTTTGTCGATGCGGTAAAGAGCTGTTATAGGGCCAGTCTTCCTTATAAAAATTTCCGATCGCTAACGGATCCGATTAGGTATGCCGCCGAGTTTTTATTTTGGAGGAACCCCGCTTTAACGGTTTTTTTCTTCAACTCGATGACATAGCGAGTCGTTGACTGGCGAATTAATAATCTTATAAATTCGAGTGATCAGAATTCGCTTTTCGAATTCCGCCGATAAGGAATATTGATTTGCTTAATCTACTGTACTTCATTCGCACTTCTATTAATTATATTTATAAAGTACTTTTTAATTAATTAAAATAAAATTAAAATAAAATTATATTAGATAATCCTTTGCTACGATCTGTATATGTATAAGTTACACCACACGTACACATAAGATTATATGTTAGAATAATCAGTCTATTTTTATAATTCATTAGCTTTTTCCCGATGATAAATAAAATTACGATAAATAAAAAGCGTTGCTGCATTTTTTAGGAAAACAAAGAAAAAAATGTATAAGGAATTTCTAAGCGGTCACGAGGATTTTTACATTTATGCCAGAGAATGTTTTCCTTATAATTCTTAATGCAATGATTCATTTTCCAACGGGACTATCCAATTAGCTCGGACAGGGGCTGCCTCCTTGGGGGATAGAGCCACGATGATGCGTGGGCGTGTACGGGGTATTACATCGTGACGCCCAAGTAACGAAGTCCGACAAATGCAGGCGGGGAAAAGATGCGCCCCTATAGTACCTATCTTCTCTGTAATGTACGTTTCTTATGCAGCACGAGCTTCACTTCAATTCTGCTCCGAAACGCGATTTCAATTTGGCCGAATTCCGGTTTTTTCCTGGCGATTGGCAATTTACGCCTTTTTTTTACTAGTTTCAAGCCTTTCGATAACGCAGTTATGCATTGCGCTTTATTGATTTTAAAGCTACCGGGGCGCTTTTTTCTTTTTTTAACGATCGCGAAGCGCGGTGCCCGGCCGGCTGGTGTGTGGGTGTGCAGCACACCTGCCACGGGGAACAATATGAAACGGGGAATATCCGCGTTCGAATTCTGTTCACGCCGGGAGCCTACTTGGCTTCGCAGTTCGCGCGCGCATCCGCGAAGACGATCCCTAATTGAGAACGGACAATGCGACGCGACCGGCTCTTTCTCCTTTTACGTGTAAAAGTTTTATTTCACTCTTAAATACAGCATACAGCCTTCGATTGATGCAGGCGCGTTTAGATCATTTAAGTATAATTGGTTAGCGACGGACATGCGTTAATTTGCGATAAGCATTTGTTAAATTTTTCAAGGAAACAACAATTACCGTCATTTTAAATGTTATCCACTTTTTCGTTTGTGAAAATGATTTTTTTCTTGCAACGGTAAATCTAGAGAAAGGTTTCAATTAAAATTTTCAATTGGAATTTGTTTGTTTATTGTTGCAAAAGGAAGAATGATATTGTCAATTTCTTAATTTTACACTGTAACAAGTAAGATGTGTCAATCGTGTAGAAAAATAAAAAAAATGTTCTTATTCAGATTTTTAACACTGACAAGACATGTGATATTTATTGCTTGCATAATCAAGTACATGCAAATGGAATAAATGAATTTTACGTACTTAAAGGGAAACAAACTTAATTGATACAAATCGTACAAATTCTATGTTTTATGTATAAGATGAAAATTTAACGGTGATTTCAGAATTTGCATTACACTTGACTAGTGGTTAATTAGCAGTATTTTTTTCTTTATAAAATTTATTTTATTTAGTAAACACGATGTTAATTGACTTACTTCTTCAGTTTAAAACTAAAGTTGATACAGGATAAAAAAGTTAAAAAAGAACGTCGCTCTATTTATTCTGATAAAATACGGCACCTTGAACTATATACTAGACGGTCTATGTGCGTGTAGCGTGTACAATTAATGGCACGGTTTCACTCTTTATAATTAAATGTGATATAACCATTTTTACAAGAGGAAACTAAAATGAGTTTCCTCTCAAAAACTCACTGGTTTTGCATTTACCTCCGTGGCTCCGTTTCACTAATTTTCAACTTGTCATTTTTTTCCTTCATATACGAATGACATTAATACTCATTAAAACGTGTAAATTCGTTTTCAAGATGAATAAACAAACGCTAATGACTAAAACCGTGACTCCTGAAAATTACTCTCTCTGAAATCGACGAGTAACGCTTTACCGGCTCGATTAAATAACCCACGTCACGAACAATTCACCGCTCGTAAGAAGCAGCAGTTGACCGTCGCGGCGAGCTTGCGACGTGCACCTTGGCGAAACCCGATATATAAAGCCACCTGAAAAAACAAAATCTACTAAGAGACCTACTAAGGCCAAACGAGGCGTCCCGACGTATCTCAACGGGTGTGAATCTTTTTTTCTCCTGTACAGGGAATCGACGCGTCCCTCGGAGTAGGCGGCCCGATCGATCGACGATTTCGACGAGTGGAGGTGATGCATTAGAGTCGCGACGCGCCTCCCCGTCGCCGATCTCGCGCGGCGGCTCGAAGAAGGAGCGGCATTCCACATGGCATGTGCGCACTGCGTCATCGCCGCGCGACTCCTCTTTCCCTCGCCTCTTCTTTTTATCGCCCCGACCTATAAGCTGCACCTGTATTCCTGCGGCTATCGCGACTTTACGGGACTTTCCGTGTTTCGCGTAAAGAGATTGGCCGAGCTAGTTTGGGAAAAAAAGTTTCGCCATTTCGACGGAAAAGATTAGCTTTGCGCGTAATGGTTCGGGGCCAGCGTACGCAAGGGAGGCGTGAAATTCAGTTAATAGTTTCCGCGCTTATCGCATTGGCCGCTGTGCGTTTCCTCTACGCGAAATTCCGCGTTTGCCAATCCGGTTAATGGCCGGTGCACAGGTCCATCCATTTACGGGGAATACAATGAACCTATTTTGCTCGAATATATGTGCATACAACCGTAAGGGAAACAAAAACATAGGCTTGGCCATCAAATGTCAATATTCACACACATGCCTCGATTAAATGGGTCGGCATTACTCCGTAATCTAATGTTAAAAGCTTTATGGGTCGGAAGGAAATAATTACTCGTAAAATTGACAAATAATGTATGTATATATCCACATTCAATTTAACACTTTAAATGTGAGCTCGCAAATTTGATGTTTCGTAAACATATAAGCAAGTAGTCGGGCTGGTTTGATATGGCATCATCAAATTAACGGCAAATCGGACAGCAAAAACACTGTGCGTTCGAGCGACATTGCGCCTATCGCCGATTCAACTATCGCATTCATGGCCGGTGGGTATTGGTAAATGCGGAGCGAGAGGCTGCGCAATTTTTTTTTTTACGGTGATAGAACTGTAGCTGGCTTTTACATAATCTAATCTGGCGAAAAGCAAGATTTTGAAGCTTATCAAAATCTTTTTGCTTTTTGCGAAAGCAGAATAATGTTCTAACAAAAACATATGATGTTAGGTTTGTGTAGCCTTACTCCTTAGACTGGCATGTGGTAAATAACATTATTTTGTATTATTTATACAAATTTTATATTACAATATTATTTTGTAAATTTTTATACTTTCTATCTTCACATTATAATATTAAATAATAAGCTATAAATCAGTTATAAGAAACGGGTATTTTATAAGGCTTTAGTTTTTGATTAACTTTTATTTTTTTTGTAAGTTTCTTAATATTCTGCGATATTTTATTAACATAAAAATATTCTTATAATCCAGCTTATTTTAAGGCCAATTACAGAATTTTCTCAATAATATTGCTTACGTTATTTTTAAAGCACTGTAACTTGACTGATTATAATAAGCACCATAGACAAACGGCATTGACCTTCGTTATATAATTTTTCGCAACCATGTTATGGGTTTTGCATCCGAAGCCGGTCGTCTGTGGCATTTATCGCATTTCATGAATCTTTAAAACCTCTATCGATCCGCGAGCTTGTGTATATTTGCATTATATTTGCTGCACACTACTATATACAACAGCAGTATCTTCCGTCCCCATCAAGTCACGCACATAAGTACGCTTTTAAAAATCGGACGCCACTGTCGCGAGGCGCATGCGCGATGCGCCCGGCCGCGCTCCCCAGTTACTCTTCCACAAGGGCTATAGGCGGTCAGGCTACTTAGCAGACGAATCTCGCGGGGCAAGTGTCAAAAAGGCTCCGGTCGTCGTGCGTGCGCGCGCGAGTACAGCACATCGTTGCGAGCCGTCGGCCAATTGTCGCCAGTGCCCGACTTCGGGCGCGCTTACCTTTTATAGTAAATCGGAAATCAGCCGCCTTAGCGCGCGATGAGGCGTTCGCCAGTCGGGCAGTCAGCGGCGCTCATAGCCCCGTCGGCCTAGTGGTTGCCAAAGTCGGCTGGAAACATGGTGCGGGTGATACCGGTGCACAACTTTCTGGAGCAGAATGTGGCGCAGATCGAGGAGCCGACGGCGAGCTGCGTGGCGAGCGTCGCAGCCGAGCCGCGGGCCGAGTATCTGCTGCTCGCCCAGGCGAGCCACTGCGTCGAGGTGAGGGACCTGGGCACACCGGAGCTCAGCTTCCTCACGGCCTTCCCCACGGTCGACCTCGTCAGCCAGCTGACGTACTGCGCCAAGGGTAATTATGTCGCCACTTTGGAGTCCAAGCACACCAGAGACAACATTCATAGCAGCAGTTTTGTCAGGGTCTACGTCAACTGGGCCACTCTGGAGAGGCAGGCCATGAGAGCTAGGATAGCTGGGCGCGTCACTCCGAGCTTAAACAGGCCGCAGAACAGTTTAGAGATGATAGAGTTGCCTTTGAATTCCAAGCCGACAGCAATAGCTTGCTGTCAAACCACTGGCAATTTGTTGGTAGCCGCTGGCAACACTCTTATCTTGCACGAGTTCAAAATCGAAACACAGACTCCTTCTAAGATGAAGTTCATTGATTTCGAGCCAAGACCATGGTCGGTAGGCTTGCACTTCTCACCTACTCGGATGGAGATAGTAGAAGATTTTATATCTGTGATGGATTCCTCAAGATACATAATATTTAGATTGACAAATCCACTTTACGACGATATTGATCATCTGAGTTCCTTAACTTCTACAACATCCTCAAATGACAAAACAACTATATCTACGGATTTTTGCAGTATGGATAGTGTGGATAATTCTCTCTCTACCAACAATGATTTAAATGTAACAAAGCAGAAAACAAATTCTAGCAAGAAAAGTCCAACGGATAAAAATTCAAATCCCCGCACTTTCCTTAATTTAAGTTTTAAAACAAATAAAAAAAGTCATTGCATTGATTGGAACAGATTAGTTAGCGATGAAAAAGGTGAAATGGATGCTTTAATAAGTGAAGGTACTATTGATCAAAACAGTCAACCTTTTTCACTTAATCTCCCATCAATCAGTTTAGAAAGAGTTGGTCCAGGACATACAATCAATCCATTCATTTTAAATTCTGCAGACACAGAAGTATTTATAAAAACCACTTCTCCAGACAATGGATGGTCAGAAAACTATGCAGTGAAACATATTCTTCGACTGAAAATTGCTAGAGCAAATGATTTTCCTAGGCCAGATGGAAGTACAGAATTTTTTCCAAGTTTTGTACTGAAGCCTCTGTACTTGAAAAGTAATAATAACAGTAATGGATTGAAGAAGTCAATACTGAGGTCTGAAAGTTACAAATATCTCAATGGTGTAACTTGTTTAATTTGCACAACCCAAGAGGGCTACATCTATCACTTCAACATAGAAAATAATGACAATAATAATCCTACGTGTTTAACAACTTATCCATTTACAGCTCCTGTTATTCATGTAGCATTAGAGAATACAGTTTTACATGCTCTTACTGAGGCAGGTTTGGAATCTTATACTGTTCGTTTGCCTCACCATATAGCAAAAACCATGTCTCAGTTGAAAAATGTAAAAACCATCTGTCCTGATGTTTCTGAACCTGTTTGTCTCATTGGATTAAGACCATTCCTAGGTGTACAAAATTTACACAGTTCAGACAGAAGTATTGTACTTTTGGCCAAAGCTGAAAATACTTGGACTCTTTATTCATTAATATTACCCAGGCCAGAAAATGTATACTATGATATTATTAATGCTGCTAAGAATCACAGGTATATATATTTTTGTACTTACATTAATGTTAAAATATAAATGATTAAAATTTTAATTGATTTTTTGATATTACAGAACTAGTAGTCCTTCAACATATAGACATTTGTTAGAAGAAGCTCATACAATGTTACGACTAGCTAAGGATGTAGTTGATTTAGATAAAAAAGATACAAACCAAATACAAAATGATGCAAAATTAGAAAATCTTTATAATCAGTCATGTGCTCTATTAGGTGATTATTTTATTAGATCGGATATTGAATTGGAACGACGTCGCTGCATTCCATATTATAAAATGTCAGGTCTGAAACCTAGTGAGATCCTTTCTAGAAAATCAACAATAAATGCTGCTGGTTTAGTCACCTACGTAACAGATATTTTATTGACGATTAAAAGTGGTCCAGAGGCTGATGCTCTTTTTCAAAGTCAAGATATTGTAGAAATTATTAAAAATGAAAGCAGAGAAGATCTATTGAAAATAATCTTAGGAAGCGTGGTTGTTCGAGAGTATGCAACGGAAAAATTGATAAAGATATTGGCTTCCAAAAATCAAGATGATTACACTCAACTAGCGCTTACAATTCTTTATATCCAAGCCGAAAAGCAAGCTTTAGCTGAATCCGCGTTTGAGCCAGTGTCAGAGAGATTTCTTTTACGTACAATACTTGATTATCCGTATTTGCTTTTTGATGAAGATGAATTTGATTCTCGGAACCGAGCTATTTTATCATTTTCCGATTTTTCAGCGACGTTAATTTGTCGCAAAAGTTTGGTCTTTGCAAGAATCCTTACTAAATTGGTTGATAATGAAGTCATTACTTTGGATAAAGTTATGCAAGTAAGTTGAATAAGAAAAAGAAAAAATTAAAAAATTTTATTTTAATAATTAAATTATAATATTTTTTAGGTTTTTCTTGAATATTTACCGTCAAGAGTTGGAAGAGATGGACATGACGCTGCAGCTGCTTTACAACAATTTTTAGAAACGTATCTCCACAGTTATTTTTCAAAATTAAAAGATAAAACTGACATTAGTTATGATTCTGCATTGATTGAAGCCTTCAAAATTCTTGTACGTTCATATTTGGGCAAATTAATGCAGACAAAAATTTATAAAACAGAGGAAGTACCAAAAAGCGGACAATGGCGAGATGAAGACGCTTATCTTTTTGAAAGTCAAAGACCAAAATATTTGGATAAAATGCCGCCGTGTGCAAAAGATTACCAAAAAATTATGAATGCAGTGGATATAGATGATTTTTCGAAATTAAATAATGCGGAGAACGATAAGATGATTCGAATCGAAGTTTTAAAATTACAGGCTTTGATGGCGAGTGACTTTTTACCGGCTGAATGTATTCAGGAAGTTGAGCAATTTCTTGATGCAGAAGAAGTAGACGGCAGTCTAGCATTTCGAACATTATGCAATAGAAATACAGAAACGGTAACGCAAATGTTAATTGATAAATGTCCGCAAGCAGTACTGCAGTACGCAAAGGTATCATATTTCTCTTTTTAAGTGGTTTAATATATTTTTAATCTCAATTATTTTAAAACATTTTTTTCTAATGTAGGATATGTATACCAAAGAAACTGAATGGAAGCTGCTTGTAGACTTGTTGCAGCAGAAAATTTCAAAAAATAATTCTAGTCAAGAATCTCGTCTTTTCTTTGAACAAACTATGATAGGTAATTATCAAAATATTATGCTGATAAATTATCTTCTTATGGGTAGCTTTCAATGACAATATTATTTATTTTTAGATACATTGAAATACGCAGCGGAAATTATGCCTTTAAAGTCATTACATTACATTCTACCAAAAGATGATGAAGAGGCTTTTCAACATTATACTGAAGTTTGTGGACAAATTGTTCATGCAGAACATGTGAAATCTTTATTAATGGAAACTGGACGACAGTTACTTTCGACATTAAATTTATAATACTTGTACTACGTAGGCTAAACGAATTCAACAGTTTTAGACAAAATTTTACTAGAGCTCTATTGAGAATAATGTCACTCTTATAGCACAATTTTCTATAGAACACTTTTTTTATCTATATACCTTTTCATACTGTCTACGTCTACGTTCGTTTTCGTTGTTAAATTTAAATCTCTTGTAACTCGCTGCTTCCAGTAAAACTTTTTTAGCATTCATATTCTTTAAAATGCTTCCAAAAACTTAAATTTATTAATGTGATTAAACAAAAGCTTTATTTTTTATTGACTTTGATTACACAGTTTTATTGAAAAATTTTTTATGAATATTTTCTGTAATGATTTTTTGATCGGTCATTGTTACTAAGTAAAAAAAGTCACTTGGGAAAAATGACAAATAAAAATAATAATGATAAATAGCGTAAACATAAAGGCACTCTTGACAGAAAGTGTCATTAAGTATCAAGTAGAGAGGACAGTAGTTTTGTTTGAAATGCTATATGAGATCAAATTAGAAATCAATGAGACTGTTAAAAGTGTTAAACACTCTATTAAATTTTCTTATCAGATAGGTTAAAGAAAAATATTGTACAATTTTAATACAACGCCATATCGATTTATTTATTAATGTGATGATTGTGTCATGACTGATCGTCAATGTAATATTGCAAATATATTTTACAATTTGTGCAGATTATATCAAATGTGTATAGTATGTATATAATAAGTCTTGTTGTTACTTTAATTAATTTTATTAAGAACTAAAATTATATATAATTATATACTTCTGTTTTGATTACAAAATTCTAATAAATGGTAATTCTATTGAGCACATAATTATTTAATTCTTATAAATATTTAAACAGGTATCCTAAAAATTCTTTCAGAATATACTATACTTTTATCTACAAAAAATAATGATTTATAAACGTAGGAAAATACGGTAGTTTAAATAAGCTACACCAAGAAAATGTTTCTCAAATAAAAAAAATTGTAATTTTATTAAAAAAGTTCAAATATGCACATGTATTTTGTTCACAAATAGTTGCATTTTATATTTTTTATTTATGTCGATTATGTACTTTTATTACATGTTAATTTAAATGGAAGCCGTAAAAATCGAAATGTGGACGGAGGTTCTATATATATAAATTTGTGACTTTTAAAGTAGCGATACCTGATTATACATTGGGTAATTACAGTATCATTGTACATAGTGACAGTTTATTATTATGGGATAAGTTAACATTTTGGTTAAGTAATGATAAAAAAATTATAATTAAAACAAATAATTATTAACTATTAAATTCATAAAGTAAATTGCATTCTCTTTAATAATGGTATCATATAAATTTGAAAAGACAATCAAAATTATAAATTATAACGGAGATAAGATAAAACTTGTATTATTAATACAGTGTTTCACATAGGGTAATAATTAATTCTAACACTTACGCAACAGAAAATAGTAACATGGCACTTTATAGTATTACTACTGAAATAAACACTAATAGATAATAGTCTTGTTTTTTATCTTCTTTATAAATTGCGCATTATATTAGCAAATTTTTCACTCATTCTCAGGAAGCCAAATATCCGATGTGCAATCACCTCCAGGGTACCTATATTTTTATAAAATTATTATTAATCAATGCAAGTTACAAACTAAAATGAAAAATGTAAATTAATTACTGTTATTTTCAAGTTACCTCATTTCATGAGCTAAGACAATATCGTCTTTGTTAGATCCAAAATCAACTAGAAAATTCTTATCCAATTTCATTCCTCCATTTTCGACGTCGACATCAAGTTTTACCATCACCGAACCATGCCTAAAGCAAAAAAAGGTATTGTAATAATTTTTAAAAAGGTATTGTAATAATTTTAAAAATAAATTAATAAGCTGTGATATTAAAGAAACAAAGTCGTTCTATTAGCTGTTCGTAGCGACGAAGAGCATTCAATTCTTACTTGACGTGCTCGGGGTAGAACTGCCGGTCCCAGGGCTTGAAGAGGGAGGTGCTCACGTAGAGGCGGCGCCCGTCCAGGCTCAGCTGGAGCATCTGCGGCGAGCCGTCCAGCCTGCGGTCCTTGATGTACACGGGATCCGGCTGCTTCTGCAGCTCCTTGTCCTCCACGACGCGCACCTTCGAGTCCGAGAGGATGGAGCCGCCGAGGAACACTTGGCCGGTGAGGCGCGGATGCGAGCGGTCCGTGATGTCGTACTGGCGCACGTCGCCGTGCAACCAGTTAGAGAAGTACAGGTACTTGTCGTCCAGACTCACGAGGATGTCCGTGATCATGCCTGAAGAATGAAGTTACGCACTAAATTTTTTTTTAAAGTTTAAGTGATGAAGCCGTAATTAAGGAGTTATTAAAACAATTAATTGACGAGAAGAAGGCAGCGGACAAAGTTTAATTCACCTCTCACTATAATCACCACCTCATCAAGATACACTACTAGGACAATCCAAACACATCTCTTCCCGCGTACAATCATTTATCGCGTCTGGTAAATGTGACTTTTATACCTCCCATTAAAAGGCGTGACTCGTCGCGGTAATGAGCAAGAGATGATCGGCTCACCTGACATGTGGGGAAAGACGAAGCCCTCGACTTTCTTGGGCGGCACCTTGATGACCGGCTCGGTGACCCAGGCGCCGCTCGCGTCCTTGTGGAACCGGTAGACGATCGAGTTGACGGCGCAGCCGACGTAGCCCTCGTCGCTCATCGGGTCGTGCAGGAACCTCACCTCCAGCGGCGTCACGCCCTCCTCGCCCAGGTTGATCACCTGCTTCAGCGTGCGCTCCTTCCACGAGTAGAAGTTCAGGCTGCGACCGTAGATCTCTGTTGCGGGGAGGCGAAATGAAACGGCGGATTTGGTCTTATTTAAGCTAACGCGGCTCTGGTCGTATTAGTGATGCGTGATCGGGACACGTCTGGAGTGACCTTTTCTTTTTATTCTTTGTTAAGACACTACGGCATTGTGAGGGATTCGTTTCGTACTGAGACTCGAGTCTTGCTAATCGATTGGAATTGTTGAAGGGTTGAAACTGACATGTGGAATCGATTCTCTTGTGAGATTTAATAAAGTATTTACTTGGATATTTATTCACAACGAAATAAATAAATTAGTTTAAAAGTATAAAATTAAAAAATAAAGCAGACAATTTTAAAGCAGACTAAGACTGTAAAATTTTAATATTACAAAGGAGATTTTACAGAATTCTTTTGCACGTATTTAATTTAACAGCGACTTGAGTCTCTACTATTAAAGTGTAAATGTGGCTGTTAACAATTAACACATTTTTCTATAAATTATTCTAAAAGCATTGCAGTATATTATTATTACTAATGATACACAGGTGCAATGTTTTTTTAATTTTCATTAAAAAATTAAGGTATTAATGATTTTTTATTGCGTAAAGCAATTTAGACTAGAATTATTGATTACACATATAATGAGCACACCAATATTAGCGTACTACTATATAATTATGCAAAACAAAAATAATTAAGGAGATCTACGCTATTAAAATAAAATGTACACACCAGATTTACACAGAAGTAAAATATAATTTATATTTACGAACCATCATATGTCGCTGAAAATACCAATTGTTACTTTTTAGTGTTCTGTTATAAGTAGCTTTTCATTAAAATTTAATCTATCTTTTGTACGGAAGAGGTATCAACTTATGTTAAAAAAATGTTTATTTTTTTGTTGAAATAAAATTTTTTAAATAAGAATTTACGAATAAATATATTTTTATATTTTTTAAAAGTTTGTGTTGTTTTTACTGCTATGTTTGAATTGCAATAGGTACCCTTTATCTACTTTAAGAGAAATTTACTGCACCTACTCCTGTACTCCTGATCAAATACCATTTCTTTACTCTTTAAAAGACATGGTCAAGTCATCTTTAGAAATTCTTTTATAGATGACTTTTAGATGTCATTTATAAGACTGGTATCATTATTTAAGTTTTAAAATAAAGAAGCAATATATCAAAATTTATAAAACTACTAAATCAAAATAACAACTTCATTTTTATATATACGTAATTGATAATAATACAGATGTATGATTAAAATTAAAGGACAAATTGTAAGCCGATGTAAATCCGAGACTTTTTCTTCTGTTTTGTTCTCCTGATACTTTCGGAACGTATGTCACTTTTACTTGCTTCGAAAGACCATAAAGATATCTTTTGAACCTTCTTACCTTCTATACACTTTCGATCGGCTTTTTATATTACTCAATAAAATCAAGATTTTTAGATTCTTACGTGAATCATTTGAATGTTCTAAATGAATAGTTATACTGTGACAATGAAAATTTTGCAATTTAATAAAAAAAAAGATTGAAATAAAACCTACGTCTCTGATCTATTAAAAAAAATACAGCTAAATGATTTGCGCGTATATTAAATTTCCGAATCTTACCTACGCCCTTGGGATCGTCCTCGGAGAATCCGCGCTTGAAGATGTTGGGCACACCCCACTCGGTGGCTACGAGGGTGTCATGGTGCGGCTGGTACCAGAAGTCGTAGCCGAATTTGGCGTGTTTTTCGCCTTTGACCCAGGTGCCCTTGACCTCGAGGCTCCCGGCGTCGACGAGGAGGAAGTCGCCGCGCGCGTCGCCCTCCGGCGTGCCCAACGTCGAGATGATGATCTCGCCGGTCGGCGCGCAATGCGCCGTGTGTGGCGTCGCCACGCCTTGCTTGTGCATCTCTGCCGGTTCTATAACCTGTGTTCATTAAAAAATAGTGTTTTAAAACAACTTTTTTTTTATTTAAAACTGATCTATGTAAAAGAGTGATTATTAAAATATATTGTTAAAGTGTTATCGAAATAGAATTAAAATATCGCGTCAGTTTATAGTAATTTTTTAGACATGCGAATGGAATAAAATCTTTTTGTTTTTCTAAAGTAACATAATGTAGAAATAAGTGAAAAGGCAATTTATTCATTTTTCTTTCCAGTTTAACCGAACATTTTACGGTCGAATAAAAAAGTTTGCGCGGCTTTTTCAGTGAAATTCTGAGTTGCACATTTTTCAAATTTTATCAAAGAACAAAAAAAAGAAAATAAAAAAGTTTTCTATTTTATAGTTTTTCATTTGAATGTAGATTAAAAAATAACTCATGCTTTTCGCTTTATCCAATGTATTTGACCCGAAAAATTTGCTTGGTCAATTTATTTCCAAAATGATAAAACGCGAATTTTCAATTTTGTTCAAAATTGTTTGAACAAAATTGAAAATTAATTGATCGAGTAAATTTTTCAGGACGAATAAATTCGGCTCGCATTACCTTTTTGATTTTAGGCTGGCGCTCGTTCGTCACATCGACGAAGTAGATCCTGTCGGACATGAGGCAAGGCAGTACGAGGGTGTCGCGCTTCCCGGGCTGTCCGTGGCAGCTGCTGCAGATATTCCAGCCGCTGTGGTGCAGCTCGTCGCCCACCTCCCGCATCCTCAGCTTGTGAATAATCTGCGAAGGATCTCCAGTTAATTGAAATTGGCAAAGCCCGGCTCCATCGTCGGGACTATCCCAAGTAATGCACTTACAGCCGTAATGGATATTGGAAACGGTTGCGCAAGACGCGCGGAAGAAAATGTGCGAGAGGAGAAAGCGCTCGGTGCGGGCTCGGCGCGATAAATCGCGAGTCTCTATAATTTTGTTTATTTTCGAGGGATGGGTTGCGCGATAGTACGATAAATCGGACTGCGAAATGAACGCGGAATTGTTTGCTTCGAGAGGCGAGTTCTTGCGGCAACTTTGGATTTTAAGCTTTTCCGCGGCACGGTATAATCGCAGATAAATTAATTGCGAATTCAATATTCCCGGTGCAATCCTGATTAAGCAGACCGACTGAATTAAGCGGACGGCACTTTAAAATTTAAATTTGAAGCGAGGATTGTGATAAAATATAGTTTATGCATAGTGCGCGTTGATTAATAAAGTTAAGTAGGCAAAATGTAAGAAAGAAAATCTTAAAAGTTTTAAGTGATTTCTGTTTTGCAAAAGGTTTGCACGCGAATGTCAAGAACAGACAACGCATTGTCATCTATAACATTAAGCGCACTTTATTTTTGTCTAATCAGTGGTGAGATAAAAAATAAGGAAATAGAGAAAAATTTCAATTCACATCTGGCTAAGAGATACAAGTCATAATTTTTTGTTATCGAAATAATGTACCGTTGCTTAGCCTTATTATTTTTGCACATTTCGCGGATTAGCAATGTTATGTTCATTATCTCCGCTGGATTACGTAACTGCATACAAATCTGATTTTAAAAGGATTGTTATTATTCATAAATAATTAATTCCCTTTAGTTTTTCATTACTTATCTTTTGTACTACGATAATTAATTTCAAACAAAACATTACTTAAAAGTTTACAAATATAAAAATATGTTTAAATATTTTGAGCGATTGTATAATTTATGTAATATTGTTTAATAATAGATAATATGAAAACAAAAAAGTATTAATTTTTCATTTATTATAAACGCAGATAAATATAATTTACTAATTTTTATTATTCTTCAATTTATTTATTGTTATTTATAGCCATACATTCTAATTTCCTTACAATTTTTATCCCCGCTTAGATCATTTTCACCAATATAGAATTATATTAAATAAAAGTTCTTTATAATATCCTGCTTACGTAAAAGTTGTTAGAGCACCATTCGTGCTCCAGCTCGTCGCAATTGAAGCTTTCGATAATAATGTAAGTGTTTGATGAGGATTTCAAAGCGATGCGCTTGACAAAGGGCACGAAGAACAAGAAACGAGCGCGTAAAAGCGAATCCAGCGTATCATAACTTTGGCCTCACCTGGCAGTAAGTGGGACTCGCTGGATCGACGTCCACTGTCGCTAAAAGGTCGGGCTTCTGCGGATCGGTGTGTATGCAGTTGACGTAGAGAATTTTCTCGCGCGGCCCGTAGAGCATTGCATCCTGCGGGCTCGGGTAGCCGGGGCCGCATGTTCCACTCTCTGGAAAAGAAGCGCCTCTTATTTCACCGTCGACTCTTTTTTTTTACTCCCCTTAGGTATATCCTCTCATAGTACTACTCAACGCGAGCGCAACAATTTGTTACCCGAAACCTTATTCTCTTCGTTCCAAACTTATCACATTTTTTTCGAACGTTTTACTTTACTGCAAAATTTTTTACCCGAAACCTTATATTCTTTTCATTGCAAACGCAATAACGGCGCAATTGATTTCTCAAATAAAATCAAATGACGCTGTACTACCTCTAATCGAATCTAATCTTCTAATCTTTGCAATTAGTGCGAAACAATTTAGTGTCGCGTGAATTCAGTTTTGTCGCGGCAATTTTAACCGCTAATTAAGCGAGAGAGGCTCCAGCGCGCGCGAATTGTACGTGGGCCTTTTATGGTTAGAGACTTTACGACGCGTTGCCCAACTGACTTGCGTTAGAGCATAACCGAGCGTTACCGACGATAAATAAAGAGACAAAAGGTGGTACACGGCCTGATACGTAGACACATACATAGGGTGTTCGAAAACCCTATCGCTAAATGCCACCGCACCCGTGCAGCCGGCCGGAATGCCACTCGGCCTGCATTGTGCAATCTTATTTGGTTTGGCATATTCGGTTATATAAAATTCATACAAACAATTTCGCGCAACGCGCGGCTATTTGCTCAATCTTACCTTCCCTTTCGCATGCTACTAATTCGCGGTGCCCATTAAGAAAGTAGTTTACCTTTACGAAATTGTAAGTTGCGCTTATTTATTTACACTTGTTTAGTTGGTAGCGAGCGATAATTACGTTTTAAATTTTAAAAAGTTTTGTATAAAGTCGTATAATTTTCTGTTGACGATTAAAAAATTGAACTACGTAGGTTTTGCGTTGTGAAGAGAAAATTTAGTTTGATTAAAAATATCACGATATAAAAGCGCGACGTAGAGCAGATGCTAAAATACGAATAATATGAAGATTGATTCTTACATTAAAGTATTTGTATGTGAAATTTAATACTTAATTTATATAGTATGAATTATTATTATAATTTATTAAAGCTTGACTTAAAAGAAAAGTATATAAAAAGTTCGTCAACAATAATAAGTGAGTGTGTCACTCGATGAATTATCAGTTCTATTTGCATCTGTTTTCCTTATCGTTATCGCGAGATAAGTTCACGCGACTAGAAAAAAAACTTGTATAATCGTACGAACTTGTGCATCAGTCTCTACAAAGGAAGCGAACGCGAGGGGCCTTTTCCTCGCGATTCTCTCAAAAGAGCGTGAACGAGTATTAATAGCCGCGCTGCTGACAAGTTGAATTTTAACGCGCAGCAGACACGTCGCACCGGGCGATTATCTCCGCCACTTGACCACCGCGCGAAAAGCCGAAGTTTGCGCAAAGCACGCCCGCCCCTCGCCCGCGAGTAAACGGAGTAGCCCCCCGTGTGTATAAAAGGACTGGATTGCGACTTACTTGCGCTGCACTCGGGCATGATGGCTCGCGGGAGGTTCGGGCGCACGCGACTGTCCGGGCTCAACTGGCGAGCCGCGGCACTCCGTTGCGCGGCTTATACGTCTGCCGATATGCTTACGTGCCGCCGGCGGCCGCGTCGTGCCATTGACCTTGGAAACAGCGCGATGTATGTATGTGATCTGTGAGCGCGAGAGGAAGACAGGAGGATTTGGGATGCTAGTTATTTTTTTTTGCCGATTTTTGAAGCTGGCGATTGCATTGTTATCGAGCGGTGTTTCGCTGAGAGGCGAGATAGTTTTGTTTGCGAAAATAAAGCCGACCCGCCGATTGGAGTTTATCTTTTGTATAGATGCAATTCGTAGGCTGTGTTCGAATTGAAGAGTGTTGAAATTAGAATGATTATTTTTATACTGCTGGATTTTCGAAACAAATTAAATTAATTGTTACTTTATTGCACCGAAGTTTTTGGTTTATTGAAGTAATTTTCTTTCTGTCGATTTTATTTGAGTTGCGGGAAAAATGCGAGGTACTATTAAATGAGATTAACTATTTACGTTTTTTAATAATACAGTGTTTTAATGATACTCTACCACATCTTTCTTGCTTTGCATGACTGGTGGTTCTTATTATAGTGTTATTTTTTCAATCCCAATCACTTTAAATCAATATTAATTAAATATTACACTTCTGTTCGATATTCTTATTGTCGAGGTAAGTACATATTTATTTAAAATCTATATTTTTCATAATCATTAACTATATGTCGTACATGTAAATCTGTAGTTTATAATGTAAATAACACTTAAAGTCGACAATATTCGAGCAATTTCATAAATCTATAATTTATACGCTTTTTTGTGCCCTCTAGAATGCAGGTCAATAATGTTTGATGCTGTACATTTTCTCGTCACCGGAAATAAGTATATGGCAAACATTTAAAGAGAAACTAAAGAAGAAAATAAAAAAGGGTATAATATTTATTTTTTGTTATAAGTATTCATTTACTGTAAAATGAAAATCGTTGCAATGTTTGTTTTTATTAATGCAGGGTCAGATCATTTCATTTCAAGAAATTGAAAATTTGTGTGCGTAATATTGATTTCGAAATAATAAAGTGAACTAGAATCACCCCGTACAAATGTTTAAAAAAATTCAAAAATTTAGTTTGTTATTTTTGAAATAAAATATTAAGTTCTCTTCATCGATATTTCAGCATTTTTTACTTTATTTAGTTATTCTCTTCACTTTTTATTGCTTTAATATTTGTTTAATATTTTTATACATGCATTCAAGTCCTGTACATACCAATGTGAATAGTCTACCAGTTCTTTGAAAATATTTAAAAAAGGTAGAAATAAAATTTTCGTAAAATATTGCAAACGAAGAATTTCTTTGATCACAATTCTTCTTCTTCTTCTTTCTTTAAAAATCTCATATTGTGAACAAAAAAGTTATAATACATACCTATCAACAAGTTATCAAAAGTTATCGCTGTATTCTTTATTGTGTACTAATAAACTACAAAAATATATTAAACGATGAATGAAATAAATAAATAAAATTGAATTTCATTAACAAAAAATGTATTACTTAAATTACTATAAACGATTTTAAATGAAGAAGACCAATTAAGAAAATAATAAATATGATGTAAAAAGAAGCAAAAGAAAAGGTAAAAAATAGCGTACATACAAAAATGATGAATTAATTATGCGATTAAAACAATTAGAGAGAAACACATAGAAGGGCATAAGGGTGTACCAAGTAGTACATATTTTCTACTCTTTCATTGCTGAAAAAAAAATTATCTGAAGGATTTTAAAAAAAGATATCTAGCGCAATTTAATAACTTTATTGTACATGTATTATTTATTTATTATGTTTCACATAAATAACGATTCAAATGAGATTCGACATATTTATTATCACTACAATGGTCAGCAGACTGTGTCTGAAAAAGTGTCTGATAAAAGGTCCGATCTACAATAACACGAGTTCTCTGTATCAGGTAATTATCGTTAGCGTGATATATATGTAACGGTTATTGTAATTACAGTTAAGGATTAAGATCGCCAAAATCGAATATTACTTGAATTATACTTTCATGAAAAATATTCGAATTGTGCCCTCGGAAAATTTACGTCCATTGCATTTGTATTACAGAAATTATTATAGGTACAGATGATATTCTTTCAAGGTTGTCGCTTATAAACTCTTAAGGAGTTCACCTTACATACCCTTTTCGTTTCCGCTCCTACATAAACATCTGCCTCTTTCTTCGTGTGATTGTCTGGTCGATCCGTATAATCATTTTCCTCGCTCCGAATTCATCTCGCAATCTCGCACGCACAATTTTATAGTGGAAAAATAAATGCTTCCTTATATACGTTACAGCCACTTAAATGATTTAGCTCGTTTTATTTTTTTTCGTTCTCTTTTTTTACAATCTTTTATCGTCACACTTTTAGCGATTCGCTTTGCTTTTTTTCCTTTACGATTACACGCCGGTTACGTTTGTTTCACAGACTTTTAATTGTTCCCCTGAGTTGCAGCGCTTCCCGATATTACTCCGCTGTACTCGTTATCTGCTCGCAACGGCTGCGAGCGTACTTGTTAATCGTGAATAGAAACGCGAAACGTAGGCTCTTTAATATTTCCAGTCGTTTACTTTTTCCCTGTCGCGAAGACATTTCAATTGTATTGTATATTTACAAATTTTAGACTTCTTTATTTCTTTTTCTATGAATTCGATACAATTATATTAAAAATAATGTATTTTAGAAACGTGTAAAAAACTCTTTAAAACGAGGTATATGAATCATTCGAAAAAAAATTAGGTATCAAAATTGAAATTATATTCCCGCATATGAAGTAGACATTACCACGGAGATATTTTTCACTCAATTTCATTTTTGTACTTAGGTTAAATTTCCGAAAATCGATAATTTATTAACAACACTACGTACCTACTTTTTATTATTTACAAAAAAAGTTTCAATTTTCATCGCTAAACATTTAGTATGCGCATGTAATTACAACTAATTAAAAAAATGTTATTCTACACATTCCACGCTCTTCCGATTAATAATTAATTATCAATAAATCGTACATTTGGCCACTTTAAAGTCTTCTATTAATTCATTCATTTTATTTATTTTTTAAGTACACAAATTCATTGTAAACATGTCTCAAGTGCTCCTACAATATTGTATTTTTAGTAATCGGTCAGTGCTACTGCTCACACTTAAAAACTTGTAGCACAGAGATAGAAATATTATTATTATTTACAAAATGGTATTTATAAAAATGATGAATTCACTCATTGTAATGTTTCCAATACCCGCAATAAAAAAAGTCACTTAAACTCCCGTACCGATCGATAATTCTTTGGCAACTGAATAATAGGCAATTCCTAATTTAAATTCAGGAACGTAGTCGCAGCACCTAATGACATATATTAAAACTACAATCTTAAAACATTATTTCCGCGTATTTATTGCTTATTACAAGTCTTTTTTCTGATAAAAACATCTATTGCCTTAAAAAGTGTAAACGTGGGTAACAAAAATCGCACAGAAGACATAGTAGAATTAATCAGTATGAGAATCAGCCTTATAGACCAAATGAAAACGTAATCGCTTTAATTATCCATGAAATACCGTAACGCAGGCTAGCTTGCATAATAACAATCGTTAGAGCTGTGCACTTGCTTTTCTCACAAATACAAATATTCAAATCACATATGCTAATGAACCGCATCAACTTGGTCAGTCACGTGCTCCTGAAAAACCCGCTAACTCGCGTTATAATCCGCAATAAATCAATGTCACGTTTCGCAAAATCTCGCGGATCTTAATAATTCATCGCATCGGCCGCGCGTGCAAAAATTACGGGAAAATCTCGTAATCGAGGGTCGGTTAACCGCGTTGGAAATATCTACGGCAAATTTTATAAAAGTTACGGTAATTTCCCGTAATAATTTGCAATGGCAAACGATTCCCTACAATTACGTTATTTTCCCCGCAATTTTTATGGGCTAATTCTCTCCGTCTTATACAAAAAAAAAATTAACATTTTTTTCTCTTACCCCAGAACACATTTAATCGCAAATCACCATCGCAATCATATCCACAGAGAAAAATGTTGCAAATTACTATAAGTACTATACCTTTAATAAAACGAGGGGAGAGTCGAAAAATAAAAAATTAATAAATCCTGTTTAGTACGTCTGGAGACAGAAAATATTTTAGGACTAAAGAAAACGAAATACGTCTGTTCTTTGTAATATGCTATTTTTTTCGTTTATTAAAATTCTTTAAAAATTTTCTCGTTTATTTGTAATACTGTAATAAACGCGATATGTTTCCATTAAATCGAGTCGTTGCGTACGTCAGTTCGTAAAGTATGACATCACCGTAAATTAATTAGTCGTTTGTACACGACAAGCGCAGTTGTCAATTTTTTTATTAGTTCCCCAATTTAGAATGCAACATTTCTCCTCGCGGAAAGTAGCGTGCGCCCGCGCCTCAGCCGTCAACAGGTGCGGCGGTCCGGCGGGTCGCGGCCGGACGGCGCCTTGCGCGCTCCCGGAGCGCGGCGCACGCCAGGATCCGCTGGCTCCGGGCGGTGGCCAGCTGGCCGAGGCGCAGCTTGGCCGCGACGGCCCGCTTGGCTATCTCGTCGAGGCCGGCCTCGAGCCGGTCCAGGCCCTCGCTCACGTTCGCCAGCAGGCCGGCGAGGAGGTTGCGGCGGGCGCGCGCCGCCTCCCCGTGCTCGGCCAGGCGGCGGCGCGCCAGCGCGCACACCAGCAGCAGGCCCGCCGCCAGGCTCACCGCCAGCAGCCCACGCTGCAGCGCCGACGCGGGCATCGCGCATAATCGCGAGCACCGAGAGCTGCCGGCTGCTCAGGCGCCGAGGTGCAAGCGGCGTTGCATTTTTTACTACTTTTTTTCCTCGTTCACGGTACGCTCGGAGACCGGTATGTTTCTTGTTTTTTATTTAACTTGCTGCTCGATACTTTGCGCGAGTCCAAGTGTAGTAAAGTGCGGGGTAAAAATTGGTGGGCTTTCAAACGACGCGGCCTCGCTTTCGCCGGCGCGAAATTATTGTTTAAATTGAACACTTCCAGTATTACTTGATATCTACATTTAATATCACACTGTTGGGTCTATTTTAGAATTTTACGTGGCTTTGGGTCGAGTGCAGCAGTTGCAGTTGGCGAGTCCAAGGCAACGACGCGAAACGAAATTATATGCAATTCCGGGAAGTTCGATTAATTTCTTAGTGTCCCCCGGCGCGCATTCGAATCGACCGCCGTTTTTTTCAACTTATTGCATTGGCGTTTGACAGTCCTTGGCCTGCGGTAAACTCCGAGTCTCGACTGATATTAACGATATTTTTTCCTGATGTACGACGTTATTTACAAACTCGAAACTCTAGCGACGAATGTACTTTGCTTCCGTTAATGCAATCAAGCACAGGTCGTCGGTACAAAAAAAGTCAAGTTCCGCGCGGTAGACGCACTAAACGGGCACCTCGGGTACGAGTCGAGGACTTCCTCTGGTCCGGGTCCTCGCTGGTGGAGTCGACGGCGCCGTGGTCAGTCCGGACGGGCGCACTCCTACGACGGCGGTCTCCGGGGGCCACGGCGGAACTGCGTCGCCTCCTCGTGCACGGCTCGTTGGCTGCGCCCGCGGCTACGGTTGCTCGCCGCATTATACTCCGCGTGCGGCGGCAAAAAGCCCCTCTTCTCACGCCTCTGCCTGCGCCTCGGCGAAGCCTCGCTGCTGATCCGCTGCTGCACGGCGGCCGGGGGTCGGTGCGCCCGAGGGGAGCGAGAAACAGACAGTCGTCAGTTAAAAAGGGGTTGCGGGGAAGGAGACTCGGTAGAGCGCGGGGATGAGAGTAGGCGTGGGGTTGTGACTTTGAAAAAATAATGTCGCCGTAGGTGCCGTGTTCATTTTGTGCAAAAATTTCTCTTACGTTCTTTTTTATTTTAAGTTAAGTTGTTGTTTATTTCGACTTAATTAATAGGTATAGTGAATAAATATTTTTTACATGTCATGAGGTATGACGAATCGCGAACTTGTTGCGGCCAGAACGTAAGCGATAAAAAATGATAAAATAAACTGTTACAAGTATTATATCAACTGATTTTTATTTTTGAAAATATTATTTTAAAATAAAAGGAACAGGTGTTTTTTTTTAATCATTTTTTTAAATAATTAAATAAAATTACGTGATTCTCACATTTTTCATTTTTTTTATTAAAAAATTAAAAAATATCTATTTTTTCTTGCTGGAAATTATCCCGACCATTTGAACAAAGGACCTCGTTAATCGAAGCTCCTGTTACATTGCGCAGATAACACAATACGAGGACACGTAGGCAGATATAATGCGATACAATGTATCAAATTTGATACTTTCGGATTCATTAAAAAAAAGGAGAAAAAAACATGCGAGCAGCTTGATGAGGTTTAAATTTGAAATAGCGTATGCTATTAAAGTTTCGTTATATAACAAATCTTGTACTCTAACCGGCAACTTTGACGCAAAGTGTATAATTAAATTTACGCGGCTGCAAATTCATAATCACCGCTAATTAAATCGCCAAGTTGTTCAACTACAAATCGCTCCGCGCAACGCTTAATTAAGAACTTACAGTCCGCGCGCTCACGCTCGCTCGAACATGCACACGTTAATTTACGAATTCGAAAATTCAAAACCGCGTCGTCAATGTAAGTAACCACCTCGGCGGGTACAAAGCCAGCGATCAATCATTCGCATTCGACTGAACGTCGACAAAGCAAATGAAATTCCGGAAATGAACCGGAACTCGCGGTCCTCGGCAAAGCGCGCCTCCCCCCCGGCCAAGCGAACGACGTCCCGCTCTCGAGGCGCGATTTAACGATCCACGCGAGTATCCCGCTGACGCACGCGGCGCCGTGTAAACGCGCGCGCGATCAATCGACCCGAATCGCGCGGGCGAAAGCGCCACCCCCGCCGCGCGAGCGGACAGCTTACCTGCGGGCATGGCTCGCGACGACTGGCCCCGCGGCTGCTCCCTCGACTTGTTGAGCCGCTGGCACGGCTGCTGGTCCGGAGGAGCGCGAGCGGCGACTGCGGCCGTCGCGCGCCCCGCTGCACGTGCCAGGCGCGGCCCCGAGCGACGCCGCGCCGCGACAGCGCCGCCCCGCCAATCAGCACCGGGATCGCGGATCTCGAGAGAGCTGCTCTGCGCACGAGCCGCAGGCCGAGGAGGATCATCAGCGGATTCTCGTCTCTTCCTCGAGGATCGAGTTATATGTAGGTTGCGCGCTTCGTGCGGCGGCAGAGCTTTCGCGGATTTTCAGCAAAGCGAAAATATGGAGCCTTGCTGACGAAGTGGAAATACACAGCTTTGCTAGCGAAGTGGTGATACAGAGCTTTTTTATTTCAATTATTATTAAAAGAAGTTTCTGTACACGCTTTAACGTAAGTTACATTGCCGTACGAGCGTGTTTTTGTCACGGCTGTACGTAAGAGTAATCAATGATG
This sequence comes from Eurytoma adleriae, assembly GCA_900480045.1. Classification (NCBI taxonomy): domain Eukaryota; kingdom Metazoa; phylum Arthropoda; class Insecta; order Hymenoptera; family Eurytomidae; genus Eurytoma; species Eurytoma adleriae. Next base: position 192,854 of record UXGC01000020.1, on the reverse strand, counting down.
ATCGGAGAAGGGGTGAGGGTAAGAAACAATGACTCGGCGGAGCGCCACGAAAGACACTTTGCAGCGAGCGTCGGGAAAGTCCTGCGGGATAGGATTGGGTTCTCTGCGCGTGCGTGGGCGGCGATCGATAGGCCCGTTTCGGCCGGCGCGTAATATAATGCACCGGGCCGCGCGAGACTGCTCTTTTCTATTTCTGCTGCGAGAGCCGAGTGCGCGCACAGCCACATATACACGCGCGCGTCGAAAAAGAACGCGGCCGACAGTCGATTGACCCGTTTCGCTCGCCCGCTCGGATCTCGCGGCCTCCTCCCCCCGCGGCTGTTCAGCCGCTAAATTGAAAGAGGATCGCGCGCCCAATAAAATTCATTTGTTTTCCCCTTTTTGTTCCCGGAGCGACGTTTTATTCAGCGGTACCGGGGAAATTTCACAGGGATGAGCGGAGGATTTCTTTCAACGTGAAAAATTGAGATTTCCTTTTTAAGCTGGCTGACGTTTGATTTTTGTTCGCTGCGCAGGGATGAGTGATCGAATAATTTTGTTGAGATTGATTTATTTTAAAATAGGGTTTTCATCAAGATTCAATTGAGTTATGCTTCGAGATTTTTGCCTAAAGATTACTCTCCATTCGCCAGTTCGTGCCAGTCTTTCGATTGCAGGTATCGGAAGTTGACAATTCCACTGATAAATCTTTCGGTGGCAGAATGCTGAAAATAACAATATATCCTTTAAATATTTCAACTAAAGATCAATCTAGATTAAAGTGAATTATTAATTAACACGTCATGATTTAATTATTCATTTTCTATAGTTTTAATTATTTCTTTCGCAAGTATTATTTTTTTTTAAATAATTAGACTTCTTTAACGCTGTTAGTAAAATCCGTGTCGCGCAACAAACTTTAAAAGCTCAAAAATGGAAACCAACTGTCGAATAACAGGCGAGACGTGTTCCGGATTGACCTTCTCCAGCTCGTCGGCCTCCCCGAGCAGCCAACTGACCAGGGCGGCGACGACGACGGTGACGGCGCAGCCGAGCAGAGTGAAATAGAGAACGGCCACCCGGAATAAAATCATGGGCTGCTGCGCGGGCTCGAGGGGTGGCGGCTCGGTGACCTCCTGACTGGTCAGCGTCTCGTTCAGGGGGTACGGGCAGCTCGCCACGCTGGTCGGCAATCTGGGATTGCTCACTCGGCGGTGGGCCACGTGCCACTGGGTGCCCCCCGTCAGCCAGAGCATGAGGCCGAGGGAGACGGAGGCGCCGGCCGCGGCGCCCCTCTTGCCCACCCACGGCACCAGCATGCCCAGCACGAAGAGGCCGAGCAGCGGACCCTCCGTCGCGCTGTTCAGCCCGTAGGCCATCTCGAACACCGTGCCCAGACGCTCCACGACGAAGATCAGACCGATCGTCATCAGACCCACCAGCACCGACGTTACCTAAGATTTATAACAGTCATGGGCCGTCAACAGTGTTCGTGGATGTAGCGGAAATGTGTATGTGAGGTATCGTAAGGAAATTGAGGAATTGAGAGATCCAGTAGGTAAAGTTCTGTGTGATTTACATGTAAGATGTTTTCAAATTTTTCCCTTGACATCTCATGTCATTGTAAACAATGACTTTGGTGTCTGTGCTACGTAAAGTTCAATAAATGTAATTTCACTTAAATAAGTGGATAGTCCTTAATTTAACGCGTCACTTTCAGTTATTACACGGTCAACATTTATCGCAAACTAACTGATTCACTCATGTAAGCCAAATTTCACTCATTGAACTTTAAAAGGTTTAATGTACATGTACGTATGCCCTCGCGAGTTTACGAACTTTCATGATGTTGGCGGCTTTCGCGTCCTTGTTGGGCCCCTCGGCCATCCAGCGGTCGATGAAGTTCTCGTAAATAGTGCCGGAGAGCGTATTTAGACTCGCGCTCATCGTCGATAGAGCGGAGCTGACCATCCCGGCGAAGAAGACTCCCGGCAGTCCGAAAACGTGACCGGCGATGTCCATCACATAGTAGGGCAGCGTCTGATCGATCCGCGTCACCAGCTTTTGCAATGATTTATAAAATTATGAGAAAAGAGAAATTTTGCTTTGAATGCAGCTTAGCGAATAATTTAGTGAATTTCAAATTATGTTTGTAAGCTGCTTGCATATGCATATATGGATAATTACCTGAGCCTTGTAGGGATCGCAGTCGTGGTAGCGGGCGTACATAATTATTCCTGCGTAAACGCAAGCTACTTGCAGCGTTGCCCAGCCGAATGATGTCAGCATTATAGCTCTTAAATCATGTCATTAAATAAATTTTATTCAACTATTCCATTTTTATTGAAAATAAAAATTATTTTTATCTATAGATATTGATTGACGTGGAACGAATGAAAAGTATGTACTTTTTCACGTCGGATTCCTTCTCTATCGCCAAAAATCGTTGGATGTATTTTTGTCCTAAAGCGAATCGACTGAGCATCGTGAACGTCATGCCTACCGACATCGCCCAAAAAGTGTTTCTGTCAAATGGGCTTGGATTCACGCTGCAACGAACAAAATGTACATTTTTCTTTTGTACTGAAAAAAGCGAAAAACATTTAGATTAATATTTTACTCGAAAAATTTAATCCTCCCTCCCTTTTCGGCTATATTCCACGCAGCTTCAATACCACCGACTGCTATTACTCCGAGCACTATCACAATAGATAAACCAGAAATTGTAAAAATGAATTGCAACGTGTCTGTCCATACGACTGCTCTAACGCCACCCTGTGAAACAATAAAACACAATTGTTTATTCAATTAAAATAACAAATCGTAATATTAGATATAATAACAACCAATATTTACAAAATCATTATTCTCATAAAATTTGCAAAAACTGTAGTAAAATTTCTAATAAATTTAAAAAGGAAGTATAAAGAAAACCTTGCTAGGAAATAGTCGCAAATTTTCTAATAGCCTACTATGTGTGAGAAAATTGTAAAAGCTGCACTTATGCAATTTTTTAGTAGAAATGTTTTGACCTGTCGAAACAGCTCGCTCGATTAAACGGATTACGAAAAAAGTAGTAACTCACCAAACTCGTGTAAGTGATGCAAATCAAACAAAAGAATGGTGTTATCATATGCAAATCGAATCCGGTCACTTGGGAAAACGCAAGCGAGGGCGTGTATACCACTACGGGGATGTATACAAGCAGAGAGACGGTATACATCGCGGAGGCAAATACCCTGACAGCCCTGGAGAATCTCAATTCCAAGTATTCGTGGCAACTGGCAACTTGAAGCCGATGGAACACTGGCATCGTCACGTTGGCGGATATCAAGCCTATCAGAAGGGCTGCAATCGTCGCCGCGAAGTACTGGCTGCCGTGCAGGTAAACTTCCGTTGGTACACCAAGAAATGTTACCCCTGACAAAAAACTGGGTAGGATGAAGTAAGAACATGTTTTTGCCAAATAGTTACATATCTTGTATCGATGGGTTATTTTAGGTAATAATACTAAAATAATCAGTTGGATAAGAAATTATTAATTTATTCAGTAATTAATATTCAGTTGATAAAATTAAATTATTTGAAAATAAGTAAATTCCATATTATTATTTCGAAAATTATGATAATGGCGTCGCGTATATAATTATAATTACGCAGGCTTAAAATAAGAAATATCTAAGGTAATAAAAAAAATGTGCTTAAATGTAGTTTTCTATTGCAATTAACTGCAATTTTACAGTGCGGTGAACCAATGTTGTTCAAATTAAAGTGGCCTACCTTCGGTGAGTCGATAAACTTATTTCGCAATCTAGTAAATTAGCATATAACACGACGGTTTGCAAGCTTGAGAAAAATATAGATTAAGATTTTTAGTAGGATCAACTTTCACTGCCTTAAATAAGTAATAGCTGTAGATTAATCAAAATTATTTTCATTGATTAACATTTTATTCAGTTAATGTTGTAAATTTTCACACGCTAGAATTTCTCGTGATATTTCATAATTTACTCTAATAAAGGGGATATCTTCGTCGTACAACGCGCCGTTAATGCACAGTGTATTGACTCTTACTAGTTAATTTTATTAAAGATAAAGCGATTTAGGATAATTATGATTAACCATGTGCAAGAGCTACAATTGGTATTGCCTCCTTTAAGTGACACATCACTTTCTTCACGATATGTACGCACGTACCTCGCAAGTATGCTGATTGCGACCGGAATGTAATGCATGTGCTTCCCGCCGTAGAGGTACTCCGAGGCGCTGTTCTGCTTACTGAATATCGCGAAGTACAAACCGATCAATAGGCTGACACCCAGCAAGCAGCCGAACAAACAGTAATCCGACCAGCCGAAGATCAATTGCCTCATTTCCGTGGCTGGGGCCAAAGTGGTCAATGCTGACTTCATTTTTTTCACGAGGACTGTATCGATGATAATTGAACGGGCCTGTGAAAAACTGCTACGCGACGACCGAGTGAAAGAGTGAACTTGAGTTTGAGGCCAATAACAAGAGATTTCGTAAGAACTTCAGCGGAGATAACGGCAATAAAAATGGTAGGAAGCATTAGTTTATTGAAACGGCAAATACCTGCTTACTACGTAATGGCAGTCGTGACGATTTTTTTTTCTCATCGTAGATGCGCTGATTTACTTATCAGCTGCCATATTACTTTCGCTTACATTATATTCTAGATATTTGTTTACTAAAAATAGACGAGTTCTAATTGAACATTTGATTTGTAGCCTTAATTTGATGATTTACTTAATGCATAATAATGGCATTGCTTATGTCATTGATTTGAGATAATAACAGATTTTCATAAACAACAGATTCTTTACACGAAAAATTAAAATTGAAAAATTAAATTTATTTTGTAGAATGTTTCCCGTCAGTCTTCTCAAGGTTAATATCATTCGTGGGTACACCCAAGTAAAATTTCTTCTTCGGCAGCAGCCTGAAAAATAAAAAATGTTCACCACAGCGTCAGCATTATTCATTCAGTTGGAAAGCAAGAAAAAACTTGGACCAACCCTCGAACAATCGGCGATACGTGCAGCGGGTTAACCTTGGCCAGGTCCACCTCCCCGACGAAGTAACTCGTAACGAGGCCAACGACGACGGCTAAGACAGACCCGATGAACGTGAAGTAAACCACGGCGACGTGGAACAGCGCCATCGGCCTGTCCTGCTCCGCCGTCGGCGTCCGCTCGGTGACGGTCGCTCCGAGGCTGGTCCCGTTGAGCGGGAAGGGACAGCCGTCGACGGAGTGCCCCAGGCCGGGGTAGCGGAGTCTGCCGTGCAGCGTGTGCCACTGGACGCCGGCGACGAAGCAGCCCATGCCCAGCAGGGTGACCGAGGCGCCGGTGAGCGCGCCGGTCCGGCCGACCCACGGGAACAGCAGCGCCAGCAGGTACAGACCCAGGAGCGCGCCCTCCATCGCGCTCGAGATGCTCATGGCCACCTCGAACACCGTGCCCAGCTGCTCGACCACGAAGACCATACCGATCGTGACGACGCCCACGATCGCGGATACCACCTGGGGATCATATTTCTTAATGAATGACTGTGCACGTTAAATAAGTGAATTTTAGAAAAAAGACGCCGTTTAGTCGTTGATTATCTGTAATTGATAATAGCGAAGGAGTTTCTTACGTGCCTTCATGATTTTCGCTGCTTTTGCGTCTTTGTCGTGATCCTCCTTGATCCAGCGATCTATGAAGGTGTCGTAGATTGTTGCGGATAGGGTGTTTAAGCTTGCGCTCATCGTGGACAGGGCTGAACTTACTAGACCCGCTAGAAAGACACCTGGTAGTCCCGATATGTGACCGGCAATGTCCATGACGAAGTAGGGCAAAGTTTGATCACTTCGTGATATTAACTTTTGAAAAATAAATAAAATCATGTGCATTTTTTATGTAATTGTTATACACACGTGTTTTTATAAATAAAAAGATTACCCCCGCCTTTAGTGGATCGCAGTCATGATATTTAGCGTACATTATCAGTCCAGTAAGTACACATATGAGTTGCAGTATCCCCCAACCACAAGTCGTTAAAAATATTGCTCTAAAAAATAGAAAAAGAAATTATTTTTAAAATAAACATAAGTGATTTGTTTCAATTTTAAGTTTTGCGCTTTGGACTGTACATACTTATTCATGTCTGCTTTATTTTCTAGAGCTAAGAATCTCTGAACGAATTTTTGCCCTAAACCAAACCAATTAAGCATAGAAAATGTCATTCCGATAGTCATGGCCCAGAACGTGTCTCTCCTGAATGGACTTGGATTCATGCTAAAATATTTCAAATGGTCTACTTTAATAATCAATACAATTAGTATATTCGATATTGTTTAAACGTGGCAAAAATTGTTCACTCGAATAATTTTATGCGACCACCTCTATCAGCAATCCTCCAAACTTCACCAAAACCACCGACTGATATTATACTCAAAATTAAAACCGACATCAAACCGCAGATCGTAAAACCAAATTGTATCGTATCTGTATACACCACTGCCTTGACACCTCCCTGTAAAACAAACGTTTTAAAAATTAATTTAAAGAATCTAATACGTGTTAAAAGGAGGTTCAAGTGGTTTCAAGAGGTTCAAGTGATTTACCAAGCTCGTGTAAGTGATGCAGACGATACTGAAAACGGGTGCGATGGCGTGCACACTGTAGCCCGTGACCTGTGAAAAAGCAAGCGCCGGGACGTAGATCACTAAAGGCACGTACACGATGAGCGTAATGATGTACAGAACGGAGGCGAAAGTTTTCGCAGACTTGGAGAATCTCAGCTCCAGATACTCGAAGCTGCTGGAAACTTGGAGTTCGTGGAATACCGGCATTGTGACGTTAACGGATATCAGACAGATGATGAGAGCCGCGAATATCACCGCGTAATATTGACTGCCGTTGTTGTAAACTTCTGTAGGGATCCCTAGGAATGTGATGCCGGAGAGGAAGCTTGCAAGTGCAAATTGACAGTCATTAAAGTAATTTATGTGGCTTTCATTTTATGTTGCATTTTAGGCATTCTATTTGTTTTTATAGGACGAGATAATAGTATGCGCGAAAGAAACAAAATCATTCAAAATGTTGCCCATGCATTCTTTTTACCTGTAAAAACTAATTTTACCGACCTTGCTAAAATGCTTGCAGCAACCGGAATGTAATTCATCGACTTTCCTCCGAACAAATATTCCGACGTACTATTTTGTTTACTGAAGAATCCATAGTAAATACCAATCAGTAAACTTACTCCGAGAAGCCCGCCAAATAAAGCGTAGTCGATCCAACTAAATATCAAATGCGTACCGTCGTTTATAAATTTTTCACCACTGATATTTGAATCCATGATGTTTCCCGCGCGAATAGTTGCTAATTAATAGGCGCGAAATGATAAGTTGATTGAGAGAGGATTAACTGAGAGGAAAAATTTAATAAGCTGATAAGCGGCGGTGAGGTGAAAACATCTTTGCTCATTAAGTGGTATTTTATTTGCATATTTGATTACATGCAGTTGTAATAATTTCATTAACCTTATCTTGCCACTGAGAGACGAGATAAGGCTAACTGCACAAAATCACCTGCACTGTACAGACATTGAAATGATATTGTTTAAATTAGATTCGCTAGTCTGTTTTCGAAGACGTGTAACGTTATCCTATGATTTGTGATTTGATGCCTGACGCAATGGAATGTTGCGTGCAAAAGATAAGGAGATAATTTAAGAAATTATGCATTTACTGCATAATTATACATGAATGTACTCCTCGATATGTAATAACTAGCAAATTTTTATATAACCAATTCTATTAAAAACATTTTAAACTTTTTTTCGAAACACATATATAAATAATTTGATGAATTGATGAGATTATAAGGATTTTATTCATTTAAACGCACGAAATAGATATTAATAAATAAACTTTATTGTTTAACTGGCTCCTTCACTACATCTTTCAAAGGCACTTCCACATATTTCTTCTCTGGTAAAAATCTGAAACATGTCGTTAAAATATTTTGTGTAGTGACCAATCATGAGTTGCACAATACGCTTTGTTGAAAAATAAAAATATTTATCTAGTAATAATTAAATTTTATGTTTTTATAAATTGCAGTTGTCATCCATGAAAATACATATAAGGGATTATTTTTTTTTAATTTCATACTATTCTTTTATGTAAATAATCAAAAATTTGACTGTCCCCTTAAATCACTTTCAACCAAAGATAAATAATGATCAACCGTGACTCTGACCTGCGAATAAACGGCGCGAAATGCTGCCGATCCAGCTTGCTGCGATCGCTCTCGCCCAGCGCCAAGCTGACGATCGAGGCGAGCACCAGCGTGCCGGTCATCCCGACTAGGATCAAGTAAAAAAAGGAGATTCGGAAGATGAGCGCCGGCTCCTCGTCGGGCGTCGGCGGCCTCTCCGTCATGGCGCTCGCGTTACGCGCCAGCGTCTCGTTCAGCGGGTAGGGACACTGGTCGGTCGAGGTGGGCAGGCTCGGGTACCGGATGTGCTTGTTGAGCATGTGCCAGGCGATGCCGCCGGACAGCCAGGTCATGAAGGCGAGGGAGACGCACGCGCCGGTCAGGATGCCCCGCTTGCCGATCCACGGGGCGAACATGCCCGCGACGAAGAGCCCGAGCAGCGGTCCGTCCACTATCGTGCTCAGGCTGTTGGCCATCTCAAAAACCGTGCCCAGGTGCTCGATCACGAAGATCAGCGCGACGGTCACCAAGCCGATTATCAGGGATATCAGCTGCAAATACGCATGTTTTTCTTTTTCTCGTTTATCGGGAAAAGGGACCCGAGAAGGCGGGTGCTTTGATTTGCGATAAGATTTACCTTCATGATGTTGGCGGACTTGGCCTCCTTCCCGGGGCTCTCCGGGATCCAGCGGGCGATGAAGTCTTCGTAAATTATACCTGACAGAGTGTTTAAGCTGGCGCTCATGGTGGACAGGGCCGAGCTGACCAGGCCCGCGAGGAATACCCCCGGTAGACCGTGAATGTGGCCGACGACGTCCATCACGTAGTACGGCAGGGTTTGATCGTTTCGACTCACCAACTATACTCAATGATTTTTCACCTTACGAAATGTCGTTTATTTATCAAGTGTGGTAGGCCTTTTCTTACCTTAGCACTCAGAGGATCGCAGCTGTGATATTTAGTGTAGACTATGAGACCCGTCACTACGCAACAAAATTGTAGTGCTATCCATCCTATTATCAGAATCAGAATGGCTCTAAAATTTTAGTGAAATTTAATTTGTTTCTTTTAAATTGTATTCGAATAGTAAAAACAATTACTTTCTAATGTCAGGTTTCTTTTCGACGGAGAGGAATCTTTGAATGAATTTTTGTCCAATACCGAAACGGCTAAGGTTGCTAAAAAAGTTTCCAATTACCATGCTCCAAAACGTTGTTCTCACAAATGGACTTGGATTCATGCTTCGCGTGAAAATTTTTATTTACGTATAGTTAATAACGTACATTGAAATCATTTGAACTTTTTTTATGAAATTGGTCTTAGCACACTTACTCGAAAATATCAAGCCTTCCACCCTCTTTAGAAATTCTCCACACTTCTCCAAATCCTCCAACCGATTGTACTCCAATGACGAGAACCGTAAACAATCCTCCAATTGTGAAGAAAAATTGAATAGTATCCGTCCACACGACTGCTTTTACACCGCCCTAATGTGTTGTGTATTGATATCAACATTATACAATAGCAAGCATAGGCAACAATACAATACGATTGAAATTTATGAAATTCATACATTTATTTACACAATTTTAGAATTTTTGTTCAACTTACCAATGTTGTATACGTAATGCAAACAAAACTGAATATCGGTGTTATAGTATGAACGCCGTAACCGGTAACTTGTGAAAAAGCAAGGGCCGGCACGTAAATTACCACTGGTATGTACAGCATCAACGATATGATGTACAAAAAGGATGCCAGCTGACGTATTGTTCTGGAGAATCTTAATTCCAAATATTCGTAGCAACTCGAAAGTTGTAAATCGTAAAATATAGGTATGAAAATGTAAGCAGTAATCAGTCCACTAGCGATTGCAGGTAAAGCTGACAACACGTACATGGCGCCGTGAAAGTAAACCTCCGTGGGAATGCCCAAAAATGTTATGCCTGACAAGAAACTAAAAATAGGGAAAAATAATGTTCGTGTTTTATAATTAAGTCGATAAAATTAATATGGCTTGATATAAATATGAGTATAAAAAATGATTGATAAAATGTTGCTTTATTGACTTATATTTCGCAGTAATTCGGCAATTACATCACACTTGAATGAATGTTTGTAATTGTTAATTAAGACTTAAAAAATAAAAGAGTTAATCGTGATTCTTTCCGACCGTAAATTTTGATAGCACAAAAAACTGATTTATTTTATTTTACAAGAACAATTTAAAAAATGTCGAAGAAATAATATATAATATATAATATAAATATAGGAAACAAACCTTGCAAGAATACTCATTGCAACAGGGATGTAAGACATAGTTTTGCCGCCGAATAAATATTCATTGGCACTGTCTTGCTTGCTGAAAAAACCAAAGTAAACGCCAATTAACAGGCTCACGCCTAGGAGTCCACCAAACAGTGTATAATCGGTCCATCCGAATGTCAATTGCCGTAATTCTTCCATTTTCGGTGTTTCTACTATTAGGTCGATTTTTAGAAAATTTTGTTGCTGACGTGAGTGCGAGTCAAGCAGGAGTCAACTTAGCACTGACTATTCCTACATTGTCCCAATAAATTGCACGTCAGGGCGCCTCACGGTTATTCCTCTTGAATGACGCGGTTGTGAGATAATGACATTTATTCTTTGATATTAACAGAAAGCAATATTAATTTTGAGTTATTGGTATAATTGGAGACTATGACACTTGAATAAAGTAACTGCAAAAAAAGTTATTTAAAGAGATAATACATTTTATGTTTTTAAATTATTTTATGTTTATTTTAATAGAATATTAAAGAGCGAAGGAAAAGTGGCAAATAATAGATTTTACACTCCCTGCTGCTTGAGGCATTGCGGGCATTACTGACTGTACTCAAGTGATATGTTTTAATGAATGCATTCTGCACCGTAAGTAAACGTTTCCATAATGGATTAATTAATAGATTCTGATAAACTTTATCAATGCTTATGCGTAACCAAACTGATAGCATCATTTTATTTAAGGATACAAGAATAAATTTAACATTCATATTATTTTTCATTACTCATTACAAACATGTAAATTAATTAATAAGATATCAGCATTCGACATATCATTATGCAATTACAGCGTAAAAGTGTAAGATACTCATAAAATAGTGTTAACGTCTTATTAAAAGGTATATTAATTTAATGTCGCTCATTTCTGGTGGGATTATTTTAAATAAAAACAGAAAAGTAAAGACGCGCGCACTGATAATGTTGGAGTACTGCAAATTCGAATGATTTACGCTCCATTAATTCTCATAAAATTCAATTAATAATGCAAATGCATCAAGAGGTATTAATCGAAAAATAAAAAATCTTCATCGTTCTTCGAGTATCACATCAATTCATTATAATAATATATAATTATATAATACAATTGTCAAAAGCTTTATTAAGCACTTAATAATTTTTCCGACGAACTATTAATTAAAAATTTTTTGAACATTTATTAATGCATTTCTGCTTTTATGTAGAGAAAAATATATTAATTTTTGCGAAATCCCCTGCATCGCCCTTTTTGATGACGTACAACCATTAAAGAATAATAGCTGCGCCTGCAGATGTAAGATCATAAGTTTTCGAGTTGTTAGAGTTGACGGCTTAAGATGCGGCTTTTTGTGACTCCTTTTTGCACGTGCCGTTCTCGGAACCCTTCCGGATTTCTTCCTCGCTCTTTTTATCGCCGGAAATTTCTTTCAGCGGCACTTCCACATATTTTTTTCTCGGGAGAAATCTGCAAAAATGGAAAGAGTTTAAAATTATAACGAGAGAGCGAAGAGCGAATAAAACATCACTGCTGGAAGTGGTCTGACTTTTTCCCACGGATGAAATGGGTTTTCAACAAGAAAAAAAAAAAAAAAAAAAAAAAAAAATACTTGAAAAATCGAGTGTATAAATTAATCTAATAAAAAAAGTTTTCATCTGCAATGCACTGACGTTCACTCAATCGTACGATATTGTATGAATTTTTATTATACCTATAGATAACTCAAATTAACATTTGAATAAGATAAAGTAAATAATTCCTTATCAGCAGTAGTACTCGTTGCCTCTTTATGCAATGCAACCGATTTTTGCGAAATCCTCCGTCAGCGGAAAGTTACGTCGACGTATCGGGAACACTCTCACCTCTGTGCGACTGGCGAAACGAGGTCCGGGTGGACGGCGGCGGACTCGTCCTCGCCGAGAACGAGGCTGGCGGCGAGGCCAGCCACTACGACCACCAGTGTGCCGATGAAGTTGTAGTGGAGCATGGATATCCGAAACAGGAAGAACGGCTGCTCGTCGTCGACGTCGGGTCGGTGAGTGACGGCGGCCAGGGTCTCGTTGTGGGGAAACGGGCAGCTCTCGACGGAGGTGGGCAGATTCGCGTGGCGGCCGCGCCTCTTGTAGACGCTCAGCTGGCTGCCGATCACGAGGCAGTGCATGACCACCAGGGAGGCGAGGCAGCCGAGCAGGGCACCTCGGGGACCCACCCGCGGCAGCAGCATGCCAAGGACGAAGAGGCCGACCAGCGGACCCTCCACCACGCTGCGGATGCTGATGGCTACCTCGAAGATCGTGCCCAGGTGCTGCACCATGAACGCCATCGCCAGGCCCATCAGTCCCACTATCACCGACGTCACCTGTACCGATGCGATTTACATTCAGTCACGCAGTGCTCGACTCCCTTTTATATCTGTTGCAATGACATTCCTAGCGAGGTGCAACTATGATACCGGCTTATCGGTGCTTTTTTCTTCTAATACGCTTTCGAAGGGAAGAGGACGTGGTTAAAGAAATTCAAGAGGAGAGATTAAAAGGGGAAAGGAAATAAAGCTAAAAGCTAAGCGCGATAAAGGGGCGCAGATAAGCTATGCAAATGGACCTTCATAATGGTGGTGGCTCGCACTTCTTTGTTCGTGGTCTCGGGCAGCCACTGATTGACGAAGTCGTCGTAAATCGTGCCGGCGAGCGTGTTCAGGGAGGCGCTCATCGTGGAGAGAGCGCAGCTAACGAGCCCCGCTAGAAACAGGCCTGGCAGGCCCGACAGGTGACCCGCTACATCCATTACGTAATACGGGAGAATCTGGTCGCTTCGTTTCACGATCTTGAAAAAAAAAGAAACACAAGTGGGCTTAAGTCTAGGTAGGTTACCCTTTTTTTATCGCTCAGGAGATCTTTTCGACTTAGTTCGACAATGCAAGTGGGCCGCGAAAAAAACGGAGAATAAAAAAAAGGAAAAGATGATTAGGTACTTTTGCTTGAAGGGGATCGCAGTCGTGGTACCAGGCGTACATTATCAGACCGGTGAAGCCGCAGATTAACTTCATGACGATCATGCCGACGCACATTAATAATATCGATCTGAAAGTGAAGTTATTAAAAGATTGAGAAGATTTTGATGTGTCGATTTTTTTAATAGTTAAAAAGGTTACTTTCTGGCGTCTTTCTCCGTAGGTATGGACAAGTATCTCTGCACGCTTCCTTGCCCGACGCCCAGATGAGAGAGAAACACGAAAACGTAACTTATCGTCATTCCCCAAAAGGATTTCCTGACGTAGAGACTTGGGCTCATGCTGCAAATACGACAATTCTTAGTTTTTTGCCTATAGGAGATCTGAAGTGCACTTTTTCTCTCAGTGCAGGTAAAAAAAGTAGTATATACACCAAGAAATAAAAAATGCTTCACGTGCATTTACATTCGATCCGGTGCATTCTTTATTTTCTTTCCCCATAGATGTATAATGTACTATTTTTTAGAGAGCAGTGGATGAGAAAGTAGTCCAAGGGTAAGAAATTAAGCTCTTTGTAACGTACTCGAATATTTCCGTACGATTTCCCTGGCCGGCGATTTCCAGTGATTTAGAAAAGCCGCCCACTGCGTAGGCGCCGATGAAGAAAATCGCCAGCAGACCTCCCATTGTGAATCCGAACTGTACAGTGTCCGTCCATATGACAGCTTTAACTCCTCCCTTTGTGTCAATAATTTTTTTTTTTTAAATTTAAAATAATTTACAACTTTATTTTTAATCAATTAATCTATGGTACGGTGAATTTTTGAAGTGATCAATGATTGCAAAATTGTTATAGTATTTTTTCTGGATTGGCTTTATTGTAATCTTTAGTCACCATTAATTAACTTAATTCGATCGATAAATTGCAAGTTTCGGATATCACCTAGTAATTCTGATTAGGCTATCCATGGGAATGTAATTTCAATACTACCGTAGGCTCACCAAACTCGTGTAAACGATGCAGATGGAGCAGAGCACCGGCAGGATGGTGGCCATGCTGTAGCCGCTGACCTGGGAGAAGGCAAGCGCGGGCACGTAGATGACGATCGGTATGTACATCAGCAGGGAGACGACGAAGAGGGCTGATCCGATGATCCGTATGCGCCGCGAGAAGCGCATCTCCAGGTACTCGTAGCTGCTCGAGAGCTGGAGTTTGTAGAACACCGGCAGAAATACGTAGGCGGTGATCAGGCAGGTGATCGTCAGTGTCGCGACGATCAGGAAGTACGCCGAGCCGTGCTGGTACACCTCGGTCGGGACGCCCAGCAGCGTCACCCCGGACACGTGCCTTCGGATCAATGATCCCGTATTTTTTTTTTCAAAAATTTCATTTCTCGTAGAGATGGCTTTGCCTTGTTAATTTTTTTAAGCACAGGTATGTAGGTTGAAGTCAAAAAGTTGAAAAAGAATTTTTTTTAAATAATAGGTCTTTTTATGTATATTTATTTTTTAAATAAAATGAAACATAGAAGAAAGCATAACGGTTTAGCAAGGCGGTTAGTAGCGATTGGTCAAGGTCTTGTTAACGTATTTTGTAATTTTGCACGGTAAAGTTTGCGCGAAGGAAAACTGAGTGAATTAGCAAAATACGTTTGATGAAGTCAAGGTCTCCCTTTGAATTTTGTCGAAAACAAGGCGGATTTATGAAAGTAACAGCCGAAGCTCTTTAACCGACGTCACTCGTCCCGTTGTAAGATCAAAGGGCGCCGCCGCACAACGGAGTGACGGCACAGAAATTTTAGAGCGCTGTATCTTCTTTAATTTTAAAGTTATCATAAAAAGTTTCGAAACTTCACCGGTGCCCCTTTATCCCTCGAGGTTTCTTAATTCGCTTTCTTGCGTATAAAATTATTTATTATTATCATTCACTTCGCGCAGAAAAAAAGATGATTGACGCCTTTTGTGCGCGTCCGTTGCATAAATTGAATATAGTAATTTTAAAATTAATATCCCGAGGACCGAAAAGGGGATTATCGACGGGACGAGATTATCTAGACGGTAGCGAGAACACTAATCGTTTTTTCTCCTGGGCCGTGTATAATTTTAAAATGAGCCGAGGCTACCGGTGCAGCGATAGTCGCAAAAGGCCGGCGAAAAAGAGGAAGAAATACTGACCCTGCTAACATGCTCGTAGCTACCGGGATGTATCCCATGGTTTTGCCTCCGAAGAGGTACTCCTTCGTATTGTTTTGTTTACTGAAGAATCCAAAGTAAAGGCCGATCACCAAGCTCAGTCCTATTAAAATACCGAACAACGTGTAGTCCACGGCACTCAAAATTAACTCCTGAAATTCCAACATAGTCCTTGCGGTTGCATTTTCAGCCATGTTTACTTTCAATTTTTCTTCTCAATTGATTGACACTGAACTGATTCTGATGATAAATTGTTACGACACGCATTAAATTTTATATAAAACACAGGGAGTAGATCTGCAATAGTACGATTGTCGCAGTGCTGAAACTAACTGATAGGAGCGTCGAATTGAAGATAAGAGAGGGATTTTTCAGTTGTGCAGGAAAAATTTAGAGAACATCAAATTTGTTTAAGTGTAATTTATTGTGATGTAGACCAGTGGCGCCAAACGTACAAAAGATAACAAACTCTTTAATGAGATTTTATTTATAACCGTATGTACAAACGAACTTTGCCTCGCGAGCTATTTACAATCTATGATACACAGTGATGCGTAAAGCACCTCTTACGAGCCCAACATTAATCTAATGATGATGCATTCGTTAGCCTCATATTTCTCGTCGCTTTTTACATTTCATTATTGTAAAAAATTAATCGATACAGGCGAGATTATCTCCTTTAGCGTACCAAACAATGATTTTACATTAGAGAAACAAAATTTAATTTTCAAACAAATTTTCCTGCTTCAATTTGTCGTGGTAGAAATCGAAGTCTAAAACTTAAAACCTAAAATAGTAATAGTAGTAGCTTACGTTGCCCTGCAAGTCGGTAGCATCGGGCGCACGAAAGCCATTGATTGTATAGTATGTATAGTAAAATTTTCACTGGGGTACTGTATCCCTTGAGGGAGACATCGAGACGTCTCCTCATAAGCCTTAAAAGTAAATCGCTAATCTTAACGAACTAAGCGTAGTCTCTCGGTGCGTGTGCGTCGACTCTAAGGTCACTGAACGATCCTCGGGTAGGATTGATTTTGATCTTTCATTCGTTTATTTTCTCTCTCTCTTACACACAATCTCGCTCTCACTCTCTCTCTCTCTTACTCTCCACGTAATTTTCGGTATTTACAAGCGCGCAAGCGTCGTCGGCGTTAAAAGAAAGAGGGCCGCCGGATCAAAGATCGCCGCCGCCTCGTTCTCGCCGTCCCCCTTCCTTCCCTCTTTTCTTCCACTGCGGGCGACTTAAGGCTGATGAAAGGAAGAGAAAAACATCGCTCGCCGGCGCGGCTCCCTTGGCTCCGGGGCTCAGCTCCACGAGAAACTAGTTGCAATCGTGTACGTGCCGTCCAGCGTCTCGGCGCTATTTACATACATATGTATATCTATATACAGGACGCGGTGAATACTTATTTATTCAGCTCCGCGGGGATTTGCTCGTCGCGGCGAGACTGCGACGCGTATATGCGAGCGAGGATCGCCGGGCCGCGTGAAAGTATATAATCCCGCGCGAGCGCTAATTAGCGGATTAATTCGTTGACGGCCGGCGCCGGGGCGGCTCTTTGATGTGCGCGCCCCTCAAAGCCGCCGGCTCGATCAATTCCTTCGACGAGACGCTGCCCTCGCTCGCGTCGCCCGATCGCTCGGATTTTTTATTCATTGCTCCGATTTTTTGTCCGGCAGCTTTTTTCTGTATTTGTCTAATGTCGCTCGGGTTCGTTTGAAATTCAGATGCGAGAGTTTCGAAACTACCGCGCCGTAGTCGGTGGAAAGTTCATCGGGTTTTATAACGTTTCGACGGGACGTTGAATTAACCGAGTAATGGATGTAGCTTTTTATAGACGAACCGTTGTCCGGTGCTAAATGAAGATTGATCGCTACGAAGTAGGGTATAATTACTCGCGACGAAACCGTTCGGTACAAGATTATACAGCTTAACTTTAGAAGTTCAGGCTAGAGATCGTAGATTCTGCTAAATTGATTATTCCCTTTTCATAAATTAATTCAAATTAACGAAATAAAAACACTTGTACAAATCGGCTCCACCATTTACTATCGTTCGTAAGGTAGTTCTGCTTAATCGTCAGCAAGTAACGTCCCACTGGTAGCCGCGCGAACTACTTCCAAGCTTCCAAAGCCGCTCAATCCCACTTGTCTCAGCGCAAGGAGGCGAAGGCCTTGAGCAACGCGTGCATCGCGAGCACCGCGGCCGCGACCAGCCAAGACGAGTGCGTCTCCGGCGCCGCGTTGAAGAGTATGCCGAACTTGAGGCCGACGCTGCGCCTGAGGTGCGTCCTTAACAGCGGGTTCTTCATGCTGGTGGGCCCGCAGTGCAGCAGCGGCGCGTCCCAGAGGCTGCGGTCCCGCTTGCCCAGCAGCAGCGCGTACTGGCCGTACCAGTCGACGCTGATGCGCGCGCGCAGCCCCAGGGTGGAGGGCGCGTCCACCGAGTGGGGCACGCAGCTCGCCGGCCAGCTCGAGAGCCGGGCGAGCTTGGCGCCGTCGGCCAGGGCGGCGCCGCAGCGCCGGGCCACCGCCGGGTCGCCGGCGATCAGCAGGCTCTCGGCCACGTGGAGGTCGAGCTCGGTGGTGCCGGTGGGGGTGGCCGGCAGCAGGGGCCGGCGCGTCGTCGCCTCCTCGCGGCGCTGGTTGCCGCGCAGCATCGCCGCGAAGGACTCGGCCATCGAGGGCTGGGCGCTCTGCAGCAGGTGACGGTAGTAGTCGGCCTCGTCGAGGCTGCGCTTGCCGCGCTCCTCCTCGGCCGAGCGGCGCCGGTGCTGCTGGCGGCGGGCGCGCTGCACGTAGCTGCCGGCCGCCGCGATGCCGTACAGGAAGCCGCTGCAGCGGGCGTCGCCGAAGTAGTCCCAGCGCCCGGTCCACAGTTTGTCGCCGGCGTAGATGCGCAGCTGCCGACGCAGCCACACGCCGCCCGGGTGGGACTCGCACGCCGGGCTGATCCAGGAGCCGCCCAGCAGGGCTGGCAGGGCGACCACTTCGTGGAGCAGCGGCGGGCTGTTCTCGGTTCCGCGGGATATGGCTCCGCAGATCGGGCAGTTGTGGATCTGGAGGGGAGAAAATATTAGAAAATTGTTTATTTACGAAATTAAATGAAAATCGAGAACGCTAGATTTTTATTTGCGTAGTTGATTTTAAAAAATCAGCGATTAATGTACGCGATAGAATGAAAAAAGGACCAAGGATTGACGGGCCTTCTTTAAGTAGTGACCTATTGTTCTTTCGCTGCGAGATTAATATCAGCTCGAGCAGCATCGGATGAATATTTCAACGTATGTGAATGAATCGATAAAATCTGAAAGTCCACGAGTCATCGGAGACTTCCGTAAGACATGTGCTCTTCGACTATCTCTTCAATCACTCCGACTTTGAACTAGATCTCGGGTATACAGTTAACTAGACTCCTTACGCACGACTTTAATCAGTACGCGCCGCGACGTGTACGTTAATCGATCACCGGGTAATCTTCGTGTAAAATCTCATTAATCACTGCAAAGTTATCAATAAAAAAAGTTTAATTCCCTTCCAGGTAGCCCAAACACTATAGGGAAGCATAAAAAATGATAGTTTCATTTATATCCACCGTTCAAATATAAGCCGCCTCAAACTTTTACAGCCGAGTGGTTGCGGAGAGCCTAGAAAAGTAAGTTCGCCGCGGAAAAGGTCCATATGCGACGACCGTAAAAAAAGAAAAGCAGGCGTAAGATTACAAATCCGCACTGGGTATCGCGTTGCCGCGGCAAAAAAAAACAACGGACCTCTCTTCGACGAAAGACGGGCGCGCTGGGAGAAAAAGTGAAAAGTCGAACATATGGACTGTTGGGAGTAAACAAGAGCTTTTCCCCCGAGTTCTCACACGCCCGAGCCGTCGTCACGGGGCAGACGGACGTCGGCGCGCCATATGGAGCCGGTTTTTCCGGATTTAAGGAAAGAACGCCGGGCGTGAACCAATATTATCGTAAGAAACAGAACCGATCGTAATTTATGTTTGCGATTTCCCTCCCAATTAAGTCGGCTCGGGCGGGACGCACGGCTAATGCTTTATTTTCACAGCCTACCTTTTTTACGTTTAGTCGGTAATTGCATTGTGGTCTTTAAATTGAGTTCATATAGTTGAGAAAAAAAAAGTTATTTTCGGATATATCGAATTTATTATTGATAGACGATTCCTCGAAGAGAGATTTATAGATTAGGGGAATCCCTGATATCAAAAATCTTTCAAGTACACAGTAGTATTCGTTTCGATAAGATAATCGCGTAAATACTGCTATTTCGACAACTACGCAAATAAAAATCAAATAAAACTGTTTTTAATAAAATTTTCTTATAGAGAATTTTTCGAAAGTTTTTGGAAATCTAACAAATTTTATTACAGGTGCAGTAAATTTGACAAAAAACTATTATAATTTTTCCTGCAATGTCCGATCGATCATCGAGATTTTGCACGTATAATCATCTATGAAAAGGTACTCACAGTGTCGACCCTGAGCAGGGCATTAGGCTGCAGCGAGGTGGGCCGGTGCGACCTCTTGGACGCCTGGTCGGGCGGCAGGCCGCCGAAGAAGAGCTCGACCCTGGGTCTCTCCGCGGATCCGAACGCGGCGGACCTGAAGCCGGTGGGCCGACGCTGGACGCGCATCAGCCTCAGCTCGTCGAAGTCGATGTTGAGGGGCGCCAGGCAGTTGACGCTCTTGCCGTGGCGCGCCGGGCTGCCCAGCTCGTCGCGCTGCTGGCCCTGCAGCGAGTTGTACCGCGGGCCCTGCCAGCTCGGCCCGAAGCGCTCCGGCGCTCGCTCGTACACCAGCTGGGCGACGTAGGGCCGCCAGCGCGGCTGCGGTCCGCACGACACGTTCACCCGGTGGCTCAGCTTGTGGGCGACCTGCGGCCAAGGGGCGAATATCCTGATTAGTTCGTTGCGCGAGGTGGCGCGCTTCTTTTTATCAGCGGCGAATTATTACAAACGTTTAAGCACGTTCTCTTTTTAGAGTTCTTTAAATTCGTTCTTTAAATTTTAGAGAATTCCACCGAAAATTTGTAAATTGGAGAACGAACTTATCTATAAGTAAATAAATGATTTGAAGCGCTGATTTCGCTATTAGTCGAAATTAGTCAATGATTGTCTTATCGTCGTTTAGAACGTCGAACGACAAGGCCGCAAAGTAGGCACGACTCACTATAGATACTAAATCGTAGCAGACCATAAATTTTTTTCCACCTGAAAACTTACAAACGAATATCCATCGCGGCCTTGCCGGAGGAATTTACGGCCCCGTAACGCTCGTATCTCATTCGCTTGCGTATCTGCGCGATTATCTGCGCGGCCTCTTCCGATTCCATCTCGAACTCGCCGCGGCAATTTACGACCCCGGCGAACGGTCAGCGCGAAGGTATTTCGCACGCGTCGCGACGCGGCGGAAATTCGCGCGCACCTCGCAGTGAGGGGGGCAGCGCAAACTCACCTGGCGATTCAGCGGCGAGATGTGCACGGTGTCGAGCTGGTAGCGCGTCTCGGTGGCGCCGGGCGTCAGCAGCGAGTTGCCCAGGATCTTGATGACGCCGCGAGCCGTCACCGTGTGCGTCGCGATGCTGCACGACTCCTCGGCGTAGTGGTGGCGCATCAGCACGAAGGTGCCGTTCTCGTGGAACGTGTACTTGCGGATTATGTACTCGGGACCCGCGCGGATCTCACACCTGAAAATTAAGTTGATTGATTAGACACGTAGATATTGGCTCGCCTTGTAGGAGGAGTTGGCGTACTTTTATTTAGGAAAAGGGGGCAGCTTTTTGTATAGAATATTTTGTTATCTTACTTATATTTTTATATAACTTATTTATTTTAGGAAAATTTTGTCTCGATATAACGGTTTTTTGTTTAAATTGTATTTGAATTTATAATTTATATCTTTTATTGACATAGTAATCAATTACATTGTGATAACTGATAAAAAAAGTTCCATTGTTATGAGATTTTACTACGGAAATTCGTCAATAGAAAATGGATAGATACGAGTAAAATGCATTATTTTCGAACACAATTCTTTTTTATCATGTAAATTAGAACTCTGTAGTTGTACGAAAGAATAAGAAGTTGTATGGAATAAACATCGTCTTTCCTCCTCTGTAAATTTACGTAAAGATTAAGCGTTAAATATTGAACGCTTATATATTATCACCGTAATATATACCGGCATGTATTTTTGTAATTATAAAACCTCTAAATTTTTTTTTAATTTTCGGCGAAAGATCAAATGGATTAAATTCTTCGTTAGAGGCGTCGCGCTCGTTTTTAACTCGTCGAGAACTCGTTTGAACTCCCCGCAACGTTTTATACACCTTCATCAATTTACGGAAAAATCTCCCGTTTCTGATATTACTCCAGCTATTACCATGACTACCGCGGCTCCCTTTTCGCTCCGCTCGCTCGACCCAGCAAACGCCAAGAAAAATTGAATCCTCTTGCTATCCCCGTCCATCACACCGGCTCTTTTGTGCCTCGCGCGCCATAAATAGCCGCTCGTCAATGAGTTCACGCTTTACCGCCGCGGAAAATCCTGCCCTCGCGTGACCCCTCGTTATGCTCGCCGAGGAGGGAGAGAGAGGCAGAGAGGAAAAAAGAAAGAGGGAGGGAAGCACCTCGAGGATTTTCACGTCACCGATTAGTCCGCCGGCGCGTAAGTATACCGGCCGCGTGAAGAATCATCGATCAGGCCCCGGGGCAGTGCGCCTCCCACCATCTCGCTCTCGCGACACTCGCGCTCGGCCCCCGTATATACGTACACACGCAGCTCGCAGCAAGATTAAAAGGCGGCTCGGCGCTTCTTTCGGGGAAAGCCGGAGGGGACGCGCTCGCGTCAAAGGGCCGCATTGTGTCGCCCCCGAAGGGGCCCCGGGGATTTTTCTACCTGCGCGACGGAGACGGAAAAGCGACGGAGAGCCGCAGCGGGCAAGAAAAGGCCCGAGGTTTCTTATATACCTGGCGGGCCCGTCTGGGACCCGCTCGCTTTCTTGCCCGGCCATTGTGCGCTCGTTTTTCGAAAGCGTAGCGCGAAAGGGAAGCCTCCGGCGCTTGGGGACGAGGGCGGAGGAGCGCACGGTAGTTTCTCTCCTCCGCGGGCTTCTTTTCGAGAGACAATTTTTTCATTCGAAGAAGTTCCCTTCAGCGCTCAATTGGGAACGTCAAATGGGTCATTTCTTGAGTTACCTTTTCTTCTGTGAAATCCCTTGCGTATTCGTAGGATAAGTTTGCGTTACTTCAAGGTAAACGGTTAGTTGTTCTAGCGATCGCGCAAAAACAAAGGAATAAAAATGCGTCTATTAATTAAGATAAATTTACGCACTCCCGATAAATTTTTAAAATACCTCACCATTAAAAGAAGAAGCTTAAATACAATAAATCAGTAACAAGCGGCTTTTATCTACGCAGCGCCAGGCGAGCGTACAAAGCGTCCTAAGTACCGTATAAGAAGCGCGCCAGTAAAAGGAGGGAGAAAGGCGATCTGGAGAAAGCGCGGCGCTCGCGGTCCATTTATTTCGCCGCGTGATTTTCCAAACTAAGACTCATTGTGCAACGGGCACCGATAAATCGGCGGCAGATGCGCCCGTCCCGCGCCCCGCCCCTCTCGATATATATAATATTTCGTCCGGGCGACAATGGACGCGTCGCGTTGACGGCTCACTCTGACTGCGACTGTCCCCTCCTCCCTGCTTCAGAAGTCGACGATCGAACCTTGCGCCTCGATCCAACGAGCTTTCTCGACGGCGAGCCGTTTTTTCTTTTTATTTTAGTCCACTAATAAGCGAACGCGCTAAAGTCAAATAGACGACGTTTTCCTCTTTATTTTTTTACAGCGGGGGCGGTCGGAGTGTGTGGTCCAGAGTTTGCGTTTGAAAAGGACGAATTTGTAAGCTAACGTTAGAAGTGCGGACAGGCGCTTTTTCGGTCAATATTTACTCGTTGATCTTAATGAGTACGTCAAACACGAATTTAGGTACTTTGCTGAAACTTACTTTCGCTTCGGCCGGTTGTTTTCTTAAAAGGTATACATATAGTAAAGCGTAACGAGCGACTGGAGTTCGTTCGAGTTGCATCGGCGCGACGCTTCTTAATTAAAATTTATGTTCACGTAGCGAGTTTAAATGACAGTTTTATTAATGGCGCCAAACAAATCTTCGACGCGAAATTGAAACAATGACTAAAAATCACGCCCAATTAGGCAGGCATCAATAACTCGACAATTGGTACCAATTGAGCAGATTGCGATAAACAAAGGGAAATGCAAATAGGCTGTCGAAAATTCGATGCATTCGTTGATATGTCATCGCATCAATATAAATTTAGCGTTCCGAGAATTTTTTTCGCTTCACTCATTCATCGACTTAATTAATAAATATCGTTCTTAAAAATCTACGTTCCTTTTTTACTTTGACGAATTGGACGTGAAACAACATGTCGAGGAAAAAGAGAAGAAAAGGGATGTATAACAGATACTCACTCTTGAGAAATCCAGACGGCCTGCAACCTGGTGGGCGATTCGTCGACGACGGTCGCCCGATCCTCGTTGACGATCTCCCGCACGGCGACGTCACACTGGTCCTCGGTGGAGTCCGCCGCGGGGTCCCACTGAGCCGCCGCACTGGCACCCCAGCAGCCTGCGACAAAAACGACGGCGATCAGTCACGACTCACTCGTACACCGGCCATCCCCTATCTCGGTTTTTCCATCGGCCGTCGCGCGCGCTCACGTACTCGTATATCTATATGTACGAGCCGGAGAGGCAAGGAATGTAACGCGGGACCGGCGCGCGCCGGGAGCCCCGAGACCGTCGGGGCGCGCCGCCGAGAAAAACGGACCCCGGCGACGGGTAGAATTTACGTCCGGGACTCGGGATTTTTTCGGGGGTTATCGGTCAACGCGATGCATACTAATGCAATTATGCAGGGCGATTGGGACGAGTCGATGGCGCCCGGTGCCCTCCTTCTTGCGCTCGCGTTCCTAAAGGAAAGCTCGAATGGCGCAGTGATTTTTGTGCCTCTGCCGGCAGGAGCAATCGCACTGGATTTATTTTTCAACAGATATATTTCCGTGATTTTAAATCAATTTAATGTTTCCTATTTTCGTGTCCAATTGGTAAACAATTTACTCCCATCATTGTGGGCAGAAAAATAATCGAAATTATTTATAATTTGTAACACCTTTAACTTTTACATGACGCACCTAAAATTGAAATAAATGTTACATTTAGTCATTTTCCTTTAAAAAGAGCGATTCACCTAAAATTTTCTGAGAAAATTTCGTCAGTGACAATTCTAGAGCTTCGGGAAACGAATTAACACAGCAACCGCGCATTTAAAATCTAAACGACCTCATTGTCACGACTAATTCGAGCAAAATAGGGAACGTCGCATCTCGAGATCAAGATCGACCAGCTGAAATAAGCAGGCGAGCGTTAGCCCGGAGGGTCCCGTGGCAGGTAGGAATTTTCGTCGGGCCCACCCGCCGGGCCCGGATCGAGACCGATCCGCCGAGATAAACGCCGACCCGTTGGATTATCTCGCGGGGTCCCCGGAGAAGGGCCGTTTTTCCGCGTCGCGCGCTCCCCACGGGCATTGCCTTGACTCGGCGACTTCGACCGGGGATTTGCATTCGGACGCACGGCGACCCCCGTCGCGGGAAATCGGCGCGCGTTCACTCGCGGCCGACTCTTTTTGTCGCGGCGACACCTCGCTTCCCCATCGTGCGGAAAATCGATTGTCCACGGCACGACCGGTGCTTTTCATCTGCCCCGGATTCTCGGGAAAAGTGTCCCTCGCGCCGCAGGCGACCACCGGGGAAGAGTTGCGCGACCTTTTGTTTGGTCTTGTTGCTTTTGCTGGGCGTTGAAAACAAGTCCGTTTTTTTGCAGATTTTAAGAATGGTATTTTTTTTTTATTAATTTAGAAAATATCAGTCTTGAAGAAAAATGTACACTATGTTCGTATTAAGTTTTATTAAAATGAATTTATTACAATTTTAACAATGCATTTTAACAATACATGCTTGAAAATTAATTTAAACTGGTACTAAATACGAAACGACATACAGCAAACACTTCTGCAGTAATATTAGAAAAAGGTAATTTTCTTCTAATGGCTTTGTTATGGGATTTGTCCAGCTGAGCAGTCGAACACAATACCAGTAGAACACTACTTAATCTGTTCAGAATGCGAGTAACCACAAACGCTCCAGTATTAGACACGCGGAAGCATTCACAACCCCTTTAACCCCATTGTGTCGTGCGAGTTTTCGCCCAGCAAATAATCCGTACCATCAAAGGATATTTCCCCTGACGGGTCCTCGCGCTAAATCGACGGGTCCCCTGATCGTCCGCGGAGCGAGATCGATCGGCAGGCCCGTCTTTTGTCCACGCTACGCGGGAAACGCGAACAATATCGGCGCGCAACGGCATCGCGGTGGATTTGAAAAAACAAGCGCTTTGTTTGCATTGGACCAGGAGTAAGCAGAAGAAAAAAAAATAGGAGCGGCCGAGCGAGCGCTCCTTGGGTTTCACGGGATTTCTCGCCGTGGAAAAATGGGAGCCGATCGTTAAGGTGTAATTAAGCGTTCGATTTCGTGCGGCAACAATGGGGCCGCGCCCGGGAACATATCGCGGCCCCGGGGAATTCATTCCGCCTAGCTGGACGCGCGCCGGGCGGAGAAAACATCCCGGCGCCTATCACAATAACCGAGCGTCGCCGGGTGTTTTTCTTCCGCCGCGACGAGTGTTGCTCTTACTACCGGGCAACCGCTGGTGCTCGGGCGATCGGCGTGAAATTCTCCTCCACAAATATTATCTCCCGCGATCCGAGTGAAATTCCACGCTCGCGCCCTCCATAACGCTCGATTTGCCGGCTCGCGCCGAAAAGAATTCCGCGCGACGTGTCGCCTTACCCGCCGGCCGTTTAAGCCGCCCAATTCGCAGATGACGGGGAGGGCGCGCAGCTTCCCGGGTAATCGAGTCCTCGTTAAAAATTCGAGCCCCAACGAGCCGTGCCGGAGAGAAACAAAAAAATCCGCGAACATGTGTGCCGGGCAGCCGCCCGGGGCCCATATGGCGCCCCTCGTCGAGAGTGTCGCCAAAACGCGCGCCCCGAGATTCGGCGACGCGTTTCTGGAATTACGCCGGCGAGTGGGCGGGCCCGGGACCTGTCCCCTTCTCGGCCTCTTTTTTTCTCCTCTGAGAGAGGTCGAGAGTGTCGCCGATTTTTAGCTTCGGAAAGGGGGACGGTACGCTTCCCTTTTTGTCCCCGGCAGCAGCTCGGCCCCTCTGCGCTTCATCTGCTTTTCGAAGTTTCCGCCCGCCCTGCGCAGGATAATTGTTTAATTTATCGCCGGTTAGTCGCTAAAACGAGGGGGCCCCGAGGCACCGTCGAGGAAATTTCGTCAAGTGCCTCGAATCGTTAGCGAAGCGGGGCGAGAGTCGTTAATTTCAATTTTTACTGTCTTCCACGAGAAATTCGTTCTTCCGCAATGTGAGCAAGAAGCCGAATTTCCTCAGAAGGAGTCGTCGCTCGATCATTAAACCGAAGCAACGGTAAAAGAAACCGCGCCGTAATAGGAAGATGACAACCGGTCGATCTCCGCGAAAGACGCGGCTATGCGGCGGAATAAAATCGCGGAATAGCGATCGTAAAGATGTGCGTTTAACATTCCGCGGCTCCTCGGCTTGAGTTTCGGGGAAAATAAAGGAGCGACCCGATGGAAGCCAGTGGGGAACCGCAGATCGACCTCGCAGATTAGCGCGCGCGGCGGGGTTAAAGAGGAGCCTCCGAGGATATAAAAAGGAAGGGCGTAAAATCGACGCGAGCCGCGAGTGCAGCGTCCGAAAAAGCGAGGCGGCGGCCGATAATCCGCGCGCCGCGATAGCGGCTTGAGTTACGGGCTTGCGGCTGAGCGTTTAAAAGGAGCCGCGAGCGCGTATACGCGACGAATTTCGGCCGGGGAAAAGATGCTCCCGGGAGATAGGGAAAAGCGCCGTGGTAGTTCGATTCCCACGACTGACTAGGCCTGGCCCTTCTTAAGTATCCCTTACGCGGCTTGATTTTTCCCGATTTAGACGTTTTACGAGAGTTCCTTTTCTTCTGGGAACTGCGGGGTGAATACTTAATGAGGGATGAATTGAGATTGAAAGTTAAACAGCCAAAGCGGAGGCAAAGATTTTTTTTTAAATTTTATGTTTTCTTGACAAATAAATAATAGATCCATAATTTTATTTTTTTAACAATAATTTAAAATAAATTCATATTAATTTTAATCCTACACTTAAATGTTTATTTAAAGTTATCAATGTGCTATTGTATTATAGAAATGTAAATAGGTAAAAGGAAGCAAATTTATCGATTTCTTAATTATTGACATATAAGGTCCAACAATGCATCCGATAATTTTTAATAACACGCACCCGAAAAAAATATAATTATCTTCAAATATTGTAACAAATGGCTCGTCAGAATTCCGTCCGACCACGTTCACCCGATCCTCAACCCGAGAGAAACGAAAAAAAAGCATCGGCTCCCCGAATCGGCGCGATAAAATCGCTTTGTCGATTAACGGTGCGCGCCAGCTAAACCCGGCGATCTGCGGCCAGCTCGTCGCGTCACCCCCGCGCACCCGATTAGGTATTCCATCGGGCGCGCTCGACGAGGTGCGGACGCGTGAAGTTATGCGCGGCCACGAACGCGCGCGGATGCTCGCCGCAGTGTCGATTTATACGCGCGCGCGCGCGCCTTATCGGAATTTTGCGAAACCGATCGTCCACGGCCGAGGCCGCTCACTGTGATTTAGGGACCTCGGCCGAGCGGGACGCCCGCCGGATTTCTCCCTGCTGTCTTTGAGGTTTTTCGAAAGCTTCCTTTCTTTCTTTCTATTTTTCGATCGAAATTTTATGACGCTAGGCGAGTTCGCTTTATTTATCGGGGTACTGGTACTTTTTTCGAATTGATCGAATAAATAATCGATTTTACTTTTGTACCGTGGTTTTATGATAATTCCGAGAGACGTGGAGAGCTTAAAGAAGTCGCTTTAATTAGGTTCGACGTGAAAATCGGAATTGGAAAAAGCTTCACGCCTTTGTTTACTTATTCATTCCAAACGTTCACTGGATATCATTAGTAGGTTCGACGAGGTTCGAGTGAAAAATAAAAGGATAGAGTGAAACACAACTTTTAAATGAAGATAAAAGTTAATCTATGAAACTTATTTAACCGTTTTACATCAAGCAAATTAGTTTTGCATTATACATTTGCAACAAAAAGGCCAAAATGTAGAAAAAACCGATCTTAGACGTTCTGATTGGGTAGTATAACATAAGATAGTGCATAAGTGAACCGCGTATTTTTCTCATAAAACAGAAAGTTTACTTTTCCATAAAACCATAAAACAACATCTGAAAAATCCGCATAAATCGAGTGCACTGCCCACGTCGCCGGACAAACAATCTGGGAAAATGTATTCAATTCAATCGAACACTCAACACTCCGCGCCGTCAAACCGAAGCGCGCGGGCGGGTACCATTCGATCCGCGCAAACACATAAAGAGCTCGAATAACAAACGAAACGAAAAAAAAAAAGAGAGGAAGCGAATCGAAGATCGAAATACTCACCGAGAGCGCACAATGAGAGCAGCAGCAGCAGTCGATCCATGCCGCGGACGATCTTCATCTTCCGGTTGCCCGCGTGCGCGCACACCTCGCCTCTCCTCGACACACTTGCCGTGTAATGAAGCACACGAGAGGCGGTCCAGCGCGATCGGGACTCTCAAAGCAGCGACGTCGCGGCGGCGGCACTAGTCATCTTCTCTCTCCCCGTTATTAAACGGGCGCGTATACGGCAAAAACAACTTCGGCGGCGCAATCAAAAGAGTGCGCCTTTCCTCTCTCTCTCCGTTCTCTCTCCTTCCACCGCAACGATCAACACGCGACTCGTCCCTCGGTCGAGCTACCCTCGGTCCTTTATAGCCTTATCCCCACCATCGCCGCTAGGTCTGCTCCTCTCCTCTCTCGCTCTCGCTGGACCCCGAAAACTGCTGCGGCCGGGCCCCGCTGCGAGGGCACCCAAGCGCCAACGGCCCCGGCGTGGATTTATGTAACAGCACCCTCGCCCCCCTCTGGCATTTGGATATATCTTTCACGGATTTTGAATTTTGATATCTCGGGCGCGCGACTATTTTTTATCCGGTGTTTGCTTTTGGAGCGCGACGGAAGACGTTGAGTTATGGAGGATGGCGGAAGGCGCGTGGAGGCTGTATCTATGCTGTCGGGCCTATTAATTAATTAAGGCGGAGGAATGGATTGTTTATGGCGCGACGCGGGACTTTTTTTATTATGGTTTCTGGAAGGTTTTTTAACTGAGATTCTTGGCGAAATTTAGGAGGTTCGCGTTTGAGTAATTTGTAGATGCTTATCGGCGACAATGAATAAACTATTTTTCTTGGATAATAACTTTTATTGCAGTGGGTAAATTTACTTATTCTTAGTATTATTCATTGATGATTTAAAAGAAATTTGAATAACACGCAGTTAAAACATTTTAAAGATAAATTTTTTAAAATAAAATAAAAAATATTGAATCTCGGAAATTATGCGTAAATTGATTTTTGACTAATCATAAAATATTATGCATTTGTATTTCAAAATTCGTTTTACGGATGAAAATTTAAATAATTCTTAGCCAGTAGATGGCAGTTGGGTTCTCTTTCAATCATTGCAAATATAAATAAGTGATGCGGCATTGCGAGCGCACGAGAGGGGGGGTTTTTCGATTGACGACTGTCGAGCTGCACGGACGCGCTGACCAGTGTACACCAGACGAG
Organism: Eurytoma adleriae; assembly: GCA_900480045.1. NCBI lineage: Eukaryota > Metazoa > Arthropoda > Insecta > Hymenoptera > Eurytomidae > Eurytoma > Eurytoma adleriae. The sequence continues at coordinate 162,350 of UXGC01000020.1, read as the reverse complement.
CTTTTCAAATCACTAATCTACTAAGGTGCACTGTATAAAAACTTGATAAGTGTTATCAGTAGAGTTAGTAGCATTTGACACGCCAACCTTTCAATTAGTCTAACATGGTACCTCAGACTAAAGTTTTTGTGTTTCTGCTATTTGCTTGTTTCGTTAGCCAAAGTAAACATTTCAAAGTTTTACTCGTAATAATTATTTGATTTGTTTCAACATTTTATAAAATGACAGTTAAATTATTTCATTGCAGCTTGCGCGAGTATAGCATGTTTCCTGTGCGTAGATAAGGACGGGACCAATGCAGATTGCAGGAGAATCCCTGAAAAGATGAAATATATCACGAATTGCAAACAACAACCATCTGATGCACTAAAAGGTAGAGTGATTCTTTTATATGAAATATTTTATCAATTTCATTATATTATTTGTAAATGTAATTTACATCTATCGATAAATAATGTAGATTTTCTTGAGTTTAACGAGGCTCACATCAACCTTGCGAATGAAGATAGTTTTAAGTGCATAACTGTGCAGACAGGTGAGTACTTTGCTTCCTAAAAACAATTAATTTAATATTTATTAGTTAGAGGAAATTTATATAGTGAGTATAAATTAGATTCATGAGCTTGATTTCCTTTGAATGAATATAAGGAGTTTAAATCAGACTACTAAAATTTTATGCTGATTAAAAAGGAAGGGCATACAAAGATAACTTCAATCGTTTTTTTGACATTACGCAATGCAAAATTGTTTGCATATTGATCCAGCTAATTTCAAAACACTGCTCTGACATGATAGGTACAGTAAAATTTTTATTAAACTTTCAAAAAAAGGTTGAGCAATGAAATCATTTAAACTATATTATAAAATTTATTTAAATGGAACACATTAAAATTATTCAAGTCGCAAAACGTCGATAAAAATTATCAATGAAGCGACTATGATTAACTACATCTTACTTCCGGTATTAATTTATAGCGTACTCTTGGAAATAATTTTGTTCTCTACGTAAAAAATAAATGTTTACGAAATTTATTATAAATTTAACAATACCAATTACAATGATGTATTTTGTTTTATTCTATAGTAAATACAACTACCTCTATGTTCGTGAGAGCCTGTATCCCAAGCTACCTATACTGCGGCAAAATGATAGCAAATAGTATCATATACCCTGCTTCTGGTCATTTGGATGGATGTAAAGAATGCGATTCTGACCTATGCAACATTCAAGACTTTTGAAGATGACTATAATTTTCTTTCATTTAGCAATGTAACATCTGAACAATATACAGCACTTAGAATGAGAATATAAATACGTCTTGTAATTGAAAAAATATTTGTCAAAATAAAATTAATAATCATGTTATAATGGTGTAAACAAATTATTTATTATTTAGAAAATTAATTAAAATCCATTTCGAACAGAAATTAAACAGAGCACTGGTATCTCTGAAACATTTCATGCTTGCGACACCTTTGCTAAAATAAACATTACAAAAAAAACGCGTCAACTATTTTTCAATATTCTAATTGATGCCTGGCGGACATAATGGAATTTCAATGGAAAGACTCGTGCAAAAAGACTCAATGGGTCAAGAATTTGTCAATACACGAATGTCCAACACGTGCAGCTGCACGTCGCAGTCTCATCACTCTACCCTTCCATCATTTATGAATTCCTGGCAGGGGTGGTGATCGAGGCAAAGCAAGAGTTGCTCCGTGTGGTGATTTGTACAGCTTAGCATTGACAGGAGACACTGCTTCGTCCGGAGCATTTGGTGCTTTTCCGAACTGTCAAACGTTTAAAGAATTTGTGTTGAGAAATTTCCCTTTAGTTTGGCTCCAGTCGGTGTCGTTGATGAAATGTTGCAGGAAAAGTATTGATTTTTATTTTGAAAATAAAGTAATGCATCTCGCAAATAGTACACTATATGAAATTGAATTAGGGAAGCAATTTCCACGAATTTTAGTGATTTTTCTCTAATTTAACTTTAGACGGAAGAGTATTTCTGATGAACAAAGATTGCAGAGATCAAAGAGTGTTTGCTCTAATTAGCAAATGCTCTTTGATCTTGGCAATCTTTATCCATCAGAATTTGCTTTATGAATATAACTACTTCGATATATTTTCTTATAATCATTTCGGATCTCTTTGCATAACTAACCGAAGATTATTATTTACAGATAATCACTAAATCACTGAATCACTGAATCTTTTAGAATCATTTTTTTATTGGTGTATAACTTATAATCCTATCTAAATATTGTAGCACTGCGCTCACGGAATCAAATACTCGCCTCGAAAACCATAGTAAAAAAAAGTACAAGAAACGCCCTCCGAATTCATCTCTACTTAAAAGGTCATCTTTTCTTCGTGAAACCGTAACCCACAGTGCGCGTGCCCGTCGCCGTCGAGCCCAAACAAAACGAAGAGAAGAAAAAAAAAATAGCGCAACTGTGGGAAAGCGGTCGCCTCGAGCGATTCTCCGGGAGTGAAAAAAAGGAAGTCGCCCTCGAAAGGCGCGTCTCGACGCAAGGAGTCGCATCTCGCGGCGGAAGCGGGCGTCAATCCGCCGCGTCGCTTCTCCGAGCTCGGCGTGCAGCCCGGGGTCCCGCTGGGCCGGCGGCTCCCCCGCCGGGGTCCCTCTCCGCGACCTCGACCTCCGCGGGACGGAAGACGCTTCCGTCGCGAGGTCGGCGGTCCGCCTCTCGCGTTTACCTGAGGCGCGCCGATGACGCGCGGAGATTGCGGCCGACGGCCCGCAGCCGGCTTTTTGTTTTCCCGGGATCGACCCGCGATTATCGACTCAGCGGATGACTAATAGATGACGAGCGCCGGAGGCGCTTATCTGCGCGGCGATGCCTCGCGAGGTATGGAAGGTGAGTACCGCTTCCCGAGTCCGAGAAATTTTAATGCCCCCCGCGCTATCGGACGCTTATCTCCTGGAATTACGATCATGGAGCCGTTGCTGCGGATGCGTCTGGCAGCTCGTGCACGTTTTCTAGTTTTGTTGAGAGGCCAGCCCAATGGGCGCGTGGGTCCACGTCCGATTTGTTAAGTGCTTTGCTTGAATGACTAGTCATAGAGGGAAAATGGTGATTGTAGGTTTTAATGGCTCTTAGAACCCGAGCTACGTTTGTTATTGAGTTATCTTTCGCAATCCTATGAAATATATTTTTTGATTTATTAATACTTTTTTAACGCTTTTAAAGGAAAATATTGTTATTAACTAATAAAACGCTAAAGAAAAATTGACCGATTGATGTTTGAGAGTTTTTTAACAAATAAATCAATCGAATTAAATAACTACACTGCTACTTATGAGAAAAACTAGAACGTAAAAAATTTTTTATTTTTAAATTTAACGAATACGATGTAATTCATTATATTTCTTTTCATATATTTCATGCGCATTTGATTTTAACAGACTTTATTTACTTAAAAGTTATTTCATTCTTAATAATATTTCCAGTTGCGCATTAAATGATAATTTTTAACACTCTAAAAAATAACAGCTGTTTCATAGATAAACACCCCTGCTAAAAAATAAATCTGATAAAGCATAGCGACTCAATTTGTACGTCATTAGAGTGCTTTCGGTCCGTATAACCTGCCGGTAGCGGTCTCAGCCTCTCAGCCCGATCAACCGAAACGCGAAAACCTCGCGTCGCTCGCAAGCGAAGAAAATGCGTCGATCGATCTACAAAGCGGCCTTAAAAAAAAAAAAAATGCGCCCAGCGAGCCGGCCAGTGCGCCCCGACGCCTCCGAAGAACCGTCGCCTGTATTCCGCGACACGTCCACCGCAGGAGTGTGAGAAAGCGCCGATTAAGCGCTAAGATCCACCAATAAATTGTGCGCGGCACAAAGCCGATTTTCGTGGGGCCTCATTCGTGCTCGGCGAAAAAGAAGGACCTTTTTCGCCGCGGGCCATTGTGCGCGCTCGGCTCGGCCTGCAGCGCGTCGCGCAGAAGGTCACTCTACGCTGTGCCTTTTCACCGGGCTTTCCAGGGCTGGAAGAGAGAGAGAAAGAAAACACTGCGTGAGAGCCACGCCTGACAGATCCAGACGTCTCTATACGAGCAGGAGGCGCCTATGCGGCTCTGTTTCTCCTCCGAGCTGGATGAGCTGTTCGTATTTCAGGTCTCTCAACCACTTTTGCGTTCTTCTGGGCTGTCTTTTCCCTATTTTTCTTGACCCAGATATCCTGGCTCGAGCATGTCTCGGATATTGGTCTGTGCTGTATCAATGGACTGTCTACTTGATAATTCGGAAGAGAGACGATAAAAAATGCGATTGTCTGGCTTATGTTTTACTTTTTATTATTTCTGCACGTGTGATAAACAAATTATTGTGTTTGTGGATATTAATTTCAAAATAAATTTTAAGAATGACAACAATGAACGCGAGCATTAAGTGCATACGATTATACTACTTATTTAAGTATTATAAATCAAGTGCTATTAATCAAATATTATTTTTAAAAAGATAACAGATTACATAAATGAATTATTTCAGACTCGTTTTTACTGACTTATTTTCGGTTTAACTTAAAAAATGGAGGAAGGGTGGTTTATACCGTGGTGGAGCAGATTGACAACATCAGTCCGATATTCTTAATTTGACTTACCGCAGGATTAAGTGATGACAAAAACGGTAGTTTGATTTATCCATTTATAATTATATAACAAACAGTGTCTTAAATAAGGATTGATAAATTTCAAAGTCAATACAACTTAGCGCACAATTTTAAATTGATTATTCTTCCTGTATTACATGTATTTATTACGAAATTTATTAAATTTAATAAGTTCAACGTTGTATTTATTACAGAAAATAAATCTTGTATTACAAATGAAAGCTTCTAATACCAAAATCAGTTGAATCCTAACAATTTACTTTCCCCGAAAAACTCAGTCACTAAACCTTAGCGCTTGACCCGAATATAAAATTTACAAGCAGCATCGCGGCAGCTCCTTCAGGGGCGAGTTTGGGTCGTCGGCGTACCACCAGAAATCCGGAAGCGCGGCTACTCATTTTTTACAGCACCCGCCCGGATCGTCGCTCCGCTCTCACCTCTCGCTTTCTCCGCACCCCCGTAGCCCATTGTCTGCGAATTTTCCGAGGTTCGACTTTGCGGCGACTGCGGCCCCAAAGTAAGATTTGTGACGCGTGGCCCGAAGGAGGATTGAGCGATCTCGCGCGTCCGGCCTCCTGCCCGAGAGCGAGAGAAAGAGAGAGAGAGAGGCGAAGGAAAAAGCAGCTGCACTCTCCGCAGAATTTAACGGACTCTTAAAGGAAAATTAATTTCACCCCTGGGGTATGCACGTCCCGGGGCTTGGGCCGGGGCCCACCTAATGGGCTATCGTTTACCCCGCGGGGCCCCGCGCACATATTCATCCGTCTGACACCGGTTGCGTCTCATTCACGCGCCTCCTCGTCCCGCTCGGATTTATTATTCCGAAGAGGCGCGCAGGTACGCGCGCTCGCGAGCGGCTCATTGTTCGATGGAGGAGGCAGGAGGCGATCGCCGGACGCGGATGAATGGACCTAGGGCCGATGTTTTGAAATCTCTATTCGGAAGTGTGTGTCCACATATGGGAAATCGCGCAGGGACGATTGTGTCGTTACGGTGCGGCCGTTTGTCGCCTGGGTGGTATTTGTGGAGGCTGTGTCGAGTCCTGGATATAAATGTATATTTTTGAATAAGACGTAAACGCCTATTTACTTTATATTCCTCAGATTATGAGCTTTTTACGGGAATCGATCTTTTACGTCCATTGTACAAAAAATCTTTTATGTTTAGGAATTTTACTTTTTTTAATTTTTTTTTTCACGATCACAAATATCTAATGAATTTAGATTTAAGATGACGTTAGTCAATGCAGATAAATATCGATATAAATATACACTATAGAGTGTTTCAAAGAAGAAGATTAAACCTGAAGAATTTAATTTAGAATTGATTTTATTAAAGATAGCTAAATATCATTTATTTGATGTCATAGATCATTTTAACTGATTTTTCTTATTATCTGCAATTTAAGACATTTGAGTGTTTTCAGTGGGTATAAGATACACATTACATATTGCGATTATTATATTAAGCACATAAGCATATAAGCACGTTGTAATAAATTAAAAACCCTTTACAAAATGCTATTAAAATAATATATATAGTTTTTTGATCAGCGCCAAAAAATTAAAAATCCGGATAAGAACAAAATTGCGAATAAAGAAGAAAAGCAAAACGCTTTTTTCGCTGCTAAAAAATTGTGTAGCAATTACTTAATAGAGCATCTTTCAGGAGATGATCAGGGTTGTGGGTATTGGTGTTCACTAAAATTTTTAGAATGTTTCTAAATAATGGACGTGTGCAGGGATTTTCTTGAATGGAGTTAGTAACAAACGTAGAAGAATTTTTAACAAAATATGTAATTATAAAATTTTAATTCCTCTTGATCTGAAAGTGGTAAACGTTTGTAAAAAAACGAATATAAAGTAGAAGATAAAAGCTACAATTTGAGTCTTATCAGATATAAATAAATAAACGAAAATTATAACTAAATTAAATAATTGTAGCCATAAAACATATTTTTACTGAGTTCCACTTTTCGCATCCCTACCTTGGAAATGCTTGTAATCATTATCTAATCTAGTTTTGGTCAGTACGAAATTAAGGTTGTAGATAAGCAGGTGCTTTATAAAACATCGTACTTTTTATAGTAGAGTTAGTCTTATCTGAATCCCTGCACCGAGTCTTCTGTTGCCGTTCAATATGGTTTCGTTAAAGATTGCTTTTGTTGCGTCATTAGTGCTTGCTAGCATTGTGGGCCAGGGTAAAAATTTGCAAAATTTTATTGTGGTAGTTTTTTAATCGTCTGAATTATTTTCTTTTTACTAAATGTTAATTCTTTTTTTAGTATACTCAACAGCTTGCTTCACATGTGTACATGATCCATCAGTCAGCAATATGACGATTGATTGTGTGAATAAACCAGCACAATTAAAATACGTCAGGCAATGTTATAAAGATTTTAAAGCTACAGGTAAAGATCTTTTATTCAATTTGATTATCGATTGTTTCTGTCGCTTCGCAGGAGAACTGGACAAGTTAATTTTGCATGCTATCGAGAAAATGTCGTCATACTAATCTTTGCACCTATTACCTGTAAAATTAAAATTTGGATGCGATACTGGCGATTAATTAATCTTGGTCAAATGGACTTAATGGAAATGTTTACATAAAAAGCTTCTTAAAAATTGCGAAGATTCTCCCGCGAAATTACAAAACTTTTCCTGTAATAATTGCGAATCTTTTCACAAAAAATGTTCAAGTGTTTCGAATTGTCAAAAATTAACTGCAATTTTTACGAAAAATTTTCTCGATATAAAAACATTAATTTCCAATTATTTAAAAGAAAAATATTTTTATACCTACTAAATTTGAAACAAAATGAATTTTAAGAAAATATTCGTTGTTCCAAGAAGCCGCAGTCTTAGTGGTAGCTTTACTTATTCCATTTATTGTAAAATGTTCAAATCGTCATGTAATTTTCCCATATATTGTAGGTGGACTTCTTCCATTTGCGAATACTGACAGTGACACTAAGTATAAATGCGTAACTGTTAAAACAAGTAAGTATTTTTAATTTTTTCTTAATCTCTCTATAGAGGTAAATCTATTCTTTTACCTGATTGCTTTGTTAATGGTGCGAGGCTTGAGAGGGTGAATGTATATAGTCAAGGATTTAGGGGTCTTATTTGATTCTAATCTAATTTTTGAATGTTAGGTTAATTCAGTTGTATCTAGAGCGGTAAACTTGGTCGGCTTTCTAAAGCGTTTTACTTACGATTTTAGAGACACCTCTGTGATTATTTATCTTTATAAGTCTTTAGTTACTCCAAAATTGGTTTATCGCTCTCAGATATGGTCAGGTTATCTATTACGCATTTCACATAAATTGGTGATAGAAATAAATAAATAAAAATAAATAATGCAATATTGTCTTATATGTTGGTATTACATAAATTATAAATTTGAAATAATTTAAACTCCATTGAAACTATTAAAATATTAGAAAATTACTGTGATTCTTTACTTTGTTGGCATTCGTTAAATTTCATTCAACTAACTAACATTGTTTCAATTTCAGCCGCTAAAGACCAGTCTTCGTTCAGTAGACAATGTATAGCAAGTTATATTACTTGTGATTTAATAAAAAATTCATTATCGAATGAAACCAAATTGGAAACGTGCAGGATTTGTGATGGTGATCTGTGCAATGCATCGAGTAAAACTGGTATAGCAATATTCACTGTGATTTCCTGCCTTATTACATCCTACATCATCTTCAATTGATTATATATATATATATATATATATCTACTATTTGTTCCAGTAACTTAATAAACGCATATGATCATCTTTAAAATAAATGTAACAATTCTTTTTATAGGGTCTTCATTTATTTTTTCAATGTATGTTAATTTAATATTTTAAGGGCCATTACAGGCAAAAAAATTACAATAACGTCTTTAAACGTTCTTTTTTCTGTCTGAATTTTTATTATGCCACTTCATGCACGTAGCCCGCTCATTCGCTCTTCCACACCCAACCAATTTTTAACATTAAGTTTCTCAAATTCAATAGAAATAATTCTATTACGCAATTTATCTTTAAAAAATTAAAATTTACTTATCCACTTAAAACCATTACATTAAAAACTCTACAAAAATAAAGAAAATAAAAAAAATTGAAATATCTCCAAAACTACCTAGTCTTATGAACTTCATTTTTTTTCTTATGACAATTAAAAAACAATGTATTTTTTACGATTGTATTTTTTTTATATGACATGAATCAATTTTAATTACTTTCTATATAGTACTAAAATGCCAAATTATAGTTAATAGTATTTATCGATTAGGACGATTAGGACATGGAAGTAGATTATTTAATCTATATGTAACCCGCCCGAGTAAAACGAGAGTCACTTTTGTTTTTAAGTATGATTAGAATTAGCACTTTTATACTCATTAGTTTCGAAAATTATTATTGAATACATTATAAAATGTTGATTTTTGCATTAGAGTATTATAATATTTATATTACTAAGTAATTAGACCACTTCAGCTTTCGAATTTTTACCTGCAAAAAAATCAATATGTTAAACAATTTTTTTAATTCTTAAATCAGTCTAGATAATAACTGCATCGATTACAGATAGTAGGATTCTCTTTATAAAACCCTGAAATTCACTATCAGAGTTAGTTGCAACTGCACGTTCGTGCTGAACTCATAACAATCTATGCAGAATGGATTTTACAGCTTCATTTATTGCGTCACTGTTGCTCATTTATATCGTAGGGCAAGGTAGAAAATTTCAATTTTTGGTCACAGTAATATTTCATTCTTCTGAACATTTCTTTGAACGCAAATAAATTGCTCGTTTCTAGTGTACTCTACAGCATGTTTCGCTTATGAACATAATTATGTACAGGACTGCACAGGAAGTTCTGTGTTAATTAAAGGTAATACGACTGTTCGATTTTTCGTAATTCATATTATTTTTATCATTATGCGTTTCATTCTTAGTTGTTGACAATATTAATGCAATTTTATCGATGAATTCTAGATGTTTCTGTGATTAACAATGCTTCCAAAGAAAATAATTTTAAATGCGCAATTGTGGAAGCAAGTGAGTTCCTTTATATTTTTAAATACAATTTAAACAATAATTTACTTAATGCGTATTGAGACTGTGCGGAAAAAGTATGAATAAGTAATTGACATGTTATTAAATGAAAATTTCTTATGAGGCTACTATACCTATGAAGTAGCACCTCTTAGTCGCGGTAAAACTTATTCGAAAAATAAAATAATTATAATTAAAATGGGAAAAATCTGTTTTACGTCAAATTTAATTAAAATTACCCGTGTAGAAAATTAAGCGTTGTATATTGTTTCGTAAACGCTCGTTCAATTTCATTGAATTATTTTTACCGAGCTTCCAATACGTTTTTCTGGATTTGAAATATTTTTAACAAATAACTAGCTTTGTTTTATTTTAGAAAATAAGACAGCGTTTATTTTCGGGAGAAGTTGTATATTAAGTTATATGACTTGCAACTTAATAAAAACTTGGGACAAATTTAAACCGACGGATAGTGAATTACAAACATATAGAATCTGCGACGACGACCTGTGCAATTCATCGAACAGGCTTGCCATTGCAATATTCACTTTGATACCCTGTTTCATAGCATATTCCATTTTCACGTAATGCTTTATGTCTGTTTATTATAATGACACAATGTATAATAAATAACTAGATACATAAATATATACATAATAAATAATACTATCAGAGAGTTACTAACAAATCAAACGTCCAGTAGTCTTGTAGTAAATGAACTTCATATAAAGTAACTAATTTAACATTTGATGCATATAGATATGTACTTTAAGAATATAGGTAAATATAGTTTTGTGGTGAAAACAGAAAAACTGCAGTTTATATACTAAATCAATGTATAGTGCAAGACTGTTCATAACAATTGTCACTGCAAGGTAACTTTTTAACATTATTGTAGAATCCTTTAACAATTCTATATTTATCTTTTTGAATTTCTTTGAAAAGAAAATAAATAACTTTGAATTATTTAGTAATCGCAGCATTATCAGTCTTCATAATGAGTGCATCGTTTGCGACTAATGGGATTCTCTTTCTAAAACCGTGTCATCAGATTTAGTTGTGCCTAAACTTCCACGCCATCCCCATTGCCTCCTCAGCATGGTTTATAAGGCTATTTTTGTAGCTTCCCTTTTGCTCGCTGGCTTCGTGAGTCAAGGTAGAAATTTTTAGTCTTTAACAGAAAAGTTTGATTAATTCATCTGCGAAATTACTTTAATGCAAATGCATTATTTTCTTTTAGTGCACTTGATATCGTGCTACGTATGCGTAGATTCAGAAGAGAGCAGTAATAAAGCTTGTAGGGATAATCCTGAACTGATGTTTCCCGTAGATTGCGATGCAGGATCTCACGTACTTAAAGGTAGTTTCATTCTTCTGTTTTTCATTTTTCTTCTATTATAAAATTTTGAAACGGTCTAAATAAATTTATCATTTAACTGCAGATGTTCCCGAGTTTAAGAAGATTGTCAACAAGAATAAGTTTAAGTGCATGACTGTGGAAGCAAGTGAGTACAATGTTTTTCTAAATGTAGGAATCGATACAGCATTATTTACTAAATATTAAAGTACTCATAAAGATTATTACTTTAATATTTCGGTGGACTAATCCAAACTTAAAATTGTTGCAGAGAATTCGACAGATACAGTTTTTTTGAGATCCTGTATACCAACCTATTTGAATTGTCAATCATTACAAACGGACAAGACTTTCCCTCAAAATGGCAAATTGGAAAGTTGTACAATCTGCGATGGTGACCAGTGCAATTCATCAAGTAACGCCGTCATGGCCACTTTTGTTCTAATCTCCTGTTTTGTATCCTCTGTCATCTTCAATTGATACTTCTTGAAATGCATTAATTACAGAATTCTATTACAGAATTATATTATTTAAATGCTTAACATAGGAGGAACCTAATAAAATTTAAATCAAAATAGGTTTTTTGGTTCTTTGAATTTATTTTTCAAATATTTTATTTATTAATTTTATCTAAATTTTAATCTAATCTAGAGATACTTAATAATTCTGATTAAAAAATTTGTCATAAAATGAGTAATAACGCAATAAGATAAAACAAAGCGGTGATATTATCTTTCCAATTTCGATGAGTAACACCTTCACTTAAAAATATTGTAATCTAAGTTTCATAATTTTCTCGAAACAACTAAATAATTATTCGAAAAGTAAATTTCCAGGTAAATTTCCAAATGGATCGATTCAACAATCGCTTTTTATAATTAGTCATATGAGTAATCATAATTATTACACATGCAATTTGATAATTTAAAAAGTATTTTTTTGGTTTTTCGACCTTTTTCCGCACAGTCCATGCAGATGCATATGAAATGAAAAACAATTTAAGTGGTTCAGCTTTTTTTTAATCAGTTATCATTGCAAAATTATAAAATCAAATAATAATTTTTCACATAAATAAAAGAACGTACACCAAAAACTTTTAAGTTTAATTATTATCTTATCAACAATTTTAAAAAATTAAACAATTTAAAAGCATGGTTATCATACTTTTTACCTCAATCGTATCTTATTGATTAGTGTAAGTAAAAAGTTTATCATCCATCTTTAATAATTTTTTATCAAATTGCAGTTTTCAGGTATATATGTATGAACGATTTATTGTTGATGACTACAATTCTAAAAATGTTTACATGTTTGTTGATTAAAATTAAATAAATTATATTGTATTTTTTAAAAATATGAATAAAATAAATTTATTTATGTAATTTTCCAATTAATGGTCTGAAGGTAAACTCTACAAAAACAAAAAATATTACCCAAACTAGCATACTGCAGTGCTCCTACTTTTCAACTGTCGTTCAGCTATAGTAGGTAAGTTATCGAGACAGTATTGAACTAGAACATTTCTCGTGCAGAGTGCGTGGATGTATTTGTTTTTTACAATTTGAAAGCGAATTAATTACAATTATATTTATTAAATTTCATTAGAATTTATTTATATAGATTCTAAATGATAAATTAGGGAAATAATAGTTTATTATATTTTTTTAAATATAAGATACTTATAAAAAATAAACATAGATTTATTTTGGTTTTAAAATAATTAATGAATCTAAAATAAAGGCAGACGCGTACAACGTGAATGTCGGTACTGCAGATGTTCACTCTATTGACTTTGCGTGGGCGAGAGAAAGGGCGCGGAATTTAAAATTTTTTAAATCCCAGTGACGCACCAAACGATCTCATTTCTATCAATTATTCATAATCTCACTTAATTACTAATTATTCTACTACTAACGTTTATTCGACTTTCTTTCGCGCAATTATGCTTACCACGATTTCGTTCGTTTGCAAACGAGAAGTAAGCAGATCAGACCCATTAATAGTTTAAAATGTCCATCACGAAGCAATTCTGCATCGTTCTGCACTTAAAAGCGCGCGGCGATCCTCAGAATTCCGAATGTCGATCCTCCAGCGAATTTCGCTTCGCTTTCACGCAAAACTTCGATTGTCCGATTCGCGAAGCGACTCGGCAATCAGTCACCGGGGCGCTTTCGCGAAAACTGCGCTCCCGATCGGTCCCGATAAGACCGATCCGATGCTGCGCGTGGCGCTCGCTTCGAAAAGCGGCGCGGCGCGAGGATCGGAAGAAAAAAAAATCGTACGAACCGCGCGCGCGGCGATAAACGGCCGATTTCACGGGACTTTTATCCACCCTGGCATCTCGGCGTCGCCGCGTGAGCTCTCGCATATTGACTTTCTATTCATTATCATAGTCCGCCGCTGAAAAATCGGGGAACTTCGAAAAATCGACCTCTCCCGCGCGCTTTCCCTCGATCCGTTTTCTCTCCGCTTTCCAAGGCGCGCGCCCGCGAGGAAAACGCGAGCGGGGTGACCGGCCGGTCGTTAATGACCTTGGGTAGACAGGAGCGCGTCGATCGGTTATTTCTTTGTATCTGGCTTGTGCACGTCGGGTAAGATACGTTTAGGTCGTTTACACGCGTTACTTATGCGCGACTTTGACGTGGGATGCAGGTCGGAATTTACGTTGCGCAAGACTCAGGAGGAGGCGCGCAGTTTTCTGTTAAATAAGGCTCTTCGTTACTTTTTTGCAACATCCCGGCGAGGGAGCGAAAATTCAGTATTGGTTTCTTATTATTGTGCAACTATTGAATGCAAATATTCAGGATAATGCTTAGGAAGCGTAACAATGCATCGACGTGGGTTTGTACAGGCATCGGATGAAGATTTTTCACCCGTCGCTTATGAAAATTTTATTTTAGAGAATTTCTAAACGTACGTTCATCAACTTCTTGCACAACTACGACCATCCGTTAAATGTCTGCTGTGTTCAAAAATCATTTTTTACGAATTGGCTGTGTAAAAATTTTTAATGGTATAAGCATGTAGAATGGAAATTAAAAGTTATTGTCGACAGGGAGACTAGTAACGAAGACGTTTCACACAGTTGACGGATCTTAAGTGTCTTCATACCATTGGGCAAAACTTTATGCGTCATTCTTCTCGTTTTTTCTTTTAATCGGCATAATAAATGAATTGATAAAATACAGCGGTTGTAACGTTACTTTTATCATTAACAAAAATAAATTGACTGACACATTTTCTCAAACAATACCGATATCTTCACTGAATGAATAATACAACAAGTGCTATATTTAAATGTGTTTGTTAAAACAGGTGTTCCAATAAATTACAGTTAAAAAAAGTTTAATATTACATTTTCAAACTTTCTAATAAAAATATTTATTTCTGTTCTACGTATCACTCTTTCAGTAAGGTATATAAATTTCCTTAGGTGTAATAAAAATAAATAATCAATAAAAAATTCAACATATGCAGTAAATTTGTATTTCAAATAAAACCGTGCGTATTATTCTTTCAATCTTCATTCCATGTAATGCGATTGAATAAATAATTAAAACGAAAAAAATGAAACATTGAATACAAAATTAGGCACAAGCAATTTCATATTTTTTTGCGTGCGCCATGTATATTTTTATTTCCCTAATTCGCCCGCGAAGTACGCGTAATAAAAAATTTAATCCAAAAAATTCTTCGCCCTCGCGCCATCCAATTAAATCCGCGGAAAATTCGTCGCAGTCATCGGACTGTAAATATTCCCCGGAAAGCCGACCTGTGGGACGCGTGACGTTGGCGCATCGCGAAAGAAACGAGCATATAGACACTCTCGCTGCGGGGGGCAGGGAATAGAAAGGAGGCGCGCAAGCGCTCCGTTTGTTTCGCAAGCGGGACACGCAGGACTCGCGCGGCGCATAATTCAGCGACTCATCCCCCCGCGCTCGCGCCTCTCTCACTCCGCGAATTTTTAGCCCAATTGCTCGCTGAGCTGCTCCTCCTTATTTTTGCTTCTCCTGTTTCGACTCCCTGCCTCTCTGGGTTCGGCAAATTTTTCGCGTCGCTCACTCGTTCCTCGCAGTGTCCCAATTTCGTTCGTTTAGCAATACACGCTCTGTCGGACGAATTAGGATGCTAGTCGCTGTTTTATTTTTTTCGTTTCGGTTACGGAAGACAGTGGAGTGCGACGGTACTGGTCTTTTCGGACTGGACGCCCGCTTGGTCGCGCAGAGAGAATTTCTTTTTTTCACGGTTTACGAGTTATCGCATAATTCACTGTCAATGGTATCGTTCATTATCTACGGTAAGCTCGCATAATAAATCGTGCGCGAGCGAAGTAAAAATTTGATACCCCCAAGTGGCTTGATCTATTCGATCTGTCTAAATTTCTTTCGCTGATTGATTTATTGTTTTGCGGCTGGTATTTCGCAGCTTACTGTTTTTCTCATTTCCTTTCGTCTCTATAAATACTTCATTGGGTCATTCCCGCAGCGTGATTCTCCCACCGTCCGTCGTTATTTCGCAATACACGTATAAAAATAAAAATCACTCGCCGTGTAAAAATGTCGCGTTGAATTAGCATACGCGTAATTTTTTTCCGCGCGATAAAAAAGAAATCGATAAAAAGATAACGAACCGAATGCATGAATACGCAGTGAATGAATTTCACTTTTTTCCCCGGCAAAGTTCGAATTTAAAAGTCAAAACGCTTAATCCTACGTCGAGTGAAAGTGAGAGGTGAATGAAGTAATCGCAATAAAGTAGACGTGAGGTAATTTTTTAAAGATTTTTATTAGCATTTTTTGTTGTCTTTTAAGTTCTTAAAGAGGAGTCGGCGAGACGAGGTCTCGAGGCTGGCGAGCGTCTCTACAGGCGGCAAGGAGCGAGCGGCACGCGCGAGGAAAGTGTTGATCGCGCGCGCGTCCTCCGCGCCCGAGGCATAGGCGGCCCTCTGTCTCTTTCGATATAGAAAAAAAAACGAGGAAATGAAAGACGAGCCATCGGCCCGATTTTGCGCCGGTGGGCGGAAATCGACGCGTCGGCCCCGCACTCGCGATCGCTCCTCGTCTCGCCGCTTTATTTTTTCGACAGCTCAGTTTTTTTTTTATACAAAAGTGCGCATCGGCTCGCACGCAGTTATAATTTCAGTCCGAATCGGGCGTCTATACGCTTACAAAGAGAATAAAACAAATTTGTCCTCGCGCGAATTACAACAATCAGCAGTGGCCCCGTGGCCACTGCGCGTACTCTACGAGAATGTATAAAAAGAAAGAAGAGAGGGACAGGTGAGAAAGTAGAATTAGTCAGCCTTCGAGCGTACTTTCGGACGACGAATTCCGAATTTTACAGCGGTAAATGTAGGAATACACATAGGTACATCGGCGCAAATGCATAAGGTACACGTACATATAAGTAAAGAGAAAGAGAGAGAGAGAGATAGAGAAAGAGATGAAAAGACAGAAAGAGAGAGAGAGAGAAAAACGCGCACTCGGAGAAGAACGTCGATCAATGTGTCACCCCAAAACGACGAACGAACGAACGAACGAAAAAAAAAACAAAAATAAAACACATCTTCGTATACATATATCATCATCAATAATTTATAAACTCAGTCAACGTCCCCCTCGATTTTTCCGCGCGATTCCGAAGTTCTTCCCCGAGTGCGGAAGCGCGCGCTTGAGCGCGCGGGTCGTTCGTAGGAGAAAATGAAAGAAACCGAGAGCATCGCGACGAAGTACAAGAGAGGAGGTGATCTAGGATGAGTGGGGGAGGAGGGGGAGGATTCAATCGCCGTGGGCGTCGACGAGACTAGATACCCTGGTCTCTCTCTCGCGGTATTTTTTTTTTAAATTCGCGACGTTTTTTTTTGTTTTGTTGCGCTTTTGACTCGCGGACGGCGTCCGCGCGGGGGGAGGTCGCCGTCCCGGCGAAAATCGTCGTGATCGTGATGGTGACGGGGAGGGCCCTGTGGGACTCCTTACTCCTGGGGCTGGGCGGGTCGCGCGGGCTGGGCGTTGGGCCTGGGCTTGCCGGGCTTGTGGGGCGCGTTGTTCCTGTTCTCGCCGGAGCCCTGGATGCCAGAGAGGAGCTCGCTCTTCCTGATGCTCTTCAGGTCCAAGTCGCCGTAGTAGTCCTCGCTGAAATTCGAGGCGAGCGTGAGTTTTGCGTAAGCAACTTGTGCAGTTAGTCGTTGGGTTTTTTTTTAATATGTGTGACGTAAATAAAAAGTTCAAAGTTGCGCGACCTGTTTAGCCGGTCGAAAAGTTACGGCGAAAACTTTGTAATTAATCGGAGTGAAAAGTTTAGCTATCGCCAGTAAGATATGATTCCACGAATACATAATATGATTAGCATAAATTAATTCAATCGGTACTTTCGTGGAACAGGTTTTTAGTTTTGTTCTGACTGATTTAGTAAATGTTTTATGATGTGACGTTCATTTTTATTGTATTAATAAATTGCAAATCTATCCCTCAACATTCGGCAAAAGTTTCTTAGATCTCATTTTCGACTATAATAAAAAAATCTGTGCTATCTTGTTGACCCATTGAAATAATTAATATCACTTTGAATATTTGATGTTGGTAATTAGTATAAAGGAAATTGAAAATAAATTAATGGACTTACCATCCGGGAACATCCTCGGGGTCGGAGCAGGCGCCGCTGCCGTCGGCATCGCCGATCTTGAATACGGTGCCGATGGGGCATCCGTACTCACGGGCAACGCCCTCCATGCAGATGTAGTACTTTCTGCAGTCGTCGGGGTGGGCGTGTCGGGAGAAGCTGCCGGAGGCGCCGCTCACTTCACCGGCCGCGGGGCACCCGAATCCGTTGGCTACTTCTACAAAACAAAATCAATTTCGTTAGCCTCATTATCATTTTTGCTGTACCATCAGAAGCTTCAAGCCACAAAAATCGTAGCCATAAGAATGTTATTGCAATTTTCACGAAACGAATCGCTCGATACCGAAATTTATACTATGCAAGTCAAAAAATGAGAGTAAGGAGCAAAAGCTTACCTTCGACCTTGCACTCGGGCACCTGGTCAGCCCACATGCACACGCGCGCCTCGCGGTCGTAGGCGAGCCCGGGGCTGCACTGGTACCTGGAGGCTTCACCGTTCCAGCAGTTCCAGAATACGTCGCACTTCTTTTCGTCGGCGAAGATGCCGTAGAGGCGGGAGCAGTGGGGCGTGCTGATCGGCGGCTCGAGCTGCGACCGCTCGCCGCACTCGACGTTGTGCAGGTAGTCGCAGTTCTCCGTGAGGAACTTGCTGTCGGTGGCGTCGAACGCCAGGCCGTTGCCGCAAGTCTTCAGCTCGGCCACGCCGTTGTCGCACTTCCAGTACTTGTCGCACGACAGGTGGTGCGGGTAGAACCCGTAGTCGTCCGGGCATTTGAACGACTCCTGCGCGCTCGCTCCTGGAATTCGAGAAATCAGGACGCCAAGTTAGCTTTTGCCGATCTTTTCTACACGTTTAATCTGCTACGTCAGTTAGCAGTGGTTATTTTTCTTTGCCGGAGTGAAAGATATTTAGGCAATTTTTCGGTAGGCGCGATTGATTATGACGTTGGATTTATGCGACTTAATTGATTTTTTAAGCCGAAGACATCGATTTTTTTCTAGTCGAGTTTTTATTTTCTTGCGATTAACAGGACGAGTTTGGTTGAAAAGTTTAGTTTCGAAAGCTGAAGAAGTTTTACAGCCGTAACCAGTTTTTGAAAAATTTGATTTCCTAGTTGCATAATTTTATTAACAGTTAATTAGCATACAGATCTCCAATCATACGTGTTTTCGATAAAAATAATCATCAATTTTCATAAGGTTACATAACAGTATCATACTGCATAATGCATATGTAAAACTTCTTTTTAATACATTCTCTCGAATTCGCACATTTAGATACATGCGAGTGTGTTGCATTCTAAATTATTTGACACTTATATTAAGTAGCAAAGAAATCTACTTTAAAGACAGACAAAGTGAAAAGTATACCTTCGCCGTGGAAAGCACTCAATTAGAGCGCGACTAACTTTTTCCGCCGCAAAGTCGGCAATTGTAATCAGCGCTTCATTGACTCGCACCTCGAGCGGCACCAATAAAAGGTCCAACCGAGCCCACCGATGCGCCTGCGAGTCAATCGAGCGGATCAATAGGGACAAGGCGCAAAAAGGCACGCCGATAGAAAGCCGGCGCGCCGCGCGAATGTCAAGTTCAAACGCCGCCCGATAATTACAGAATCCAGCGCGTAGGTAAGCCTTAATTGCACCGCGGAATTTCCTCCGCATCCGCTCGATTGGCCTAGATCAATTCGACTCCCGCTGCCCGAGAAAATTCTATATACACGCGCGGCGAGCAAAATTTCGCTCGGCTTTTCCGCGCGCACCAGTGAAAGTTACGCGCGAGCGATGCGATTCCTTTTTTCATTTTGCCTCAAATCCACGCGTAGCCGCACCGGTGCACGATGAAAGTGCGCGCTTCGAATTTCTCGCGAGGACTGTATACTCGCCTCGCCCCCCTAGAAAGAAAGGGAAATTTCGTGCGGCGGCGTGTGCATACGCCCGAGCGATATAATTGAGCCTCCGTTTAATTTCAGAGATATACGCGAGGAGGAATTTCGCCGCGTGACTTTTACCCGCGCCGAGGAAAGCCGAAAGCGGGCCGCAGGACACGCGAGGCCGCGTAATCCGGTCCAGCGCGCTTATCGTGAAAACTGGATCGCGCGTAGAAAACGCCCGGGCGAAAAGCCGCGGCGCAGATAGTAAAAGTGAAAATCGCCGCCTCCTTTTTTTTTTTGCTCCCCGGGCTAGCGGCGGATTTTCGCGGCGGCGTTTCTCCGTCGATTTTCCAGCCGGGGCTCGAGGGAATGCGATATACCCCGGCGACCGCGAGACAATGGCGATAGTGTCGCAACGGACGGCGGGGAGGACGGGCCGATAAATCGCTTAATTTAATCGGCTGGCAGGCTATCCGCGCGAAAGATTGGCGCGAGTTGGGAAAGCGCAGGCGCCCATTGTTGGGCACGGCTTATCTATCCAGCTGCGCGCCGAGACGTACAGTGACACTTTCGAGCGCTTAGTAGCTTTTTAGATTAAGAAAGCACGTGGCTGTGGGTTGTAGCTTAAATTATGGAGATATAAACCTGAGAATAAGGACTTTGAGTTTGCTGATTGAAATCTATCTGCATTGTGTTATCATAGAAAATGTTTATATAAGAATTTGGAGAATTTAATTGTCTTTTTTGAATGAAAATTAAATAGATTGTAATAAAAACTATTTTTATCTTGGCAAATCTTTAATTGTCTGGTGTACACAATTTACCCAGTGTTTTTATTTTAGATGAAATATTTAATTAATTAAGATTTTTACTAGAGTTACTGAAATTTTTAAATGGAAAGTATAAAAAAACAAAATTTATTAAAGAAATCATTATTGAAGGATAAAAATTCAATTATCCTAAGTCTTACGTATTTATTATTTACGTTTAACTGACAATAAAAAAAAAGTATTCGACCAATTATTCAAGCAATACGTGCGAGAGTCAAGATTCCAGTAGCCTCTTAGAAAAACAAGCAACGACAGTGGAGGCGCGGTCAGAAAAAGTGGATTGTTGGGGAGTAGTAGGAACTGGGCACGGCCGGACCAATAACCCTATAAACTCAAGCTAGGCCGCCTCGGGCGCATTGAACTTGACTGCGTTAGCCGGGCCTCGCTCCATCGCCTCCAATTACCTCCCGGCCGTATCGGCGGGCCGCTCGTTTATGCAGCGCGCGGCCCTCGATTTCCCGACGGAAAAACGCGTTTCACCCGCGGCCCGGCTTCCTCCTCTCCCGTTCACGCCTCGCGGCTCGCCGGATTGCGGAAACGCGCGGCGTCATTTGCATGATCCGTCCAAACTGGATCGGCCCTTGCGCAACCGAGCCCCTCTTATCGCGGGCTGCCGGTTACGCGAATTTTCGAAAAACGAAAAGCCGCCGCGCGGGGGAAGTCGTTCGAAAATTAAACTTAACCCGCGCGCCGGTTTGTTTACTTTAATTCAATTTTATGTAACCGATATATATCTATTCGTGTAACGCGAGCCCGTTCTTGCGTCATGGGCAAAAAGTAGGTTTCGCCGGGCGATGCGAGCACGTAACTCATAATAATTGGCGATAAATCAGCGAAAATATTGCGGCCGCGAATCCTGCCGGCGCTCGCGCGGGATCGACGAATTCGCGTGGGGGGTCGCTTGCGACACTGCGGGATTTTTCAATCCCCCCATTTTTCGCGGGCTTTCCCGCCGTCGCGATAAATATCCCCGGCGCGCACGGCTGACAAATGAAGCGCGCGAAACGAAAGTGCCTATTACGATCCACCGGGATCGAAAAAGCCCGGCATTTTAAATTTAATATCGCCGAACGAAAGGCACACCGTCACCGTATTCACTTTCTCGCGGAGCTTTGAGTTACTTCTTCGGCCGCTTTACTTGCGGCGCGAGCTGGCGTAGAAAAAATTGTACAAGCGGATAAGCGCTGACGCGCTCTCCGACGGTGCATAAATCAGCGGGGAACATCGCGGCAGGAATTCGCGCGGGTAAATCTCCCTCGCCGCGAAAAATCGATCGTGTCTCGGCTGGAGCGATTGCGTAACACGGCGGCGGGATATTTATCGAGTGCCGCCGCGCGGATTTCATTTCTGGGAATGCGGCCGCCGGCAAAACCGCGCCGTTGTCTGCGAGGTGTATTGCGCGAGAGGACGAGTCGACGATTATCCCCGGCGGCCTTTTTTCGGGGATTTCGGAGTTCGATTCGGCCCGAGCAAATTGACCCGGACGCGGAACCACTCCTTTCTGCATTATTCAGGCGGCTGACTTTTCTCCGTATTGCGTCACGGGGTCAGGAGTCGTCACCTTGCCAGGGGTGGACTCCGCTTGCGCAACGGACCGCCGGTGCTGGGGTCAAGAATCCCGGAGAATGTCGCCGCGTGTGACTTTCCTCGTTTGCAGCTAAATTTCTGCCGAAAGCTCGGTAAATATTTTACGTAAGAGGCGGAGGATGACATCGCGCGGGAATCTAGATAGCACTCGAGCCGATCGGCCGTAAATTATAACTCGAAAGTTAAGTAAACTTGTTGAAAAGTGCAAAGATGCTCGAATCGAGCGGGATAAAGGGGAAAGAAAACAAAACGAAAATAATGCAGCCTTGGCAGCCTCTCGATTTTGAGTCCTTGGAAAATGCGAAGCCGGAAGGTCGCTACCCCTACCTTTTCGAGCGAATGCACCGAACCTCGCGTCAAGGATCTTCACTCCTTTCTCGCGTTTCCACGCAACGTCCAAGCGATAATTGTCCCCGAATTCGAGCCGAGGGGACAAGACGAAAAAGAAGCCGGCCTTTCGCCCGGGAGCGAACTCACGTATTCTCTTTCGTTTCGCGAGGCAGAAATAAACAGCGCCTCCGACCTTCGGGGCGACCGGAAAGCGCCGATCCATAAAACACCCGCGCGAGCGTGACGAAACTCCCTGCGACTTCTCTTTCCCAATTGACTGAACCCCTGCGTTCGGGAGAAAAAGGGACGAGAGGCGAGGGGGCGGACTTGCGCAAGCCGGTCATTACCGCGCCGGCGGTCTTAAATTTCGCCGACGCCGTCGTCGAACGAAGCTTCGCGTTTTATAATCGCGGGTACGGGCGAGAGGCGGATTTTTTTTCTCTCTCTTTCTCTCCGGAGATGCGGGTGCGCGACTGCGAATGGGGTTCCAACGAGCGGCTTGGGGTTATGACGGTGTTTGTCGGTGCGCCGGGAATGCGGAAAAGCCGCCCGGAGCCTGTCCGATCGGATCCCGTCGGTGTCTATTTTCAGCGAGACGCTTTCTTTCGCCTTTCCTCAAACGCGAGAGTTAGAATATACAAATTTACGTTTCGCCGAGTGGGCGACTTATGTATAGCTGTATGTCGAGTGGCAGTTATGTTTCAAGTAAAATAAAACGGATTTTTAACTATATTAAAGCTATATCGCGCGATATCCGCATGGATTAAAATAAGAAGGATTTTTCAAAGCGCCGGGCGTATTTTCAAGCATTAATGTCCGAGCGAGTGTAGGTTTCCGAATGGCTTTTAATGTGCGGCCGAAGGAATCGAAGGCTGCGCTCGCTCGCAATTACCGATCTCCTCGTTTTCTCCGACGCGTGCTCTCGATTTCATTCGTCGATCCGGTCGAACCTACCCGAAGCCATCGATTAACGTCGCCCACGCGCGAAATCTAAAAGGACGATCGCGATGATTGATCGACTGACCTGATCCAGTTCGAGGCCGCCGAAAGGATCGGCTTGCCTCCGTCTAAAATTGAATTAGCAACGAGCCACGCAAATTAGTGTAAATTTTGTAATACGCACAGAAGTACAAATTTTACTAATAACGATGGTTTGTCACTACAATCCAATAGGTTGGTAGCCGGTAACCGTGTGCCCAAGCGTTCTCCAGTCGTATAACCGCGGCATTCGCGGAACGCGGCGCTAGCCGGAAAAATCGCCGCGAACAATGGGCCCCTCGCGTCGAACCTAATTTCGCATGTACAGCTGGGCGCGCTCATTGTGCCCCGGCGGACACGCGCGCAATTATACCCCGCCGGCGGAGATAAGGATTCGCTCGAAGAAAGGCTCCCCGCGGAGCTCGCTGGAATTCAGCGACGCCTCTCGGCTCGTCGCGAGTTTAATTGGCCGACGATTTTGCGCAAGAGATTTCTTCTTGCGGCTAATTCACGTTAAACTGATGCCTCGCGAGCTCACGCGTGTATCATTGTTTGCGTGTCCTGGAGATTGATCACACGGTAATCTGCGACGAATGCTTTTGTTCGCGACTTATCGAAAGACAATTACTTTATTTGAATAGATAAAATTGGATTTTTCTCATACTCGAAGTTACACCGGAATTTGAAGCTTTGGTATGGTTAGAATATTTCTTGTACGATAAATACATTATTTTTCATGTATGCTATTTATATGATGTACTATATAAAAGTATATACAAAAAGCAAGTTTTTCAACAATTTCACCGACATTTAAACGAAAATTAAAGTGACAAACGATAAAGAATTGCTTAAACGTGTTACTACTTCTTAAAGATTTTTTGCACATTATAAAAAGTAAAAGTTACCGAAGAAATCTCAAAAAGAAGAAGCTGTAAACATTTTATCGATTTCTTCGGCATTTCCAGCCTTACTCTAGCCTTAAACCGCGCGCGAAGTTTCACGCGGTACCGTCGCCGAAATCGCAGGGGGATCCGCTCCGATTTCCACGCGTCGCGGACCTAGAGAAATTGAGAGAAAAGAAGGCGACGAGAAACCAGCTGGCAGCTGGGCACGGCCGCGCGGCATCGGGGCGTATATGATCTCCGAATAGCTAAGCGCGTCTTACGTAAGCGGCACAAAGACTTTCGCCGGGCACTTTCACTGGGCGCGCGAGGCCTCGCCGAGTGTATAATCCCACACACGCGTGCCGCGGCTCCCAGCATCCCGCTCACCGCGATCCTTCACTTTCATTTTTCCCTCACCCCGCCGGCGCGATGAGGAGGCCCCACCTTGAACGCCGAAAAGGAGGCTGCGCGGATCCCCCTCCCGACGAGGTGGCGAGATCCTCGCCGCGACCTCTTCGCCGATATCGATTCGAGGGGGTTGCTGCTAGATTCGCCAGCGCGGATTTTATTTTGTTGAGTTACTCGCGCACCTTTTAGCACGAATAAGCTTTTAGATACTTCGATGTACCCTGTAAATACGAGAAGTGAATATTCACTCATTTTACGTTAAGAATTACCACTTAACGAATTAGTGATCGGTGAATATCGAACAATAAGTAAAAATTCACTCGTTTTTAGAGAGTAATTTTATATTGTTTAAAACATGTTTTTTTTTTCAAAATTACACTTGCAATTTGAAGTGTTATATCCAACGAATTGAATCATAAACTATGTTACGTGCAAGATATTAAACATTTTAAAATCTGAGTTATCGATCGGCAAATCAAAAACCTGTTTTAATTTTCTTTTTGCATCATATGTAAGACATGTAAATTAATTACATAATTAATCCTGCTCGCATCGTTTATTTACTATTGCCGTACTAATCGCCTCGTCTATAAAATTCGCAGCCACGCGTACCTTAATCGCGAGGTTACATATCAAATTTCTCCTCGGTCTTATCAGCCGAAAAAGGGAAGGAAAGCCGCAATTCGGTCGCGGCCCAACGATCACCGCGAGTGCGCTCGCAGAAATTCCGATCGGTGCAAGAGACATTCTCCCCGCCGCCTCGAATTTCGGCGGAGTACAGGTACGTCGGGCCGGTTGCGCAAGCGCCTTGTTTACCGGCGGCTCTTCGGGAAATGCCGATCCCCCACTGAATTTTGCACCTGCGGCACCGTTTCGCAATTCCGCCCGCGCGTCCTCCGGGAGCGTCAATCGGTAGCGCGCGCGCGGTGAAAGTCTCCCGCCGATTGATCGCGGCGTCTTATGCGCTCCGAGCGACTCGTCTCCCCGCGGGTTCGACAGACTCCGTCCCGCCTCGAGGTCGTCCGAGGAAAGCGAAAGCCATCCGTCCGCCGCCAATTTCTTCCTTTTTCTTTCGTCGCGTGCATTACAAGCGCGCGCTCACGGTCGCTTCGTCCTCGCGAGGGGAGCGCACGACGCTCGGCGTTTTTGTCGCGGGGTAACGAAGCGATCGTTGCGCAACGCGTAAGAAAGGCAGGGCCGGCCAATTTTTCCCGCTGCACCGAGCCCGATTACGCGATGAAAATCGGCGAGGCACACTGACCCAGATCGGCCGAGGCGACGCCCGGGACTGTCCGTCGCCGAGGGTCGGAGGGAGGGAAGGGGGGTGCCTATGAAAAAAGGTGGCGCTTACGCAAGCCGTCCTTTCTATGCGCGCTCGCATTGTTCGGGAAAGCAAGGCTGGTTCGGGCGCGCTTCCTGCTCTCGCCGCGGCCGTTTCCGCACTCCCTCCGAAGCCGCGCGGAAGCCGGTCCGAGTGCATCTCGCGCCGATTCGTTTTTATGCCTCCTGCCTTTATTGCTAAATTGGCTCTCGGCGGTAGGTGAAATAAACGGAGGCGGCCGGGCCGTCGACCGGCTGGCGGAGCGAGCGGGAAAACGCGAGGGGACGGATTAGCGTGCGCGAGCGGAAAGTTCACGTACGACCGGAGCGTAACTACCGCGAACTTTACGATTTCGGCCCGGACGCAGGGGAGCGTTTTATGCCGCCGTAAAGTGACATAAGTCCCTCTCGGCCTCCCCGGCGCTAATTGACGAGTGCCGTTTTTGCCCGGGCGAACGCCGTGTCGTTTTCTCCGTCTCGAGATAAAAATTACCGAACGGAAGTGACGGCTGAAATTTAGCGATGCTTCGAGTTGAAAGTTAATACCAGAAGCGGGGATTTAGCGGGGTGCGCCGAGGTTCGGCTAATCGCCGGATGATCCGCGACCTTCGGGTACCGACCTTTGGGGGTGACCGACGGAACTCTACTCCGCGTAAGGAGACACCGTAGGCGGATATTTGCATTGTGCATCTAAAATTACGCTCGGGCGATACCGCAGGTACGCTCGAAGGTTCGCGAACGCCGGCGGCACCTCTCCTCTCTCTCTCCTCTCTTTTGCTCGAATCCTCCGACTGCATTGCGTCGTGGCTCGGCCGACATCTTTTCTTCTCGCGATGCACCACCAAAAGCTAAGATCTTACTGCTTCTGATTTATATCATAATTGCAGTTGATTTGTTACTATAAAGTTATGCGAAGGATTTTTGTCAATTCGAAAAAATATTCGATTGCTTATAACAAACAGAATTTTTCATTAATCGTATTTTTGATAAATTAAGATCATTGAGTATTTACTACACCAAAAAGTTTTTACTTTTAAATCTCCACAAGAATTATAAAAATTTTCGGTTAAAAAAAAAATATTTTTAAGCATCTGAATTTAACGTTTTGAAACGTACGTTTCAATAGGCCGCGGCGAGCGTCGTAACACGAAATAAAAAAACAGGCGTCGAATCGATCGTTACACCCACAGCCGATAAAAAAAGCGCCATAAATAACATTTGCACCTGCAGCGGCAACGATTCCACCTCGAATTTCTAATGCAGCATTGCGAATCGGCTGCGCAAGTGAAAAGCCACCGGCTGGCAAAAATAGCGAAGTATATTGAAAAAAAGAAAAAGAAGCGCAAGTCCCGCATAGAAATCGCGCCTGCAAGAATCAAAGAGCGCCGCGCGTTGAGAAATCAATGGCGTCCCGATGAACCGGGCCGCGAGTCTAATTGGCTCGCTTTCATCGTTTCACTAGTTCACCGCGGCGAAAAGAAACCAACGTGCAGAGGGAGAGAAAGAGAGAGAGAACCGCCGGGAAAATTCGGCCCGCACTTCGCACACTTTTCGCGCGCTACTTTCACTCGCGGCAAAGTATGTGTACAGATCGCCGTCGCAGTTACGTACCGGCAACCAGGAGGGCGGCTATCGCTACGAAGGTCCTCATGTCTCCTGGGGGGTGGTCGTGTACGCTGGTCTGCTTATTCTGCCGTCACCTGCGGGTCACTTCTCGCGCGGCGCTAGGGACGATCCTCGTGTGCGTGCGACTGAGGTGGGCGAGCGATCGAGTCGCGATCCGTTCACTCTCGCTGGCTCGTAAGTGTCCGTGTGTCCGTGTGCGTGTGCGTGCGGGTTTGCGAGCGTTTGTATACGTGCACCCGTCCTCGGCGAGAAGAACTCTGTCGGCGTCTTGCCGGCACGCCGCACCTTTATATATAACCGGCCGGTCACGTGGCTCGGGCCCCACCGCCGGGGCCCAGGTTGCCTCCTCCACCTCCTCCTCCTCCGGCCCCCTCCGCACACACGCGCCGCGCGGCTCCACTCTCCCTTTTTCGTTGCGGCGAAAAGAGAAGAGGTGCCGCCGTCGACGGAGTGCCGGCCGCCTTTCAGCCGCCAGCGACGAGTACTTCTCCAACTTTTTCTCCGAGGATGTTTCGCTGGAAAATCAATGAAATTAGTTGCCGTGGCGTGGAAGAGTGAATAAGGCAGAAAATCACTCCGTTCGAGTGAAAATTCACTCTATTTCAGGAAATGCTGAATCTGCCTATGTTCGTTTGGCTTGGTTTTCTCTCGAACGGGTGATTTTTCATTCTTCCACATTTTGAGAGAGTAGAATTTAACTTAAATTTAGCGGAAAGCGATCCTTTAATTAAAGAATTAATGAAAAACTTTTAACTCGTTGCTTTCATTAAGTTTTCCACTGAATCAGCAATAAAGGGTTGAATTTTTAGTGGTGGATTAATTATTATCCATTACCGTTTCAAAAAGTTCCATTCAAATTGGATAAGTGCTTTTTTTCGCTGGCGGAATGAGAATTAAAGAATCATTTATTTTGGTACTTTCATTGAGTAATGCACGTTCATTGAGAAAATGGAGTATACCGGCAATGCTTCTGCGCTGTTGCATCAAGCGGAAAAAAACTTTTAAGTTAAAATTTGTTATTGTACCCTACCATCATTCTCATCAGCGTTACAGTTCTCTATTTAATATAGAAATTATAATGTCCAAATGAAATACTGACGTACAATAATTAAAATTTAAATGTTAAAAAAAAATTTATTATTAAATCACGCAGACCTTAAAGTGACTATTTTATTCGCTCTGTCACATAATAAGATTTGCTTGAAAAAGTAAACCAACAAAACAGAATGTTCTACCATTCATTCTTTATGGATATAAATCATTCCTACTTCTAGAACCTACGAGTATAAACGCCGAGCGAAAAATGCAATTTGTAAACGGATCATGCATCGAGTGTTCCCGGAGCACGCATAGTAAATAAACGCGTCTGAATTTATGAAACACGTAATCTACATTCTTCCTTCGTGAAAGAAGAGCCTTCAAAGCCAACTTCCTCAATTGCGAACCACCACGAGAAACTTCTCCTTCCGCGATAAGTAAACGCGACCTGCAACCCTTCACACTTCTCGAGAAGCTCGAGGAATCGTCGAGAGGCTAAACGGCCCCACGCGAGAAATAGCCGAGACATCGAGCGAGCTGACCTTAGTCACGATCGCCGCGCCCCTTCCACCTTTATCCGTCGCTCGCGAAATCTCGCATTTTTCTCGAGGGCAGTTCGCGCACTGCCGTTGCAACAATGCGGCTCGGCGCTCTGCTAGCGCGCTTTTTCCACGGCGGACTCTGCGTCTAATTTACGGCACGCGCGCTCCGTAAATTACTATTCAATGAACCGCCATATTTCACTCGGCCCGACACTCGCTTATTAATGCGGTCCGCGAGGGAGGGGGTTTAAAACGTCTCCCTCGAAGGAAAGCTCTCGCGTCTTATTTTTACTCGCTTAAGCAAAAAAAGCGCGCGAGCTGCCGCAAATCGGTTCGAGTATTATTTTAAATTGCCGATCGCCCTTGAGTCGCCGATCGATTTTATCATTTCGCTCCGGGGATAATCAGTGTCATGTGTTATTTACTCGCTCTACTCGCATTTCGGGAAAGTAAAGCGAGATATAAAATAATAGTGTGCACTCGTTTGAATCGCAAGAAGAAATGACGAAATGATTATAACAGAGATTTCGAAAAATCGGTAAAAGAAGTATGATTAGGAGAAACCAAATACACTTGTAAATAAAATTTTTAATAAATAAAATAGGAAAATCATATTCCATATCTATGAATGGAGTGATTTTTCGAATTCTTCACTTTTCCAGATTGTGATAGTTACGAAAATCGGTTGATATAAAATGTTAATATTTTTTAAACAAGTAAGCAGTAGTTTATTGCAACATTTAAAAAACTCGAATACTTTAATAAAACTTACAAGACATAAGATTACATTCATACGTGAAAAAAAAATAGAAACGATCTGCCGAAATTAAAAAAAAAAAGAAATCGCATGATCCATCAAAATCTTATTGCCGTCAATGACGATCAACAAAGTACAAAACTCGAAGGAGCGTCAAATCCGCCCATCGTCGAGCAAACTAAGCTCACATTCTCGCAGCCGGCGAGTGTTTGGCACCGACAGCGATATATCCCAATCGCTCTTTATCCAAACACTCGAATTGGAAAGCGCGCTCGGGCGCGTGTCCCATCCGCGCGCATCATCCTCGGCGCGATTTCTCCGCGGGGCCGCTACAATGGAGCCCCGCGCCTAATTCGCTCGGTACATAGGGGGGCCGCCGCACGCGTTCGATGTTTTTCTTCGTCACCTCGCGGGCGAACGAGGAAACGGCGCGCGCGGCGCGGGCTGCATTTCTCTTTCTTTTCACCTCGGCGCGCGGGCGGCCCGTTACAGCAGCCGCTGTCGGTCGCGCCGCGATCCGGAACCAGATATTGCGAAACGAGTTCTCGATTCGGCCCATCGAGAAACTCGCGTGCGCGCCCGACGAGCGACACGTGCCGCGCGCCTGCCGAGCCCTGCGCCGCCGTACGATCCTCGCGCGCGAGGATTCGGGGCTCCCTTTTTACGCGATCGACGCGCATGGGTACCGGATTAGGTGTCGCGTTTGCTTTCCACGGGAGCTCTGAATATTTTAAGCGACGGTGTTTTTTCTTATATTTCGCCTGAAAGGTTCGGCTAAAACAGGGCTATTTTTAATGTTGCGATCGCTGTTTACGGAGGTTGAGCAATTTTACGGGATACCGTGAAAGAAAATCCCTTGGTTCATTCATAAAGTCGAGAGGAAAAGGAATGTTGAAGCTGTCTAGATCACACTCAAGCTTTCTGCGAAAATTTTCAATTTTGCGAATAGAAGATTGCGAGCGAACACCTCGAAAATTTCCATCAGGATCGTCAAAATGTTCGAGAGCGATTGCACGACGAATGCGTCATCAAGCCGGCGAACTATTAAAGCATTGTGCACGGCGCGTGTAAACGCTTCCGTGAAATTTTCATCCGTCATTAGATTACGCCGCCTTGGGAATGTGACTTTTCACCGGCTATATATAGCGTTGACTGCAGCGCGCGCCCGCGAGAATGCCATTGTAGCTTTTACCCGCGTATCATTAATACCGGAGCCCGCGACTCGGCGAAAGTCCGGCGTTTTTCAAATTTAAACCCATCACTGATTTCTAAAACCGTAAACCCATACACGCCCAATTACGATTGCGGGTACGGCGCGCTGTCGATTTTATCAGACCCCCCACTACCCTGCCGTCGATCGATTAGTAACCGGTGCATTCGGAAAACGCCCGTATGCCTATTTTCGACTGTAAAAATTTCACTTATTTGTTTGTTTACTACGCATCGTCGAGCAGAACTAATTAACCCCCTTAAATCAAACACATTAAACGTGCAAAGCATTTTACGACTCGATAAAGTCTTCGTTACACCGACGATCCTTTGATTGTTGAAGAGAAGCAGTTCGACTGTTGCGCTACTCGTTAAGCCGGCGGCTCCTCCCATCCTCTTGAAAAATGCCCCGGCGGCACCGCCGGCGAAAAAATTTCATTAAATCCGCGACGGAGCGCACGCCCAGTAGAAAATTACTCGAGGCGCGCTTGAGCAATTCTTCCCGGTGGAGCTCGCCGTCGTTTTTAATCGGTCGGCAAAGAGAGATTCGCTCGGTTACGCGGTTGAGACGTAATATTATGCACTCGCCGCGCGACGATGCGGCCGCTCCGAAATCCGCGAGGCCTCCCCCTTCTCGCGCGTCGGCCGCGCACACGTGCCAGTGTCGCTCCGGTTATCCGCAGTCGCGATCTCGGTCACATTCCGCGCGAGGCTCGTTTCCGACTTTTTTTTCGGAAGAATTTTCGAGGAATCGAGAAATTCCTAATTGTTCGCCAGGGGGAATTGATGGATTTTGGAGGAGCGCGCGTTTCGTAAGAAGAAAGTGCCTTGTACAGCTCGATCTTTCGAATTGACGTAGGAGAAATTGTCGTTAAAATTTCGTTCGGATCTATAAGCGGGGATTCGACGTCGGAGGTCGGTTATTTTTCTTTTTATGAAGTTTCAAAAGTGCGCGCGCCGCCGGCCGCTTTAAATTTCGAATAACAAGGCGGGCCCCGCGTGAAAAGAATGTTAAACCCCGCGCCGCGCGCAATTCGCGGCCTTCCTTTGCTTGTCCGGGAACACTCGATTCTTATTTTCGCTCGAAGAAATCTGGCGTCTTCTTTTTTGTGCATTTACCTCCCGGGGGGAATGTATACGCTTGAAATGAAAAAAAGGAAAAGCTCCAAGTTAATGCGAGGTAAGATGCCAAATTATATAGTTTGTGTATGTGTCTCTACGCCGTTGTACGCTTTGTCAAGGACTGGCAATTCATACCTCGACAAAAGAAATTTATTTTTCATGCACGCCCGTTTCCTGTCCCTTCATCATTCCGGACTACACGACATGATCAAGCAGTTAGACGGACACGTCAGTTTGTCCGTAATTTATTTTTAGAAAAAGCAGCTCCCGCCGAGTCATAATAAATTGTTAAGTAACGCGAAGCAAGAGATAAAACCAGTCCGCCGGTTAATATATTATAAAATCACTAATTAC
Organism: Eurytoma adleriae; assembly: GCA_900480045.1. Classification (NCBI taxonomy): domain Eukaryota; kingdom Metazoa; phylum Arthropoda; class Insecta; order Hymenoptera; family Eurytomidae; genus Eurytoma; species Eurytoma adleriae. The sequence goes on along the minus strand of UXGC01000020.1, from coordinate 129,820 downwards.
TTTTTAAATAAAAAACAAAACGCCAAATTGTATTGGAATAAAAAAAGAAAGCTACCTGATTAAGTTGCCACCCTGTTCGCCGGTTAATTTGCCCTTTCAACTCTCCGAAATGCGAAAAAAAAAAGAAAGCAACGACAAAATTCCAAAGGCGTGTATCTCGGGCGTACTTAAAATTCCACCGGGCACCCATATTACGCCCTGCATTTCGCGCCAAACAAGTTCGAAAGCCGGCGATTTTTCGAGGCCCGAGAGGAGCCGAGGAGGAGCGAAACCAGTTCCGGATGCGCCGGAGCGGGCGGCGGGCGCGGGTTCATCGGGCCGCGCGTAACGAGGAGCCCGAGCGCCGAAGGTTTCTGGGTCCGCTGCAGCGTCTGAGTCACGGACCGGCCTTCGTCCGCGCGCGGCGCTCCCTCCTCTCGCCACCCTAAGCGCATACCGCGGCCGCTCGCCGCACGCGAGTTTTTTTTCGGAGGGGAGCGCACAATAAGTTTTTTTTTCACTATATCTAGCGGGTGGTTGTACTGGAATAGATAAGTTAAGTTATGCTGCAAGGATAATTGTTATTGAGGATGTAGAGGAGGAAATGTACAAGACCGAAGTCAGATTAAATGTTTAAAGTTGAAAATTTGAAAGAAAATGTTGTACACGCTGCGAGGTTGTTGTTCTCGAGAAAAACCTCTCTAGTGTTTCAGAAAAAGTATACAATGCTTTTAGACGCAGGATCTTTATGGCAGGATTTTATCGTAATCTTGTTTATTTGACTTCTTTTATTTATCCTTTTCATTACGAGACTTCGCTCCCGCTCCTTTCATTCCTTCTACTCTTTTCGAAGTTTATTCTTGTTCACTTACATGTTATTTTTAACTTTGAGATTTTCGCTGATCATGTTGGTTATTTTATATTTAATCGACTAGAAATGTTATTCCTCAGTAAATTGTGTAGAAATTTTCGAAGTTCAAACAATGATTTATTGTAATAAATCTTTGATACCAGTTTTAGTAAAATATTTAACGATAATTCGTGGTATAAAAGTGACTCACTGGTGAACATTCTGCGCCAAGGTCTCGTATCGCGGTTGCTTTTTGCGCCGGACCCATAAGGAAAAATAAAACTTTGCAAGAAAATTTTTCATTCTTTTTAGCGTAATCACCATATCACATAAAAGGTCGTCCCACCATGAAAAAATAAAGGAATTTAACATCGAAGTCGAAAAGTTTCCGCTCGCGCCTTTTCACCTTAATAGACCGCGTGCACCAGTACCGGCTGAAGCGGACATCAAATAACACTTAAAATTACCCAATCGTGCTTAAAATCGTGCCCGCGCCCGTGCCCGATAATAACCCCATTAATAAAACAAAAACTGCCTAATCTCGCTCTCCGGCGACGACTCGATTTTTCAATTTCGGTCGCTTTACGATCGCCCAGCCGTAATACATAAATCGGGCCTCAGCGACTTTCTCGCGCGGGAGAAAAGAGCGCGGGCCAGCAGGGAATTAGCATGATAATTTCGGCCGAAAGATCGAACATCCGCGTCGGAAAAGTCGGCGTGTATCCGGCGTTGCGCAAGCTTTCACCGGCCGAGCTTCGCGCTTTCCACGGGCCCCGCCCGTTTACGTAACGGCCCGGCGACACACGCGACGCGCCCGTACGCGCACGCGACGCGATTTACTTTTTATTGTTTTCCTTTTTTCATTACGGCGGCGCGCATCCACCCGCGATCAACAGAAAAATCCGCGCGAGTTCGGTCTAGGATACTTCGACTTTTATCGAGAATCGATCGGCCTACTCGGGCGCACTTGAACTTTTGTTTGCGCGCCGCGGAGATGTTAAGGAGAGCATCTTCTTTTTCTGCGCTTGTTGCCGTGGACCTCGCCGGGTGTCGATAGAGCGCGCGGCGCGCTTGTTTACCGATTAGCGGCCGTCAGAGCGGCAAACAAATTTCCCGAGGCTCCGGTAAAAAAGAAACACTGTTTATCAAATTAAACGGCCTCCCCCGTTTGTTTTGCCCCCGTCGATTCATCGGTCCGCTTAGCTAACAACCTTCCATCTTATGTCATTACCGCCACGCTCTCCTCTACTTGGCGATGAAAAAAGAGAAAAAAGGCAGCCCGTACTAGGAATTACATCAACATTTGGCGGACTTTCATAAAATCTGCATACTTTCAGCCTGTTCTTCGGGAGAAAAGAGAGAAAAAAAAAGACCGCGCGACTCGAGAAGGCGAATATAATCCTATAACGAGGCGGTTGCATCACCCGACGGGAATTATGTCCCGCGCCTCGGGGAACACGCAAGAACCGCAAAATTGGCGGGACATTATATGCGCGCGCGCGACACCTCCGGAGGCGGCGCGGGAGGATGGGTCGCTTGCGAAATTCCGGCGCGTACGCGCCACGCGAAAAAAGAAGAGGAAACGCGACCGTTTCGGTAGTTTTTTGCGAGGATCTCGCGCGCCCCGCGCACTCTAATGGGAATTTAGAGCGCGCCGGAGATTGGCCCGCGTGGGCCGGCCGTTACGTGAGCGGCTTCTGAAGAGTAAATCGAATTCTCGCAAATTGTTCGGGAAATTTATTTTTATTCCGGGCCGAGCTTATGGAACGGCCGGCGAATTGATTATCCGGCTTGTAGTTGCTGCGATCGCGTAGTCTCGCGTGAGCCGGCTGTTACTACTGTCGTTCGTTTCTTGCATATTTTGCCATTTTCGAGAAATCAACTCTTTGGGAATACACTATTCTTTGTCTATACCGTCTATGTAGTTCGAAAATGGTATTTTAGTTTTTATCATTTTTTATTTATATATTTATTTTTTTTAAATTTTATAAGAATGCAAAATACGTAAAAAAGTAATATAAAACGAAATTTTTATATTAGAAACAAGGGAAGGTACTTTTTTCAAATTTATAAAGCACTAAAGTAAACTACAACTAATAATAAAACTATAGAATAATTTATTAAAAATTTACTTGTATATGAAGATGTGGCTTCTTTTTGATAACACAGCAGATATACTTAAATTAATTTAATTTAAAGTGTCAATATTGTACGGAATGAAAAATTATAAAGAATTTACTTTTTTTGAAGTATTTACTTTTTATCCAAAATAAGTAGATATTCCCTTAAAAATAATGAATTTGTTCTTTACTTTTAAAAGAAGCTCCATATTTTTTAAGTAAAACGTAACTTTCTTTCATAAAGAAGGGAATTTTTTAAAAATTTTACTTCCGTCTATCTTAAACTTAATTTATTATAATTTGGCAATCCTTTACCAATTAGAATGTATAGTAGTGAAACGAGCATATTCCACCTTTGAAATAATGCAATATCTTTAATATTACAAACCTACGCATCGAATAATTTATTAAGGATAAATTCCAAAGAAGCCGAAGAGATAATTCCCGTAAAAATGTCATTTTCTTTTATCAAAGCACATTTAAAAGGCGAAAATACCCCGAACAAGCAAGAAGCGGCACTATATAATAAAAAAGAATTCGGCGAAGCGTCTCTCTTCAAGACAGCTTAAAAGCCGCCTCATTATCGCGCGGGTGAATTCACGACGTCGATCGGCGCGGATGGTATTTCTGCGGCTAATTGCGGAGGGCCGACGAGCCGGCCGCTGATCCTTTGACGGGGCTCACGACCGATAGGGCGGTGACGCAAAAGCCACGGGGCCATTGCCATGCAGGCGGGCGAGCGTCGGGGCGCGGCGGCCGAAAACGATTTCCTCGAATGCGCCGCGTTGGGTAACGGCGCGAGAGCCAGGGACGGGGACGCGCGAAAGATCCCTTTCAAATGATCGATCGATCGATCGCGATTCGCTTCCTTTTTTAATCGTTACTCACTGCCGATGATTTTTCGATTTTTTTTCTTGCGACTTGTTACTTGCTTTTGTAGATGATTTTTTCTGAGACGATGAAAGCTGCGCGATAGTCGATAGTTATACGAAGAAAAAGCACAAGCGGGATAAAAAAATAACCGAAAAGTAAAAGTATCGGTTAAGAAAAAATCACAACGAATTTTTTATGGTTAATTAAAAAAGTTCTAATCTCTTTACTACTCAATTTAATGAGTTTAAATTACTTAGTCACGCATCAATCGAATTTTTACTCGGCATTAAATGAACTGCCTGCCTCGGAGCGGCAGAGATTTAAGAATTAAGACTTTAAATTATGGTTAAAAACGAAATGAAGAAAAAAGAGATAACTAAGGCGCTTTTTATTAATGGTGAAACTAAATCTGCTTTTTATGCCATCCTATTTTTTAAAATCTTCTCTAAAAGAAAAATAAAAAATATAAAATGCGAACTTTCATCGTCCGAGTATTATAATGAGTAAGCACAAATAACCCACATTTTTTTAAAAAAATTGCAACAACAGTCAATTAAGAATAAAGTTTGTCTTACACTTATGAGGAAACTTCTTCAATAATGCAATATCTTAACTGACTTTTAAGTCGCTCCGTCATAAAATCGTAAATTTAATTGAGCTTAAAAAGAAATTAGTTGCCGAGAAAATTGTGGCCGTACATTTGCGCGAAAAGGAAATTTACGGGGGGATAAATAATGCGAGAAAAAAAGGGCCGTTAATGATAAAATTACCGCTGAAATTACATCAAACGAAAAAAATCATGCATTACGGTGGTGTAAGGCACGTAACACATTAACCATGAATTTTTCATCAAGGTCATCTAAATATCGGTTAAGGTAAAGCATCAAAATTTGACAAGTTGTCACATTTAATTACTTGACCTGCTCTCCATTTAAAAATGTTTCAGCAACGCTAACCTTAGATCCAATTCCTACACCTTTTTTTTCAAAAACGCGTTAGACAAACTATCGCCACGCGCTGCCCTACATAGATGTACCGATAAAAAATCGGTCTCTTTTCGAAACGTCATTTTCAAGTTCAGGCGTTACAAGCAGCCTCTCGCCCACCTCTAAAAAGGAATCCCTTGCCATTTTCCAAAAATTCTATCCGCAATATTTCAACAACGACGATCAATTAGTCGATGCTCTCGCCGTCTTCGTATACCTATAGCTCCTTCGCAAAATTTAAACTCAACGAGCGACGGTCGTTGCCCAAACCTCACGGCTGACGTAAGGGATCCGCGCCCGGGCTGCTCGATTACAGTTACGCTTCGATGTTCGACGCTTTACGCGTCGGCCGACGTAACTGCACGTAATAGGGCATCGCCGCGTGCGAATTCGTATGCGCCGGCGCGCACCCCGGTCGGCACCTGCGCCCGGCCCGATTGCCCAACGCGCCGACGCGAAAAAAAGAAGAGGAAGCGCAGGTGCGATCGGCCCCTCGCGACGAGACTCGACGAACGCGCGGGGAAGCTCGTCGATCGGCTGACACTCGTACTCTGGGTTCCGCGGCAGTATTGCATATTTGCAAGGAGAGGCAACAACCTGTGGGTCCTGGTTTTCGCTGGACCTCTGGCGAACGATTCATTGATCCAAAATAATTAATGGGTATTTTTGAATTTTGTCTAATAAACTTGAGTTTTTTAGTAATTTTTCGTTAATTCTCATTTATTTATTTATTTAATTCTCATTTTTAAGATTTTTTAATCTGCAGATAAGTTTCAAATTATAGATATTATAATTTACTCTGTTTCATGTTCTATACGTCTTCTATAATCAAAAAGACATTCTCCAAAATCTAAAATCCCCGCGGGTCGTGACTTCTCCTTGTTAGTTGAAATTCGAAAGCGATACCTCGGACTTAATGAGCGCGAAGCGCTTTATTTAAAACAAAGAGGATGTCTTTACGAAAATGAAAATTGGACTAATGAGCAGATTCACGCGAGAGTTGGCGTCAAACGCGCTGGAACGAACGAACGACTTTTCAGTTTTTATTTAGTCACTAAAAAGCGTAAAGCGATGATTTTTGACAGGATAATTATCGCTGTTGCAATCCGAAGCGCAAATAATACGTTGGGCAATCAAATAAACACCGTTAAAATTGAAAAGAGTCAAAGCCCTTTTTTTCGATTTCACTCGAGATAATATAGTTAAAAACTCTACAAAAGATATTTATTATTTTCACAATCGATTGCAATTAAATAAATTTAAAAAAATAATATTGGAGTAAGATTGGTGATTGAATTTTTAATGAATTGGCTTTTTTCTATGATACTCTATTGATCTCCTGTATTCTCATTAGTTTCTATAAAAAAATCGATAAATGTCCAGATAGCACTGAAACAATAAAACAGCGCTAGAACAAACCCGCATTATATAAATGAAAAGATCAAGTCTACAAATTGATCTCCGACTGCGAGCATATATAGCATCAAAGTAAAACTAAATTGTTTTACCGGAGGATTTCAAAAGAAAGTACGCAAGCTGCAGCACGATAAATACACAGCAAGGATTAAAAGGTAACAACTGGTTCGGCCGGACGAGATGAAGATAAGGGTCATGGAATCGATTGTGACACTCTGCACCAGATATACTCGGACACAATACCCTGCATTTGTTAGGTTTAATTAAATTCTCGAGCAGAGCTTATATTTACTATTTATTTTCTTGAATTCGGAGAGAAAGCGTCCGATGCGCTGGCTGGAACTGTGAAACGTTGGTTATGAAGAAAGCGAGAATCGAAAAGCTTCATTTGCATCCGAACGAATTTATACGTCGATGTTTTACATTCGTTTACGAGTACTAATGAGAGCGATTATACATTCATGAGTCGATATGCACTTGTCTCTGTGTATTTGTGCATTGATTAACATTACGTTTAACTCGAATTTTACAATGTTACTTTCAACTTGATTTTTAAGTGAAATATTGCGTACTATTAATATTACTAAATTATTATACTTTTTTCCTACAATATTATAATATTATTTTTAATATTTTTAAATACGTATTTTTCTGTTTTCTACTTTAGATTGACGATGTAATTCAAGATTCAAGAACCAATATAGTTTAATTGAATATTCTAATAATTTTTATAATAAGAATATTTTTCATAAAACGCACTTTTAAATTTTCAAATGCTTCTTGAAATAGATACTTTTTTTTATAGTTTTGAATAACTAAGTAACACACATCATTTCAAAACGAGCAAATTATTACAAAATTGATGGTAACGCTATTTTTAAAATGCCCCTCCGTGCAGGTTATTCCCAACAAGTTAAAAACTCATCTCGAAAAGAAAGTTGAAATCGTTCTGCCGAAGGTCAAAGCACTCGCTGAAAAGCCTCGGAATCGTAGCAAGTGCCTTCGGATCGGCCGTAATTTTCGGCACGCAGCTCCCGCCGAAATCAACGACCTCAGCCGCGGCGGTACCCAGACGATCGAAGATAAAAAAAATACAAGAAACAAAAATTCAATACAAATTGAGAAAAATAAATCGCCCGTCTCGGCGCGCATCGTCTCCCCGACGGAGAGGGTCAAGGCGCGCGCGCGCGACTTTCTCGCGGCCGGCTTTTCGCGCGCAATTTGCACGCGAGCCGCTTGCGATGCACCTTGCGATCGACGAAAGCGATTCCTCCGCACGTATCCCTTTTTTTCCCTCCCAATCGCGACGGTTTCTCTTTCTTTCGCGAGCGCTCCGCTTGCTTACGCGTCGAGCACTTTTTAGCTCGATTTTGCAACCTGTTTTTTTCTGTTCCTTATTTACCGAGGGGAACGGAAAGATTGAGTAAGGTCGCATCGATTTGGGTGTGTTTTGAGGTGTTACATGGAATTTTGGGTATTCCTACCAGTTTCGATTGTTTCGCTTTTAATTGCGATATTTTGAAAAAAAAACAGTGAATGAGGAATAGACATACTTAGTTTAGCGGAATGGCTAATGTCAGCTTGTCTGGCGCGGTTGTGCAAGTAGATGCGCGTCAAGTACGGTAAGACACACCCCGCAGCTTTCCATGCGCATCCATCTAGAAACATGTAGGATGCACAAAGAAATTTTAAACTGCCGATAATTGCACAAGTGGCTTTTTAATTTTCTATTTTTTTAAAAGGCCGCGGGGAACGGCTTTACGCATATTTATTTACGTCGAAATTAATACATTTACGAAAATTTATGTTCACTCGTCGGAGCGCCATTTGTCATCTGGCGCATTATCGTTAAATCATCGGATACGTCGGGCCAATGAAGAAACCGACGAAAAGTCGCAACTCCAATGACAGTATGATGTTTTAAGCCGACGTTTACACACACGGTTATTAAAGAGACGACCCACGCGATCAAGCAGTCATCCTCCACGTGATTCACGGACGCGTCGATCGCAGCCGAAAAGGCCGTGTAGGTCGTTGCATCTAAAGACGCGCGGTTTTTTTCGCGCTCGTTTCGTCAGGCGTGCAGTGTCGATCGTTTTAATTAGCGACAATTTTTCAAAACTGTCGGGCCCGTTTCGTAATCGCGGCGCGCGTGTCGCGCGCCCGCCGCATAACAACGACGCGACCTTCATCCCGCCGGCCGAAAAGAAAGACGAGAAAGAAGATAAAGGAATGGAAGACGGGGTGAAAAAAAAGGAACGAGTAGTACACGCGAGAGGGGGAGAGGGGAGGCAGACTTAACTCTTTCCGTGCACGCGACGATGATTCGCCGGCGGGCAGATCCGCTTTTACTTTTAACCGCTTACGTAAAAAAACGCCGGGAGAGGAATAAAAAAAAACGGACGAATTTTAGTTACGTCGGGCGGCGAGGATGCGCGGGGTGAATTTCAATGCGCGATGGGCGCATCGGATCCGAAAAACCGTTGCTGACGCCCGCGTGCGGGAATTCTTTTGTAGGTGACACGCGCCGAATAGGTGTGACTTTTTTTTCTCGTCGAGGCGGTGTTTCTTCGTTCGCCCGGGAATTATTTATGCTAAAACGTGTAACTTCGCTCAGAAAACATTTATTGGTAAATTTTAGGGATCTGACGAAATTCGCTGCAGTTAATCGAATTCGTACGGATCCGACTGATAAAATCTGAATTAATAGAATAACGTCATTATTGAACAGTAATCGTATTTAGATTTAAAACTTTTTTTTTTCAAAAATTTCGCAAAATTGACAAGCTTTATTGAAAATACGAACCTTCTATATAAATTATACAGATTTTGTAACTGTTTGAAGTATATTTCAATAATGGATTCAACAACTGCTAAACTGTTATTTAACGTCCACAAAAAATGATCGACAGTAAAAAATTAGACTTATTTCTTCAACCTTTAACAAAATCCTGGATTGTGGACTGAAATATGAATTATTGATAAGGCACAATCGAAGCGCGGAGTTGAAGAAAATCAATCCACGCAACTCTCTCAAGCTGAAAACCAGAATTTTAACATCATAATTTTGAATAATGACCTTTGAGAAACGGCCGATTCTCCGAAAGTAAAAAAGTCAAAAAAGATGTAAGCCGGTCGTTTCAGCGTTCGCGTGTCCATCCGCGGCTACTCGGAAACTGTAATATACATGTCGCATTTTGTAAGGAAAAGAAAATAAACGGCGCAGCCGTGCCCGAAGCGAATGTCTTTGTCCGTGTAAACAACCTCGGCTCTCTCGCGTCGAAAGAAGAATTAATAAATCGGCGGCAACCGTAGAGAAAAAAGTAAGAGGATTAAAGATTTCCCACAAACTTTCTACATACCCGCCCGGCTCGCTCTTCAAATTTTTATCCCGAATTTACGAGAGAAAAAAATGTTGCTCGCGCGAGCGCCATGTTGCGTCGTCGCATGTTGCAACCGAAACTGCGCGCGGTGCACTAAATTGGTTGCCCCCCCGCTACGCCCGATTGTTTACACATCAATGTTATTCCTCGTAGTATTCCATGTTTCAATGTTTCAATGCAGATGACGTTTGCGCGTCTCTTATCAAGCGCCGCACCGTCCGGCTAAAGTTTCCGCGCCGCGCCTTGCGCAACGGCGGCGTTTTGAGATACCGATTTCCGCGGATGATGGAAAAGACCCGGCGATATAGATTCAGCGGTTACAATTTAGCAGTGTCAGTTTGTTTTTCCGCATTCCTGCGGATGCACTCGCTTTATCCCAGTGGCAAGCCTCTAAAAGTATTCCTGCGGTAAAGTTATCGCTTATCGCCCTTGCGCGCACTAATCAAGAATTCCGCAACTAATGCGGCGATTATACGGGGATTTAAAAATCTCACGAGGAAAAAATGTTATCGAAACGAATTAGATACCTTCAAATTTTTCTTCGTAAAGTTATCGGCAATTAGATTCATTACGTATTTATAATTCGTTCCAACTATTAAAAATGTGTATAAAAATAGATCTTCTTAAAATAAACTTAAGATCATTTAAGAGTTTTGAACCAGTTTTGGCCTTGAAAAATTATTTACTTATATAAATAAACTGTTACGTATTACTTCTTAAGCCCGAAAACTTATAAAATACCAATTCAGCAATGCCAGATTAATTTAGAATTGATATCGTACATTTACACAAGTAATTTGAAGAAGAAAAATTTATCGGGCAAACGTTTATTTTACGTTAAAACACTTTCATTAGCGGGAACGTAAAGATCCATTAACCCGCGTACACGCGTAGTCACGTCAACGAATGGTTGTATCGTACGAAAAATAAATGGGCAGTAAGAATTTTCGGCCGCCGGGCCGCCGTGGAGTCGGCAAAAAAGAAGTTGCTCGACGACCTCGGAAGGGGGGAATCGGTGTCAAGTCTGGACTTCTTCGATTCGGACGAATCGGTAGCTGCATCTCGCCGTGCGCGCAAAATCAATTGCCGCGATCATTGTGCCACTTTGGTCGAGGCCGCGCGGATAATTCGCCGCGGAACGATACCGATCGCCCGACCGAATATGTATATATGTATATACGGTGTAAGAGCTGCCTTTGCGAAATGTCCGACGGTCGAGTTTTGTACACACGCCGGTCATTTTCTCAGTTCTCTTTTTATTTACGAGATGTTTATATGCGTGATGAAACTCGCTCCTGTTTTCTCGAAATGCGAAAGAGCGAACTTCCACTTGACGCGAGTGGAAAACTGACGCGTGGAGTATCAGGGTTTTGGATAGTGGATTTGAAGGGAACTGTGGACAAAGTTTCTATGTTCAAAATTTTCGATTATAAGAAGTAGTTTTCTTACATTTAATGGATTGAGTAAATACTGATAATTTGAGAAATTGATAGAAAATATTACTAGAGTATAGTAGTATATAGGAGATTACAAAGTATAATTATCAAAACTATAGTGAGTTAATGTGGATTTTCAAGCTTTAACTATTATTTATGTTTCACAAATGATCAAATGACAAAATGCGAACTTTTGGAAAACAATAATTTTAGAATCCTACTGAAAATTTCGAGCATTGCGTATCGTAATATATTTTTGGCATTCTTCAAAATCGGCTTTTATCATATCATACATCACAGTTCCTTTGTACACTCTCCTTGTAAGTCCACCTCAAATAAGGTTAATTTAAATTTTAACCACATTTCGAGTGGGCAAGACACTCCAATTGAGTACCAATTTACAATAATTCCTTTTACAACTTCTTTCCAGTTCTTTACAAATTACAAATTTTTCGCCCATAATTTAAACCCACCGTCGTCGGCGCATGCTAAATACCCGCGAGTCTTGTACTGAATCGAAAACTACTACAAAGCCATCCTAAAAAACGAAGCACAGGCTCGCGCGAACTGCTACCAAGAAACCCCGTCATCGTAGCTGCTTACAGAATCGACGACGCAACACATCGAAGACGTGCCTCGTTCGGCTCGTAATAATTAATTCGGCGCGGAATCGGGCCACGCCGAATCGCCCTCCCCTAGGTTAACTGTTAAAGAAAAAAACCTCTAGGTTGATTGCCTTGCGGGAAAAGCGGCGAACGCATCGTGTTTTTCAATGCGCGGGGAGGTCACGGCACGCGCGCCGACCCCGGCGCGCGACGCTCGGCGCGATGTCGACGAGCAGCTCGGTGTCTGGCGACGCGTAAAAGTGCATACATGCCGACGCCGTAAATCAGCCAAACCACTACGGGGAACTACGATTTCTCTCGAAGTTCCTTTTTGTCGAGGGGGGCGGCTTTTGTTGCGCGCGCGCGTTATCCGCATTTTCGTTCGCACTCAGCGGGAAAATACGCCTGTCCGGTGCTTTATCCGCGGGAGTGATTGAGTTGCTTGTAGAACTATATTTTATTTGGTCACTTGCGTTTCTGAGATGCAGCTTGCGAACGTTAAATAGGGGTGTTTACTATTTATTGCTGATTTCGGAACTATTTCTTGCAAGTATTACGTTATATTTTGTGATGATTTTGTTTTTTATGTTTTAGACATTTTTTCATGAAGACTTAAATAATTTATTAAATGATTGAAACGTTATAAGAAACGAGGGCATCCATATTCCATGCGATTTACTGAAAAGCAAAATGCTTACTAGTAAGCGAGCGTTCTATTTTCAAGTAACATAAAAATAAATTTCCATCTGTGCGGAAATGTTTGAAGAGATGTTTGAAAAAAATTTCCAATCAATGTTACATTCAAGTGCAAGAAATTTAAGATCAACGTCAATCTTTCTGACTGACCGCTTCAGCATAAATCAATTTGACAATTTAGAAATCCTTCACATTTATTTATAAATAAGATTTAAAACGAGACGTAAATAAAAATATTTTTAAATTGAAATTCCCTTTTACTTCGAAGATGATAATAACAGCTATATACGTTTTCGAATAAACTGCTCGTGCGTCAGAGAATTGAGAGAAATGCAGTTTTAGAAAATCGGAATCAAAATGAGATGCAACGAAGGATTGCATTCATGCTCTAACTTACTAGGTCATGGATTTATTTAAAATTTGAATTTTACATTATTAAAGCCACAATGACTAATTCAAATTCATGTAGTAATCCCGTTCACCGAATAATTATGAAACATCGTCGATCATATTTTTAAATATTCATTCACGTACACCTTTAAATGCGCCATTGCTTTCTCAATGCATAATGACGATCTAGTTTAAAATTTAATTAAGTAAAAAAAAACGTTAGTTTCAACAGATTACCATTAAATGGTATCACGTTAATTCATCAAAAAATATATGTTGCAAGAATATTTATATACAATATTGTTATTTTCGTTCTACCTGTGCATTAAGAAACTCACCCCTTTAGTAGAAATTAAATCATCTAAAATTTTCATTTTTATTGTTATAAAAATTTACAGGAAATATACTAATCTATACAGAAGTGACTAGTTCTTTAAATACTGCTAATATTTTCAATGAAAAGTTAAGCAATCTGACTAATTAAATATCTAATTGTTCATTCCAAACGATTTCAACACCAGACTACAAGTATCTCCTAAATTCAAAAAAATCATCACGATCAATTCGAAAAATCGTTAAGAATGAACGAGACACCTAGAATTGGTCCGACTATTGTCATCTCGTATTCCGCGCGCCCTCCGACCCAAAAACTAGGCGCGCGGCCCTGTAGCTTCCCATGCAGCTCGGAGCCGCGTAACGGGTCCCCGAGGTTTTCGGTAAACCCCGGCACGCGCTCGCGTATATAGGAAACGCTGCACCGCGCGCCCGTTAGCCGGAAGGCGTGTACGCGCGCGGGCGGGGCTCACGCAGCGCCAGTCATTATCGCCTCCTCGGCGGTTCAACGCTCCGCCGCGGCGACGAGCCTTTTTGGCGAGGCGGAAAAAGGGACGACGGATTTGGAGGCGAGCGACGCCGAGCTGCACGTGGGACGCTCGGCCTTTTCTTCCCAGCGGCATTGTGCGGGATACTTATGCTCCTCGAGCCTGGATGTTTCGGAGATAGATACTTTTTTTTAGGAGAGAGGGAGATCAGAGTGCTGTTAACGTAGATGAAAATTTAATCGGATCTCTTTTGATGCGAAAGAATGACAAATTCGAAGAATCACTCAATCGCAGGAAAAAAAGGAGGGTGTCAATCTTCTGATGCATTGCACCTATTTGTATGAAACTGTGGAAATGGTTTTGCAGTAGCTGACAGTGAAGTCACTGTTATTTCAATCCTACGCACTTTTGCAACTAAAAGCTTCAGCAATGATTTCGTAGCGATAAATATTGTAAATAAAACAGCAAGGGATGAAAATTGAAAGTGTGCAAAAGTGATTAAAACGGATCGTATAATTTATTCTGATATTTCGTAACGTTTATATGGATTTTCCAAGTGAATTTGATTGTAAAGACGTCTCAGTATCTTTAAATGTATTTTTCTTCTAAAAAGTATTGAAACGATGTCTCATAACATCGATTATAAAATTTTACTGTAAAGCTCTATCAGTGTAGCTGCAGACGGAGGTTGGAAAAAAAGCGAGGTCCCTTTTTTATTTCACTGCGGTTCTCGCGCGACCGTCGTTGCCTAAGGGTCTTATCGTGGCAGGCGCCAGTAATGTTGATAGTTGTTAATTATTTTTAGCAATTTATTTATAGGGATACTTTTTTTTTCCTCAATTGTGTAGATTACATTTTAATAAACTACTCTCGCAATGTCTTTGTATTGCGAGAGGCGCGTTACATTATCTTTCACTTTGAATGTCAAACAAACGTTCGTATACTCGTCCCTTTCCTAGAGAAGAGAGGCGAGCGACGCACTCCGTCTGTCTATGATTCATAATGTATTACTAGTTCAGGTCACGTCCTCCTTTGATGCAGCTTTATTTATATAAGCACTTGGTCTATCCAGGCGTTTATTTTACTGCATGTCAAGTTAAACATAATCAAATGCTTACCTAATAACTAGAAAGCCTTTCTCTCGAGATTTAAAATATTTTGTTGGACATTAAATTAAAGGTAAAAAGAAATAAACTTATGCAATGTATCTGTAATATTTTGTTAGTAAACTTGCGACTTTGAGATTCGAATTAAATTTAAGTGCAATGCAATATTTATGCACACTGCATCATTTTTATCTTCAAGTTTTTCTGTTTTAGAATCATTCAAGTAGATTAAAAATTATTCTCGTCTGTATACAAAGAGCAAATGGATTTCAATCAACATTTTTTCTCACTTGCACAATCAACGTAATTTTCAACATTTTTTCAAATATTCCATCGAAGCCCGCAATAAGCCCTCACATCGTTGACCCCCCTACGACGCATCCCCGCATTTTTCTCTCGTCCCATTTCACTCATCCTCCTTGATATACCACTGGCACCTCGCAAGTCAGCGTCGCTGCACACCTCCGCACTCCCACACCCCCACCACTACTATACTGGCTATCGCGCGTGAAGTCCCCGTATAAGCATGAAACGACGTAATTCACGGAGGCCGATTGTGCCCGGCGCCGAGAGCAGCAAAAAAAACGAAAAAAAAACGGCGCGCAGTCGGGCCGCAGCCTCCGATGCGTCGTCGTCGCTGTTTACAGCATCGCGGCACGCGACATCTCGACGCCGCGCGCGACGCTCACAATGGCCCATAGTCGCGCGCCCGCGATTGCCCAACGCGCGCGATCGATCTTTTCTTAGCCGCGCGCTTCCCCGGAATAACGAAATTATAAATAAATCCGCGGCGGCACGCACACGCGTGACCCCGGCGCGCAGCCGATAACCCGGCCGCGGCGTCCGGGCTATCGGCCCGCGCGCCGATCCGACGTTTCACAAAGGCGTCCCCCCGCTGCGTCGTAATACGCACCTTTGTCTCTTCTTCCTCTCTCTCTTTCTCTTTCTCTTTCTCTTTCTCTATCTTCTAACCGCGCGGTCATCGAAGCTCGGGAGAGCTCGTTCGATATTCCACGCGACGACTATCGCACCGCGAGGCAATGCATCCGCGACGCACAGTGTTGCAGGGGGCGATCGCATCCCGCGTACAAAAGGTGGCTCCGGCTAAATTGCGAGGATAGTTATTGTTGATTTTTTTCAAAATTTTATCCGAAAATCGATGTTTTACGAAGTAGTGCTATTCAAACAGAATTAACTAAACATTTTTGCAGAGAACCTTCTTTCTGCAGGCTTTAACAAATAAGAAAGAAAAAGAGCACGCCTTCACAAAAATTTTTGTCTAGTTAGTGTACGTATGGAGCTTGTGGAATTCATACTTGAAAAAGGATTTATTTACTTGGAAAATGAGTTTAAACATTGAAAAATATTGAGTAAATTAATGGTGAATTTTTTTTTTCTTTTTATATGAATGTAGGTACTTCTTTGCAGGTTCTTGCTTCTGCCTAAATTAGGTTTTGAGCGTAGAAACCCATCTTAAATTTCTCTTATTTTCTTTCTCAAAAGTTTAAAAAACCTTGGGCGATGAGAAATTTCAGCACTTTTATATTTTATTACCGATTACAAAAATTGCCCAATACTTTGAAGTAGATGCTAAGAAAATTTGATAAAAGTTAGTGAGAAGTTTAATTCTACAAAGTGACAAAAAAAAAAAAAAAAAAAATAGAAGTTTTGTAGAATTTCAACCAATCATTTATGAGTACATAATTAAAGCAAAATTGCATCTAAACTTGAACCTGAACAAAAATTGAATTATTTTTGTACAAAAGAGTCACCCTACATAAATAATTAATATTTTACTCCCTTTATCGTTACTGAAAAAAGTGCATGAAGGTAGACGCCTTTGAGGTGGCGGAGCGCAGGATCAGCGACCAATTCATTAGGAGGACGCGCAACGAAAATTAAATTTTTAATGCATTGGATATTTTTCGAGGCATTGTCTTCAGCAATCGAGCCTTTATGAAGGATGCGGCTATCCTTCGCAACTATAACATTGCGTAACTGCCGTTGCAGTGCCCGAGCGCACCTAATTAATCAGCAGCGCGGCTGCAACTGGATAGAATCCGTCGTTAAGCGACTCCTCCATATACGTATCCATTCAGTGTGGGACTTGAATGAAAGTTTTCGCCCCGATCGATGATTCACGAACAGTTTCCAAACACGAGGAATTTTAGTTAAGCGTTGTAACTAAACTCATAACTTCCACTCCATCCTCCATTTAATTACAAGCTTAACTTCGACAAAATTGAGTTACTCGTAAAAAGGAAGTAATAACCACTTTCCAAAATATATTCAAAATAAGGTATTTCATTTAAAATTTCATTAAAACTGTTTCTGCATAATTTCGACGCAAAGCGCTAATCAACATTTTCAACAGTATCGTAAAATCGTAAAAAATCCAGAAGCCACTCAATCAAATCACGGAGAAAACCCGCGAGAAAAAGAGAGAGAGAGAGAGAGAGAAGAAAAAAAGAATCGATGCGGTCGAGCGTGAAAGTCCCACGTAGCGTAGGATATACATACACGCAGTCGATAAAATCGAATTACCGCCGCGCGGCTCTCCCCGCAGGACGCGCAAGGTAAAATTTGAGTTACCGATTGTCGGCCGCGAGGGGACACCGGGCCGCAGGCGCACCTGAGCATCTCGCTCGCCTTCGTCGCACTTCCATTAGAGCGCACAGCAAATTAATTCCGCTCGGCCGCCAACTCCGCCGCTGTGCAGCCCTCGGGCCTGCGCTCGCTTTTACATCGACGCCCGATTTTATTGCCAGTGCCCAGGTTCCTTCTTTCCCTCCTTTTTTTATTTCGTAAAATGCGCCGGCTCTTTATTGCTCCCCCGCGAAATTACCTTTCGCGCTGAATCACTTTTCTTTCGACATTGAAAAGTTGATAACTGGAGCTTGCAACTTTTTGCGGGATCGCGCGACCTAAGCGGCTGGCTGCGAAGCTTTGAACTTTACACGTGTAACGCTTGCAATTTTTGTTGACGATTTTTTTTTTTTTCAAACGAAACGCTTTATTGGCGGAAGGGAGAGTACATATGCTCGAACGAATGAATGGAGCTGGAGCGCGCGCGGCGAAAAAGTTGGTCGAACAATTTAATTAAAAAATTCTTTTAACGTCCGTCGTAGGTTTAAAATTCAACGGAATATCGTCAGGCAGAAGGGCGTAGTAAAAAAAGTATTAGCATTCTGGCGAAGTAAAAATTCACGGTGGGCTAGCGCGTTTCCTGTAATTCGTTTCGGATCAACTTTGATTGCAGTCGCATACAAAAGGTAGACTAGCGCTTAAGATACGCAATAGGTGAAAGCGCACAAATGATTTTTTTTTAAATTCTTATATTTTTATATAAAGTTAATGTTTTGATGCTCTATATACGTATATCCTATAGGGGACTGGTATAAAGCTGAAGAGTTGAAATTTAGTGCGAAATGTAAGCTGTTACTTTTTTGAAATGTAGGTGATTCTTCATTACTGAATGTAATCTGATAAAATGAATTTCGCGCACAGTCGTACACACGAACCGGCGATTTATCGGAAAAAAATGCTCGACTATTTGAACATTAAGTGCACCGACAAAAGTACTTTTAATTATACCGTAGATAACAGAGTGCAATTAGCGCAAATTAGCCAAACGCTGTGATTGGAGCACGTGTGAATTGTCCGTACAAAATCGAGTTCCGATCGATTTTTGTTCAATTATTTGTAGCGACAGATACATGGCCTCGTAAAATTGTATCGACGCGGTGCTGCTCCAGTCCATCCTCCCCCGGCAATATCCATAGAAACTGATTAAATTTTCGCGATCTTCGAAGATAAGTCCGAAGAAAATATTTACCTTCGCCGGCGTTTCAATTAACAAGCCGCGCATGAAAAAAAACCGTTGATTACGTCTTCCATTTTTTTCGATGGACAGACGTATGTCTGTAATAACGAAACTCAGCACGCATGACGGGGCACTTGCCTTCGTCGACGTCCGTCCACGTGTATAAGGTATGAGGATGGTCAAAGATCCAAAACTACGCGGAATGTTGACAATTGGTCTTATCAAGGCGCGATATCCCAAAAACTCTTCCTTTCAAGATATTTGGAATAGGGTACAGTATTCTACGCAGATACATCCCTCTATCAGTAGAACAATAAATGATAGTCTTTTATTCGTCTTATAATAGGTAAAATTTAAAGAGAAAAATTTAAATAAGATTCTATAAATAATAAATAATAATATACAAAATGCAGTCTTGATGATATACTTGCAAGTACTATATGCAGATATACATTAAAATGTACAAATCACAGAATACTGTGTCAGTTCACACTTCTCGAACGACTAATGTCATACTAACAATTATCACAATTTTTCGGCATAAAGAGAGCAAGAGAGAGAGAAAGAGAGAAGGGAAGAGAGTCGCTCGTGCGCAAACTATTGGCCGAGTGATAGTGCAAACAAACAGATGAATGGGCGGTGGACGCGCGTGGGTGGCAATTTCCTGTTTGCCGGGCTAATATAACATTGCAGATTCCTAAACTCTGGGAAAGTCGCGACCGTCTTACGCTGGTCGCAGCGTCACGCTCGTGCGGTATCGACGGCGCCTTCTGCCATCCGCACATATTATTTTATGTCCGGCGAGCAGCGACTTCTAAATTTACCAGAACGAATCGAACGGATTCACCTGTACTTCGCTCGCTTGATACTAGATATCATGCAGTTCGTTACTCATAGTCTGGACGTTTGCATTTTTTTCAAGCGATCTTGAGAAATATAAATTTGATCCTTTAGCTTTGAGAAATATTTTATTTAATTTGTTTGCAAAGGGTTGAGTAAGTCATAAACTTATAGTATATTTTTTTTAATTTTTTAATTTAAGTTCGTACCTTTCGAAGCAGCTTTGAAAGCTCCGCTTTGTAACGGGTATAATGTTGTGATCCGCGGCGTCTATTTTCGTCGCTCTGAAATTAATAGTTGAATCGATGCCTTTTTCAATCATCCTACGATCTCGTGTACTGGAGTCAAAGTTTCATTTACCTTTTAGATTTAAATCCAATCAAATAATATTGTTATTTTATTACAATGTCCTGCGCTATCTTAATCACTAATATTCCACAAGCTAATTTTAGTCTCAGCTTCTTAAATTCCGATGTAGTCACATGCAACGGCGCGAAATTCACCATAATATTAAAAAGGTCTTATAATATATCCTAAAATCTTATAAAATTCGCAAAAGAGATTAAAATGCATCTGCTTATAAGGTTGCGTAGTTGTGATCATTGTACGTGGACACTCGCTTGTCATTGTCAAATCTCGCATAAAATACACACGTCAAATGAAAAAAAAAATGTATGAACGTCACCTACGGATGACAGAGCACGTCGGCGTTATTTCGTCTTTAAATTTACACCGTAGGGTGAGCAAGCCTTCTATTTATAAATGCATCGTCGGCTGAAAAATTTCGCATATTTTACATCGAAATCGCGAGAGAAATCCAAGAATAGCCATAGGCCCCGCCATTACTCGAACTCAATTGAACGATCAAATCCCACGGAGATCTATAAATAGCCGTGGACGTTTAATCGCCATCTAATCCTTTTTCGGCGATCGCGTCGTTGCCGCGCGCACTCACTCGGGGGTGCGCGTCCCAGACTACCGGCAGTACGACGGTGTGTTACGTCGCCCGGCGCCTGTCATCTACCCCTCGACTCGCCCGTTCAGCCGAATCGTGACGCTGCGGAAGATTAGCATTCGCGGCTTATAAGCTCGGCTCAACGCGCCGAAGGGATTCTTTAAAGAACTGCTTTCTTTTAAAAATTTTACCATAAGATATAAAAGTCCTGGTTAGGGTGTCTACTTTGCGTATAAAATGCATGCAAAATGAAAAATTTGTTTAATTAACCTACAATATATGCAGTTAAGCAAAAAATGCACAAAATTTTTCTTAATAGTTTAAATAAAAAAACCTCTTAAATCTGAGTTAGTAGTTTTTGAACATTTGTTTTTTTATCACAGGATATCGAACATGATTTAATACTTTTTAATATTCTTAATATAAAATACTGAATTGAGATACTATTAAGAACTGTAGCTGTTTAGAAATTTTTTAAATAATATTTTCAGGATAAATCATATACGAAAAGGGTTGCTTTTCCTTACTTAAATATATTTTTTTGTCTAAATGTCAGACCATCCACTAACACTTAACAAATAATTTATTAAAACCATGTGCGTTACGAAAACCAATTTCAATCGATAGAGTGTGTATCGTACGTAATATATCGTATTTTATTTGATTACCTATTGGTTCTGATAGTTTTCTTATTATTAGAATATTTATTTGAAATGTTTGCTTCAACTTTATAATGTATTATACATATTGAAAAAATCAATATGTGTATGTACTCCTTTAAGAGTCTTTTTGTAGTTTGTTTTTACAGAGCGAAGCTAATTATACACGCATTGATAAGGTGGAGTGATAGCTAATTTATGATGTAATAACGTTTATCATTGATTTTGTAAAACGTCAAAATTCGTTAGTAAAGAGTTTGTATTTTTTATTTAGAAACGCGATTGTTTTATTAAAAATATAAATTGCAGATTTTTATAATAAAAGTAGTCACTTGTGCAAGTAAACAATCAAAACATTTAAGCTCTGCAAGCAATAATGTATAAAATAAAGATATGAATTTAAAAAACTGTAAAATCAATATCTAAAAGTGCAGGGAGTTAGTTAAAAAAGGGCCTTAGTTTAAAAAATAAAGCATTTTTTAATGTTTCCGGTTCTCTTCTTTTTAGATTTCAATATCTTATAATATGTATATTAATTACAACATATTTTATTTTATTTTTAAGTCTGTTAGCATTATCTGTTTTCAAAAAACGTCACATATCTAGAGTGTCCTTAAAAATTCCAAATGAAAACTAAATATATATAACTATTATATAAATAAGTTGTGATAAATTTTAAGAAAGAATAAATCCCAATTCAAGAAAAATGTATAAATTCAATTTGGAGTACAAAGTACATTATACCTTCAATGCTTATTGATTGCATGCGCTTCATAAAGATGCGTTGTTCGCAAATAATGTTGAGCCACCAGTAAATCTGGAGCAAATCAGCATAAACTCCAAACGAAGCCTATACAAAATAATTCGCACGAAATAAACACAAAAAAAATATCTCGTTTTTAATTAAACAATACCAACTCAAGCGAAACACTTGCTCGAGCCAGAAAAGCACGAGCGGACCAGCTCCCCGCGTCGTGCAGCCAGTGTGAAGGCAGCCTCCACTCAACAGGTGCCTCGCCGTCGCGCGAAATCGCCGCCGTAGCCAGCGACGGAGGAGGCCCGACGGCCACCTGAAATCAAAGGATCATCCGCGGGCTGTGTGTGTGCGCGCGCGCGCTCGTCCACATGCGTGAGCGGCGGCGGCGCGCGCGAATCGCCGGTGGCGCGGCGCTCTATAAAAGCCCCGGCGGCCGCGCCGACGAACCTCACACATCGGCCGAGCCGCGCGCCGCGAGGAGCTCTCATCTCCCCCACTCCTCCCCCCGCGCACGCACGCACGCACCCCACGCACGCCACGCAAGGCCACCAGAGCGACAAGCTGGCGGGCCCGGAAGCATCGTGCCGGGCTCTCGATGGGAGGGCCAGGGCGGCCAGGGACGCCGCGAGGAGGACCCCACGATCGGTAAGTACCGTCACGCCTACCCTCGGTGCGCCTCGCTTTTCCTCGGTTTATTTATCTTTTCGCGCCGAGATTTAGCCAACGGAGCGCCGGATTATGGGCCGGAATTTCACGGCTGGCCACCCGGGGCTTCACCCCCGGCATTAGCATAAAATATGCGCGCCTGATTTGAATGGCGCACGTCGCGCGTCTTTTATCCGCCGCTCCTTTGCTGGCGTTAATCTTTAATAGCAGTAACGACCGGCTGAATAATGTGGGCTCGCCGCGCGTCGCGGGTGCATAATTAGTGCATTTCACCCTGTTTCGCGCCGCCGCCCTTTTGTCTGAGGCTCGCGGCAGGAGAAAAACATCCACCCTGTTGCGCTTTTGCTCCGACGCGATGTAAACGGTGCAAGTGCGCGAAATGACATGCCGCGAATCGATAGCGTTGACGCGACAATCGCTGCGCAAATAATGAACGAAGCGTCGAACGGAGATCGGCCCTTTGCCCCCCTCCGGTCCTCTAATTACTCGAGGAAAATTTCGTCGACTTTTTTTTAACTCGAAGCCTGTCGCCGTCGGCGGTGGCGCACGGGAAAAGTCAGTGCGAAGCTTTAAAAATAACGCGGGGGATTGTTCAATGCTACAGCTCGCGGTGTTCGCGATGAAAAGACAGGGGGGCGAAGATTACACCGCGCTCAGCGTAATTACAGTGTATCTAAATTTTCTAAAAATATTTCTTGTATACTTAAAATTGGAGATACAGTTTCAGTTACGTATAGATACCTGGTGGACTCGATGACGTAGGATTCACAGATGCAAATTCCGATCTCGCTAATTAACTATGTGATTCTCAGAAAAAACGTAAGCTCTGAAGTACCGGTTCCGATCGAGCGGATGGTATAAATCCGGGGATACGCTCGAGCAATAATTCGGGAAAAAACATCTATTTGATTCAACGAAATTCACCGCGAGGGAGTGAAAGGGCTCAACAAGTGCACAACGACTGCCCACCCATGCAGATTCTAGAAAAAATACCAACGCGGATTAGCCGAAAAAGGGGAGTATTTTCTCCCTTTCCCTTAAAACTTAATCTCCGGAGGTTTTCTATGTTGCATATTTCACAATGTTTTTTCAAACTGTTTTTTTTTGTAAAAAAAAAATGGAAATCCTGCTGTTTTCTCGTTAGCCCTTCGCTCGTTACCTTTGTCAGGATTACTCTTGATAAACGCAATCTGAATAAAAACTTAAGGTCAGTTGCGCTATCGTATACGGCCAAGTTTCCATGTCACCGGCATACTATGACGATTTACTTTTTTATCGCTCGCTCGATTACATGAATCGCGACAATTGAATAGTAAAACAGCTGCTGGAAGTCGCGCGAGCGCGATCGCGGCTCAAACTTTCAAAATAAGATGGGTGATAAACGAAATACGGCGTTACGACACTCATCTTTCGTACACACAAAACTCCCCGTCCTCGTGTTTATAAAATACTGATTTTTATTTTTACCGGATCGGTTCGAAAGTTTCCCCGCTCTCAAATCTTCCCGAGCGTTCACGATTTCCTTCAAATTCAACGATAAGCGCGAGAATAAAATAAGATTTTGCAACGCAACATTGGAATTCCCCGACACTTACAAACCAACAGATTTCACTGGTAACTTAAAAAAAATCTGATGTAAGGTGTTTACTTTACGAACTGCAAGATTTTTCCGATTTGAGTTCACCTGAAACAATTTCTACAGGACCAAAAAAGGAAAAAGAATCCACACGATTAAAAATCTTGCAATGAATAATATAAACGACGAGGTGTTCCAAGTGAGAGAGGTGGCGATCGCGAGGGTGAACTTCGCGCCTGTGCTTTTAATTGCCTCGGAGAAAAGCGCTTGTTTATCGACGAGAGGATGGATAAACCTCGGGCGCGATAGCGCCGAGGTTGTGTTTTGACGCGCCACATGCCCGAAAGCGCGGCCCACCCGCGCCGGTGCGCCGATAACGAGAGCAAACCGTTATCGGCTCGCACGCGTGCCGTGTAAACTTGAGATTCAAATTATTTCAACCCCTGTGATACGCGCGGGCGGTGCATTCCCCCGGTGGCTCGACGCTTTTCTTTCTCTTTCTTTTTTGTTCGTTTGATTATCCGTGGCCTGCTTCGGTTCTGTCTCTTTATTTTTCTCCCCGCGGCGCGCCGGTCACTTCGATCGATTTTTGATGATAATGCAGCGGTTCATTTTTAGATCACGATCTTCTCGCATTTTTTTTGCTGGATTTCTCAAAGGGCTCGGTAACGGCGCCTCAATCCCGGCATGAAATTCGATATTGTCGGCGGATTCTTTTTTTTCAAGCTCGAGAGATAATTACGACGCGGCGATAAAATTACGCGCTCGTTACGTTTATACGCATAAAATGTCAATAGCCGAGTGTGCGCGAAGGCGTTTTATGCGGCGTTATTTAGCGCGAAAAAAGGATCGAGAAAAATCGAGCGGATGAAAAATGAAATTACTTCTGCGGGAAATCACGTAGTTTTAATTATGCAAACGCTAAGTTGGTCGCTGCGAATTTATTGCACTCGTTACAGGGACGATCGAGGAGAAAAATTGTGCTCTAACAAGGTTAGATAATAAAATAAGCCAATATTAACCTGTGCCCGCGATTACGCTCCCCGTTGTATTTATTATGAGTTAACATCGCGTCTGACCTGCCCTGATCGTTTCTACTTAGACACGCCAGCAATAATGCATACTTTGATCCTCGAGTGTATATGCCCGAATTTATTATTTTCAATTTGCCGTTTATTGCGTTTTGCAATATTCATTTCGGAATTTGATTTACCGTTTCATTTGATGTTTATTGTTTTATTTAAGAGTATTTATTATACAGGTACTCGTGGCGCGATTGTTTTATAGAAAAATACCTTACGATGAACTGGACATTAAATCGTGACCATACCAATTTAAAAAAAATTATTTGCAGAGATATTTTAGAAATATAATTTTAATTTATTTAATTACTACCTTTTTTATTTGATGTCATAAAATTTGGATCGTCAAAGACATAATTAAGTTTTAATAATCATGAAGCTGAAATATCGATAATTAATTCGTTTTTAAATAAAAACGAAATACTCCACTGTTTATTGTGATAAAATTAAACCGCTTACTCAACTTTCCTCGAAAAAAAAATTTAAAGTAAAAGCTTCAGTGACAAAATCTCCAATTCAGTTTGCATCATATTAACTACTACATACACAAATAGATTTTCTGTCATCGTTATGACATGTTATCTGTAAAACCTAAGATATCGCCGCGTTTTTTATTTTCTTTTTTTTTCCCAAGAGCATTAGAGCTCGAGAATCTCCGGTCAATGATCGTGCAATATTTTTATTACAGAAAAATTTCACTCTGTGCGCGATAAGGCGAAAAATAGTTGCCCATTAGTACTTTACAAATTATAGAAAAGATTTTCTCGTAAAAATTCACGTCCGCAATTAATTTAATAAAAAAACTGCTGCCAGTTAATTGAAGCACGCCGTAGCTTCCTTCGAAATAAATTATTATCAAAAATGAAAAATCACGGAGAAGTGCTTGTAACGCCTGCAAAGACATACTTCAATTATTTCGCTAACGAGTGCAATAACGAATCCAAGCTAGCACCTCGAAACTCGTGTTAACCTACCCTAGTTCTTTCTCCATTAACCAGAAAAAGAAGAAAAAAAATTCGCTCGATTCGTCGAAAAATAAAAATAAAAATTCCGTCGAGAGAAAGTAAGAGTAGTCAGTCGGGATAATCCGGGCGCGCGTAATAATTCGAATCTTTTAATCATGAGATATACTGCGCCTCGGCCGTAAACTCGGTGCTCAGACGGGAGTGGAGCGGGCCGAAGCTTATCAGGAAAAATGCAGAGGTGGCCCGCGACTTTATACCCTGCCTCGGCTCGAACAGTCGGCTCGAGTCGAGCGAGTCGATACCCCCGCTCGGACTCGCGAGAGATCAAACGCGCGTCGCAAAGTTAAAGAACGCCCCGTCCATAAAAGACAGAGAGTCGTCGCGACGGGGGGTCGTCGTAAGCTCGCGCGGGGACTATCGATCCCCGCGGGGCGCATCCGCTCGATGATTAAAAGCGCACGACCGAGAATACTTACGGCGTCGCGGGATTGATAATTTTTGCTTTACGCGCGCCTCGCTCTTTTAATTCCCGCGGCTGTTTGCGGGGGAAACTGGAACGAACGCGAGTCGATGATGAAAAGACGGGAAGCGATCGGCCCTTTGTGATCGGGGTTCCCACCGCGGAGGTATCAAAGGTCGCGCTCCGGATGTAATTTGACGACGGTGCTTCCTCGGTGATTTCCCGATTTACGAGGAATTTTAGCTCCGAAATTTTAGTCCCCGGTTATTAGGGCGCACTCGCTACTTCTTTATAAGTGGTTTATCGACTGGCGTGTCTGTTGGCGCACTGTGTACTTCAATGCGCGTGTGGGTCTTTAGTGTAATTTGCATAATTAGATAGCGAACTTTAACAAAGTGGCTGGTCTGTGATTATGAGTTTAAACGACAAGCCGTAAGTGGAGCCGTACGAAAGTCAAAATTTAATGTAATGTACAGGTAGGTTAGGTATAAACTTTTCAAGAGCTTTAGTTTAGCTTTAGAAATGTAAATTTAGACAGTTATACTGCTGCCATAAAAACCCGCTTGAAATACAGCACAATTTTTTTGTCTCGCTTATAAAACTAGCCATTTAAAATATTTAAAAAATGCCTTTCAGATTATTTACGTATATAAAATAATTATTATTAAATATTAAACTTGTAAAAATTTGATTTCATCGTATATTGGAATTAAAAAGTAGACAAATTAAACTTTTTAGATTCTACAATTATTGCGCTTGAATTAAAAATAAATTATAACATCGTATATACTATTGATTTATTAAAATATTTTATTTTGATTCAATCGTAGCTGATTGAAATTAGTTAATAAGTCCAATAATTTCATTATAAATTATTCTAGTGTTTGTTTCGATCAATTAACAAAATTATTAAATTCATCTGTTCTTTTACCATCAAAAGTCAAACAATTTAATTGAATCAAATAAATACGCGCAAGTGTAGAAATTTGGTCAAATCCTCAATATCGCAATAATTGTCAGAGCTATAATACCTCCAATAATCTGGCATCATCGTGGCATGATGTCAGAAACTTAATCCTTAGTATAGCTGTCATGAATATTGTTCATTCAAACTTTAGAAGCTTTCAATATTTCAGCGGTGAAGGTCAAATTGCACTTATGTCGTCAAAACATCTTCGTAAATATGTCATAAACATAAGGCAAATTAATAGAATAAATAAATTATGGAAAAATAGAACTCGGAAAAATAGACCTGGAAAAATAAACATCGCGGTGTCTCTTTTTGTTCATTCGAAAATTAAAAACGAAAACTTGTCCGCGGTTACACGAGCAACCAACTGTTGATGCGGCGCGTCGCGGGGAACAATTAATCCGCGGTATCGGCGCCATTTTTCCCCGTCAGTCCGCGCCGCCCGCACAATGAAAAATTAATTAAACTGCTGGTGGCGCGACGGACGCTACCGGCGATCGGCGAACTGCCCAAGAAGTTTCTCTGAATGGCTGCTTTGTGCGGCGCTCGCTCAAGGCCGGCCGCAATCGCCGTCGAAGTCCGCAATGTAGGGCGCGCCCGCCCCGGAACCCGAGAGCGCGCGTCGCCGCCGAAAGAAAAGCGCGCGCTCGCGGGGTTCCTTCAATCAGCCGGGGACTGCGCGAAACTTTGCCGCCCCCGCAAGAGGGAATCCGTGCGGATGCACCCCCGCAGCTGCCCCGTTGATTCCGCGAGTTTTCCGCCGCCGTCGAGAAAATCAGACGAAAGGGCCGCGCGCGCCGGGGCGAAAGTTTCCAGGAGGGGGGAGGAGCGAGTGGAGTCGCGGAAGCGGCGGCCGGAAGGCGATTGAAACGGATCGCCCCGCTGCTATTTCGATTTGGCGTCGCCGCTCGATTATGCAGCGTTTATCCCCGCCACCCCCCTCCCTCCTTTCGACGCGGAGCCGCGCCGCTATTATTAGTTTATCTTCATTGAAATTAATGTCATAGGTCAATCGCGCGGCTATTCGAGGAAAATCGCGGCTATCGCGACTGTTAATTGCCGCGGCTGACTTTTATTCACTCGCGTAATGGCGCGTAAAAATGAAGCGTAGCGACGAGTCCCTATCGAGAAACGAGTGCCTTTAAGATTATGAAATTATGAAAAAAAATCTGCATTCTATATTAATTGCCCCTCGGCGTTTTGACGGCGTCTTATCGCGGTAGCTCGTGCAATTTTGCTCGAGAATTTTGTAAGCGCAAAAGGTGAACGTAAAGGAGAAAAACGTGAACAAAATCGCGGAGTAAGCCCGACCCGCCGAAAGCCCGCCTCGTTAAATGACTGGAGCCGAGAGGCGCAGCGGCCGATCAGAATTTTAATATTTTTATCCCCGCGAAGAAGCGGGGCGGCGCCGCGAGGAGATTAATCCTGCTCGCGAATCCAATTAAACCCGTCACCCCTTCCCGCAAAAAAAAAGAAAAGAAAAACAGAATCGCCTCGTAAATCAAGGGAAGGAACTTTGTCGTCTGCTTATCGTCGCGGGGGAAAAGAAAAAACGTGCGCGGCCATAATAAGCGTCGCGTCGGTCGCCGTTTGAAAAATGCGCGGGCGGAGAAAAGTCGCCGATGAGAAAAGCGAGCTCGGAACGAGCGGCGACACGGGCACAAATGGGTTTTGCATCGGCCGCTCACTCGCCCACGTTAAGCGGGGACTGACATCGTTATTCGCGAATTACTCGACGGCTTTTCGGGGTAGAGGAGCTTGCGAGCCGGGCAGTCACGCGCCGCAGCGCGCGAATCTATTATTGATGCGCCTCTCCGCAAGGCTTGACTGATTTCCAGACGTGTGGGCAAGGGTCTTTGATGCTGGATTTTCCTAGCCGTCCGCTTGATCTTGACGTTGAAATGCCTTTGGATCGGTTTTTACGATGTACGCGTAAACCTTTTTTTTTTATCTTTTTTTGTTCTGGAAGAGTATTTAACGGAGAAAATGTAGTTCGGGATTAATGAGAAAAATTCGAAAATGAGCGTATACCGAGTTGAATTTGTGTATGAAAACTACGCAGTTAGGCGCAAATGAAAATCTCAGTGAAAAGGAACTTTATATATTAAAAACTACAGTTATAGACGTAATTACGTCAATTTAGATGGATTACCGCATGTAAAATATTAATAATTAATAAATTTTTGTCTGCGTTAGCCTATAATATAATAAAGTATCTAAAATTACATTTTCTAAAAAAATGTGTCACTTCTTGCACATTTATTTCATGTGAATTTGAAAAATGCGCTTGCGAATCCCCGCGTCAATTTCGTCAAATTCGACAAATCCATTTAAAATATATATGCATAGCTTCGAACAGACTTTCATACATATATAAAAGACTATTCGCGCGAATAATAACATCGAATGCAGAAATGACAGCGAAAGCTCTAGAAGTTTCAAACGTAGCTTTGAATCTCGCAGATAAGAACTAATCCATTCAAAAGCGATCACTGAATGTTTTAGCCATGATGAACAATTGTCCGCTAAATAAAAAAACGAAATTAAAGAGAAATAAGAATATTTTTGAAACTTTTTTTTTGAAATTTATTAAAATTTTTAAAAGGAAACTTCTATGCGTACCGCGCAATGAAAAAAAACCTCGGTGCACAGTGAAAAGCTGATTGACAACATTTTTTGTTAAAATATATTTTTCCCCGGCATTCAATTGACTCGAAACAAACTTACAGTCGACAATACTCTCAATATGAGCCCTGCGCCGCTATTCTACATCATTTCAAATAAACGTAAGTCTGGAATCTACGTTGCGCGAAGAATACCGCTTCGACGAATTCAATCTGCGACAATGAGAGTAGAGTAAAAAATAGCACTCTTCGCGCGTACAAATTGACGTAGGCATACAATGCAGCTTCCAATCGTTACAAAATTAAAGCCGTCGTTTTCTCCCCCTTCGACATTATATCGTGCGCACTCCGTATCACCGACCGAATCGTCGCCGCCCTTTAAGTAACTCGTTTTACGATCGGACCTGCCGGGCGAATCTTGCTAATCAGAGCTCAGATCGCAGATGGACGTCGTCTTGTTTGCGATGCAGTAACAGCCGACGGACCGTCCGAGCGCTCGTGGGCGGCGCGCAACAGTTTGGCGGGACGCGAGGGCGAGCTCGCCGCGTTAACGGCCCCTACGTGATGTATACAGAGCGCCGGACGCCGTAATAACGCTTTCCGTCTTGTTCAAGTCTACACCGAGTCCCAAAATATTTGCTCGGAGTCGTGTTTCTCCGATTGATTGGCGCGTGATGCAAAGGAGGACGCGGACTGCGGATGAATGCTCGCCGACGCTGGGAAAACAAAATTAAGGAAATAAAATTCTCGCGCGTCTCGCGCGCCCTCCTTATTGCTCGCAGATATGTCGGGGATATTTTTTCCGATTTATTGACATCGCTGCAGTGAATTCGCTATTTACGCGTCGTTTGTTTGAAGATCAGCGCACGCGAGATAATTTTTTCGTATTTGTACTTCACTTCTTTTTACAGAAATTACTGTACGCACAGCCGTTTGAGGATCAAGCGACCTGTTCGATAAAAATTACTTGTAAATTGGTAAAAATTTCGATTAACATTTCTTAAATTGCGACTTTTGCAGTGCCGTGTCATAATTTTTATCATTAATTTCACTAATTGAAAGTGAGATTACTAACCGCTTAGTAGCTGTTACCAGAAAATTATATGTGTGTGTAAGAATTAAAAGTTTAAGTCAGATTTTTGTGGAAAGTGTAAACCAATTGTGGGAAAGTGTAGTTTTAATTTTGAACGGAATTTCGTTCGAAATTTCATCAGCCGTGTTAAGCAAACATTTTTTTAATAAAAAAGTCATTGGCTACGATTGTTTGACAAGTGAATGAGAATTACTGTTTGCCGTATGCTTCGCTGCGAATTGCTTCAATTTCAATTTGTCCCGTTTTTTGGTATTTAAATTTTGACTTAATTACTACCTGATTATTGAATTTCGCATTGCTGCTACCCGTAACTGCATCAACGTCACTCTTAATACTAAATATTAACTTTCAAATGACTCTCTCGGCAGATAAAGAACGTCATTTAATTTGTTCATTTTGTATTAAGAGTATTGTAAAAGAAAGTGATGTTTAATTTTACTGTACCAGTGACAAAAGTAGCATAAAATATTTTATTAAAATTTATTTAACATCTACTGAACTTCTACAAGAAGGTAGTGCAATTTCAATATCAATAAGATAATTTAAAATAGAAAAATGCAATAATTGTTTTGTAATTATTCTTTTAATTTTGGGAATAATTAGTAATGTTACAAATCATTCGCACTTGTGAATCTCATTTTACCTCGTAGATTGCAATCAGACCTACAAAAAATTGCACTGCTCCGACTGTAGATTGAGAGTCGTACAAAGTAGTCGATAAACCTATTTAGCTCGCTTAACAATTCATTTAGAAAAACATCATGAATGAGTAAGTGCAATTGAAAAGATTAATAATTTCTGATGGACGATAAGAAGTACCCCGGACTTTCCGCTCCAATTCAGTTTCACTTGTTGCACGCGCGAGCAGGCGCGACAACGCGAGCTCGCCGACGATCAATGTTCCAGACGGAAACATCCTCGCGGGAGTTTTTTTCCCTTCGCCGCGGCCGCTTTCATTACTTATTCACCCAATTTACCGTCCGTCTCCGGGCGAATTTTAAAATTCAATAAGCAGCGATACTCGGACGCGACGTCTCCCGTCTCGCCGGCGTCTTTATACACACAGCCGTAAAAAGGCCGAGCTTTTCTAAATGCTAATCAGAGCAGACTACAAAGTTCGGCACTGAGTGCACGAGCGACGTATGAAAGTGAAATGCGAAAAAGTTGCCGCTTTAGAAGAATTCGATATTAAAGTGGGCGGTGCGTACACAGTCGCCGCGCAATCGCGAAATTCGAAAAAGTTGCCGCTTTAGAAGAATTCGATATTAACCCGGGCGGTGTGTACAATCAACGCGCAGTCCGGCGGCAACTAGACTTCGGTCACTCGACTCGCCTCTTCAATCGAGAAATCGAGGAAAACTTTGTTTTCCCACCCTTCGACTCTCCCCGAGAAAAAGTTCGTCGCGATAAAGGAGGCGTAAAAGGAAGCCCGAAAGTTTCATGAAAGATTCGTCGGATGCACGCGAGCGCCGTAAAAGATTCAAATTCAACGAGACGGCTAAGACGGGCTTGCAGTCGAATATTTATCGAAGAAGCCGTGCGTGTGCGCCGCGGCTCAAAGAGAAAGAGAAATCCGGAGACCCTACGGGGCCTCCTTCAATGTTTAATCGGTGCGCGCGCGCTTCGTTCCTGACTGATCCATAAAATCAGTCTGTTTTACGCGTGCCTCCCTCCGCGTATACTAAAAATAAAGTAAAAATCGAAGCGACGATACGCTGCGCGTTCTATACGTTCTCCGCGATATGGTCCTCCTTTTGGCTGCATTAGGATGCGAGCATTAAAAAGCGACTATTGCCTCGTTCCACGGAGTCGCTAATGGATACGCGAGCTGCCGTCGTAACAGCGCCTTCAGCCCTGGAAGGTGGTATTTAATATGAAACCGTATACGCGCGGAAACGGGGACAGTACCTTCTTTCACCCCACCGGGACGTAAATGGTAGTTGCCTTATTTTCTTCACGAAACGAAAATTTCATTGAAATTTATGCTCCCCGGGTCGACTTGAAGAATCCGTGTACACAGTCCAGCATTTTGTTGGGCTGGAAAATTAATAAAATACCAGGCGGCGCAAGTTTATTGTAATTCACGTATCGAATGGTTCTTTCTTATTACTGGGAATCTTTTGAAAATTTTTTATTTTTTTCATAAAGTTTAGCTGAAGAAATCAAAATGCATATTTCGAATCGACAGATTTTTCTAATTTATTGAATGGTAATAAAAAATTTCATAAGCGTGCCACGTGCCGGTATTTCTTTTTAATTTCGAATTCCAAGATATAAATCTTCATTTTTTGCACGCTTCAATCGTTTCCTCGGAGTTTACGCTAGACTTTGTACTAAACGGAAACGAAGAAAGTTCGAATTGTGCTAAATTCTTCGGTACTTGTCGGATTATGAACCTTATACCTTCTTTTTCTCCGTTTTCTTTCGACGAACTATTTTACCAGCGGTGACGTAAGCGCGTTTTGCGAATTCTCAAACAAAAGTTTTTTCTAGCTCACTCGGGAAGTTTGCAAAGAATTTACCCAGCAAAGCGAGCATTGGGCGAAGCAATTAACAAGAATAAATAGGAGGAAATACAATCTCGGAAAGCTCGAGTTGATTTAGGGAACGGATAAGAAAATTAATAAGTAGAAATTTGCAACTAAAGTGACTGCAGCGGATGTAAATCGTGCAAACGAAGTGCGATTGTCAAACACCAGCGATCCCGGCCGGTCGATAATCTGGTCTCTACGTACATCTAAGTGTACCTAATCATTTTACTCCTCTGGCGAGATTAATCCTACTTCCCGTGCGCGAAGTTATATGAGAAGCACATCTTAATTCCTAGGTCAAATTAAAATGGGCCGTTGCCTTATTTTTTTTCGAATCCACTCGGGTGAAAGTTTCAAGATCCACGTGAATTTACGCGGAGTGCATAATTCAACTCGCGGGGGCGGCCCTACTCAGCCGCGTGTGAATTCTTTATGCGGCCGAAATTGTACCGCGCGTTACCCTGAATTTTGCCCATCGAAGAATCGACGTCGCAGGCGAGACTGCATATTTATCGGCATCGCATGCGTGATGTATCACACTGCGGAGAAGTCAGAATGAGAAATTAATTTTCGCCGGAGGTGACGCGGGATTTGCTTTTCTGTGGGTTTCGAGAACTCGATTCGATTAAATTTTTATAGTGTTTGTTTGATAGCGGGGATACTTTTATTTAAGAATGCGGGAAACTCGCCAGTGCACTATTAAATCTTGCAACCGCAATAACCATCGGAGGGGGCTGAATTTTCAAGTTTCTTATCGACACAAATCAAAACAATGGGCACATAAATTTCGCAGACACCGAAACATTTTTCGTGATTTTTCCCTTCAAATAACCTAACTTTATTTAAAATTCGTTTGTACCCGTGTAAATTTACTTTTCCACGATACAAAGCGTATTGCTTACATCTTTTAAATATAAACGCGTAAAACGGATTGCCTCGTAAACTTCAAAAATTTCGAATTTAATAAATTTCACTGACAATCTCTCCGCGTAAAAAAAATTACGACTCATCAATGCGCAAGATACAGTGCGCTACTTCCAAACAAATCAACGTCGGTTACGAGCTGCTTTTAACCCACAGGCCGTTTATCGCCGCTCGTAATAAGTGCCCGCAAAAAAAGGGGGTACCCTCAACCCTACACGGCGATGAAAATTTTTTACGCAAAGTGTGAACCCTTAACTAAGGGCGCGCGGTGCGTAAATCGCGAAACGACGTTCGCCTCGTATATATCCCCCGCCGACGCGCAGACACCCGCGTACCTTATCCGCGCTCATCGGCACTTTAACGCGACCCGGCAAACTGGCCGCGAGAAATTCGATTTAGAGGGGTCGCGCGTGAAAACGAGTTTCCCCGCGCGAAGGAGCGGCGAGGGGGGCGCTCACTGGCGTCGGGTGCGAATATTGTCCCGACGCGGCGAGTTAAATCTGATTGTCTTTTGCGCCGGGGCCGTTGGCGCTTGCCGCCTTTTATCCGAGTCACTTAAAACGGATAGTCGAGCGAGCGCCCGGATGTACTGCCCACGCGGCCGACGGACGCCCGGCCGTGATTATGCCCGTTAATTTTCTCCCCGGCGCTTGACGAGCGAATTTCGTTCTTGACGCGCGCGTGAATCAAATGAATTTTTAATCTGATTGCTGTTTTCTTCTGCTGCTCGCGCTCCCGCCATGTTTATTCAGCACTCGGTAATTTTATGCGAGGGTTCAAGGGTGATCGTTCTAAACTCTCGTTCGTTACAATTCCATTAAAAGATAATTGCTCGTGAGAAATTTAGTTAAATGAGAAATTTTCGCACTTTAATAATGTAACCGACCACTTGATAGCTTCGTTCGGCAAGAATCGAGTTTGTAAATTATAATATTTTAATTTAAAGTGTAATCGCCTTTTACTCAAGAAAACATATAATAGATATTCTATGCAGAAAACAAAATGAAAACAAAAAAATGCAATTATTTTATATCGTAGTCTATAATTTTAAAAGTAATAACTCAGATAAGGAAGCTAAAATGTCGTGTAATTAATTATCACATAGATATATGGAATTACCATTTATTTAAAATGACTAGATAAAAACTTAATAAAGATAAAACTATATACGTTAAAGCAGGATAAATGAAAATAAAGTACAACTAAAAGATAAAGATTAATAATTAAAAATGCATCTCACTCACGCTAATACGCACATAGTACGATAGAATAAATGGATATTAAATGGTAAAGATACTTTTCAAAGATCACCTTAAACTCTCTGAGAAAAAAAAAACAATTTTTTTTATCTTAACGGACAAACAATTCTACGCCAACATAACAATGATTTAATTCCACTACTGCATACAGTGTGATTTACTTATCATTTATTAAGGAAAAGGCAGACAATAACTACTTAATACTTTTCACCTTCTAAATAAAGGTATCAAACTAAATCAAATCTATCGCATTATAAACCCCTTCATTAGATTGACAAAAAGAGCTAAACTGCGCATTAAAACAGTCCGCGATAACAGCCGTCAATTCGCGCGTCACGGTTCATTCATCAGCCCAAATTATCAAGAGCATCGTCGATCGACAGGTGGAACGTGCACACACACCTCCAACTGCTCGCTTCGAAAAAAGCGAACAAAAAACGCGTCGACGGCCCGACCCTACGCAATCGTTGCTTATCTGTCCGCGATCGACGCGCATTCGTCGCCGATAACGGGCGGATCAGTCCATCAAATGCGCTCGCGGCACTGCTCGAGAGCCGGGTGCCGCTGTAATCTGGGAAAAAAAGAAAAGCGCCCGGGAAAGTTGATAAAAGTGGATCGACGGCGCCTGGCGCCCGGCGCGTGACCCGCCGACTTTTGATAATCGCGCGTCAAACTGACGGCTCTTCCCGATATATGTCACGCGAGCCGGCCACATTTCGAAACCTCGAATTTCGATTCGCTGTCGATTGTGCAATTTGATTCTCGTCGCTTAACTATTTTTTGCTTTTTTTATTTTTCAAGGAGGAGGCCGGCTGTAAAAAAGAATTATCAATTACTTCATTTTTTTTCGGTTTTAGCGATAAATAGTTGGTTTTTTTTTTTGTGGAGATGAATAAAGGCGCGCGAGGAGAAAGGAACGTAAATTTTGCTATGTGTAAATTAGTGTTTGGAAATTGAACGGTAGTGCTATCTAGCATGCGAAAATAAACGCCGCATTGTGCAGATGCCCTTGGGCTTCAGAAAGGGTCTAAATTTTCAAAGGTCTAAATAAAGGTAGCAAATTATAATAAACATTATTCGAATTTTTTGACAAGTGGACACTTTATATGGGGGCGATTCATATATATATTCTACTTCAGATCCAACCCTCGAGAAACCGTCTCGCACAGCTGCTTCACGAATTAGAGAGACTTTCTGTATTGGCATTTAACGAAAAAAAATCTTAATGCATTCAAAAAGCTCATCCCTTATTATGCTCTAAATCTTCTTTTTGAAAAAGCCACTAATAGATTTGTACATCTTTTGCAATGTAATATGACATATAACATAGGAGAACTGTTATAAAGTAGCACTCAAAGATAAATCAAATGTATTGTCTACTTAGAACGAATGTGTAATTAAGATCTGTGTAACTTTTTTCATTCGTTTAACAATTTTCAGTGTGAATTTCTCAGGATTCTTCTTGAGAAACAATTACTTGGACACTTGAAAGCAATTTAATTATTTCTTATTTAACTAAGCGTGAATAATTTAAAACGTAATCATTACTTCCGTGATGATAAGATTCCACGTTCAAACCTCGTTAAAGCTTCAGTGTTTACAAAATTGCACAAAATAGACAAGTCAAACTGATATTTCAATTAAACGTAATCAACATTTAACGCTTCTCAAAACAAAAAAATTAATTTAAATTGAATGAAACGTTTTAATAAATTTAAATCAAACGCATAAATTATCAATTCGAAGATAACGAAACCACGAAGAGAAAAAAACGACAAATTTCGTAAATAAACGCACGTCAGTTAGCCGTCGCTCGCGCCTTGACAAGTTACGCCTAATTCGCCCGTTACTTTGTTTTCCAGGTCAATCGAGGTGCACACAGCGCGATGAGCCTAGTCAGCCTGCTGGCGTCTACGACCCTAATCACCCTGGCCAGCTCGACGCCGTTGACTTACGCGGTGAGCAGCCAGCGGGCCAAGATACCCGTCGATCACGATCACTTCCTCCTCATTCTGCTGCTGAATCGCAGGGACTCCGAGCTCAAGGTAAATCGACGCCCGAAAATTTCATCGCTGTATCCGCGAGAATTTAATCACGGACAGAGTGCGAATGCCGCCTGGGATGGGGGAGCGCGACGGCTTGTTTAATTCTTTCTTTCCTTTGACGAAGGGCTGCTGCAAAGGTGTAGCTTCGATTTTTCGAATTCCTGCGCGCCGGGGTGAGTTACGTGGGAATTTATCGAGTACTTTATTTTCCTCGATATATTTTCGAGATTAATGGAATTTTTACGACGCTCGCTGGTCATAAAGAGGAACGCGCGGGGAATTTCTATGAATTAAATTAAAGAGTGATTTTTTCGTTTGTATACGGAGTGATTAAACTGCATTTTTAGCATTATTACTTTTTTTTATAAAGGGGGCTTTATCAACAGCGTCGCACTCTATCCGCAAATTTTTTAAAAGTAAATACAGTGAGACTTTCTTTAAATCGATCACTTGATCGATTTCCTTTTTTGAGAATTTTCCGTAGGTTCCGAGGTAGGTTCATTATCCGGCGTGTGTAATAAAAGACAAAGTCAAATATTAAGTCAAAAATTAATATTAACCGGCTCGTATTCCGTGAAAGGCGCGAGGAAATTGCGGTTATGAAGTTCGTAAAACACAATGGGGACGTGCCATCTAAACTTTTGCCGGATGCTGGCGAGGCACACGGATGTGAGATAGGATTTAGCCCGACATTCCATACATACAAATGTACCGAGCAGTATCTTGAAATTCAATTTCAAATTATCTTTTCCTCGGACTTGACCACCTTCCCTCGCACTTTCTTACTCTTTTATTATTTTACGTTCCTTCAACGGTACGAGAAAATACTGAGCGTTAAATCCGAACGAAGGTGAGAACATTTGACTTTCTGCGTGATTCGAGCTCGGTTAAAATCGTGTTTAATTAAAGAAACTTGGAATTGCAATCGAGCCAAACTTTTCCAAATTTCTGGAAAAATAATTGCTTTTTGTCAACTTGTGAATCGCGAGAGGGATTCATAATTTTTAATTTATATGAACATTATTTTCACAGTCGTGTACACATAATAAAATGAATGAATAATTCAACGAAACATCAGAATTAAAGAGACCGCACTCCCCTTTAAAATTTCAATATAAAATAAAATTCTCCAAAAACCAGGAAATGAGTGCGCACTTATATTTGTTCATCAATAAATAATAGATGATAAAGTTACTGAAAAAGTTACCTATGAAAAATCTTCATCAAATTTCTTGGGAAAAAGTTCACTTCCTCTGATGAATTTTATCTGGGTGTCCTACTGATGAATGTTCTGATATCTATTCAAAGTAGGTTAAGTAGTTACTAAGTTAAGTAAAGTATAACTGGCTAAAAAACGTCTAGCAACTAAAAATGATCCCCTCAACGCTCCCCACTCCCCCTCTCCACAACTGTCCAATACCCAAACTAAAATGTATACAAATAATCCTTTCAGCCGAAGGTGGTGGACGAGGCGGGCGGCGTGTACCGCACGGCGCCGGAGCTGGCGGAGGCGCTGGGCGGCAGCCTGACGCGCGACAAGCGCATCGGCTCGCTGTCGATCGTGAACTCGGTGGACGTGCTGCGGCAGCGGGTGCTGCTGGAGCTGGCGCGGCGCAAGGCCATGGAGGACCAGCGGCAGATCAGCGAGAACCGGCGCATCCTGGACTCGGTGGGCAAGCGCTCGCAGCCGCCGCGGCTCTACGGGGGCCGCGAGCGCCGGAAGACGCGGCTCCAGTACCACCTGGAGGGGGCGGAGGCCCGGCCCGCCCGGGCCAAGGAGGAGGCCGAGGAGCTCAATCTCGTCGAGCAGTGAGGCCCGCCCGGCCGCCGCTGCCCCGCTTGCGCCGACTCTCGTTTGGCCCCCTCGGTACAGTGGATGCACGCGGAGCCCTGGGGTCGGCGTAAGCGCGGGTATCGGTAAGCTGGCGCTCGCGAACGCGCGCGGGTCCTTTCTTTTTCCGATCGCTCGCGGGGAACTCGTATTTGCTCGGCGACGCGGCGAGGGGAGCTCCGGACGAATACGAGGCTGGCTCTCTTTCTTTTCGGTCTATTCGGGGAAGTAGTTTGGCCGGCGCACTGATTCGGGTGTGGGAACATCGTTTTAGCTTAATTTATTTAATTCTTCTCACAGTATTTTATTTTTGACACTGTCAACGAGTGAGAACGTTTTGTAG
This sequence comes from Eurytoma adleriae, assembly GCA_900480045.1. Lineage (NCBI taxonomy): Eukaryota > Metazoa > Arthropoda > Insecta > Hymenoptera > Eurytomidae > Eurytoma > Eurytoma adleriae. The sequence goes on along the minus strand of UXGC01000020.1, from coordinate 89,756 downwards.
AATCGCTTAATTGCTGCCTTTACCGTAGCGTTCGTTTAATTTAATACATTCCTATAAGTAGTTTATTTATAGATATTTGTCTGGTTATGGGACGAAGTAAAGAATTAAAGTACATAAATAATATATTCTTATGATAAAGAGGTGAAAAAAATCCATTGCGCAGAGGAAATTTTATTTTTATTATGTCGATACGAAGATGTTGTATATTTTTAGTTGTATCGTTGAAGAAATATAGTTGTAAATTATAATATATACGAAAGAATGAATCAAAGTATTTTTTATTATGTATTTTTCTTTATTTGAGATTCATCAAGCCAATTTAATGCTTGGCTATTTACGTAAAAGAATAGAATAAAGTGATATATGCTATAACGAGCGTGGAAAAATAATCAGTATGGCTAAAGTTTTGCTTCTTAAATGTATAAAACGTAAGAGCTAAAGACTTAACGAATAAAGATTCTTGCTCATTTCGAGTCGACTTTCTCTGAAATTTTCAAGTTTCAACGGCACAAACTTATACTTATTCACAATTACGCAAATTATTCCTACGTATACAAATTGTTAAATCAAACTCTATTATTATTATTGCATATTTAAAGAAGTATAATTTTCTTTATTTCACATACAGTCAGTTTTAAAATTAATGTTAATATAATTGCGCAGAGTCACAACGTTTTTATATTCATTAACACGAACCGTCACACTATATCTTTCTTATACTATTTCATTAAAGAATCCTTGCAATCTCTTAGTATTAGTTTTTAAGTTAATTTATTTTAATTATTTTAATGATAATAATTTTCTTTAACCTTTAGTAATTTATATTTTGTAAGGTACAATGCTGTAAATGCTGATGTTAGTTTTTCTGCTTAAAAAAAGGGAATCATTACATGATTGTGCCAAATAAATTGCAGGTTTCGCAGGCAAACTCAATTCTATAAGGAAAATGTAATCTAGTTCGTGTTTATGAATAAGAAATATTTCTAGTTCTGCGTAGTACAACAGTTTTCAATCCATTAATATTTGTTTTTCAATGCGTTATTAATTTTGTTATAAAAGTTAATTATATGTTCAAAATGTATACTTATCTGTTTTTACAATCTACGAAATATAATTTAAAAAAATGTGACCAAGAAATTGTTACTTTCGCATCGAACCATTGGATTATTAATATATATTGAGGAATTATCAGAATTGTAATTATGAATAATAGAATACTAATTTAATTTAGTCCAGTCGCTAGTACGTTTTACATTGTTATCCTGTTTCATCATAGACTTCGACAAATTTGGAAGATTTTCTCCAACCGATAGTTGGTTAAAAAGAGAAAGTTAATAACATTAAAAAATATGCACATCTTATTCTTTGTCAAAAATTCCTAATGTTATTAATATAGCATTTATTTATATAGTGCGTAAGTCGGATGAAAAAATATAGCTTTAGTACATCATGTAGTCAGTTAATTGCAGCTAAAAAAGAGTCTCGAAAATTACTGATGCGTAGTTATTTTTTTGTTATGAGCTTTCGTCGCTTTAATTGTATGTATTTTCGAATCTTCAAATATATGCGAAGATGTAGTTAATACAGTAGAAAAATCATTAAAACAAAAAAGAATGAATAATTTTAAGTCAATAAACCCTATGTAACAATTCTGTCATTTTGTACTAAGAAAAAAAGAATAATTTCTGTTCAGCTTTGCGAACAATTTCAAATCATTTCCCTTCAGTGAACTAATAAAGTATATTTTGTTGCAACGAAACCCACCTGGACTAGCCCATTGATGAAGCCAAGTGTCCTGCGAACCGAACGACAGAGAAAAAAAAAACCACCAGAGGAAAGAAGTGCCACTGTTTTGCGCAAACGCGTCGCCGTCGCCAGAAACAGCATTCGCGTACTTTCCAGAGTTCGAAAATTTCGTTAATTTACCCTAATTGGCATCGCGTCACTGCACCACCGTCGCTTGCTAGCCACTGCATTCAATTAACGCCGCGGCTAAAAATTCGCTTTCGCGGAAACTCCGCTGCGCGACTATTGCGATCGAACGGTGCGCGGGGATACCCCGTTGCAAAAGTGCGACTTTCCCACGCGGACCAAAATTAGATGCGCTCGCACCGGGTCTAATTTTGAGCGGCGCCGTTTCGCAACTCGCGGATTTTACTTCGCCGCGTTGATTCGGTTCGCGGGGGAGCGATCGCAATCGCGAATCGTAATCCTCGCGAGATTCCGCGGCTTCGATTCCGACGGGGCAGTTTTCTCGGTTGCTGACCGTCGACGTGCTGCCACCTGTCGCTCAGCTGGTACATTAATGCTCTAGTTTTTTATTGATTTTGTTTTTAATCGATCATGGCTTCGTAGACAAATTTTTGTCTCTCTTTCGTCCTTACGAAATTCGCTAAAAATTCGTTTATTTTTAATTATAATGGAACGTTTGTAATTGTCATTAAATAAGAATGAACAATTTAACTGAAATTCATATTGAGATGTCGATTTATTAATGATAAAATAGTAAAACGTTTCCTCCCAGTTTACCGTTTGGAGATACTTGCTCAACGGGCGTGCGCCGCGCCGGCGCGTCTGAACAGTCCCGACTGTATCTACTTCGGCACTGTTGGTAAGGGAAACGGCGATTTGAAGTTCTCTCCGTAGATGGTGCTACGTTATCCATAGACTTCCTAGCAAAGTCGAAGCTACTTTGTTTTCGAATTAATCATGTACTCAGTTAATTACCGATGGTTTTACAAGGTAATATATTTTGTCGTTTTAACAATTTAATGTGCAATGCAAAACTAACCATCTGAAGGCAAAACTATTCTTATAATCAAATTATTCCGTGTACAAAAAATTTATTTTCAGAATGCTGTATAGATTTGTGATTAAAATATAAACCACTAAATGTATTTAATTGAAGTATTAAAATAATGATAAACTCGGTCATTACGTCACTGAAAAAAACGGCTTTACTCTTCCATTTTGCTAAAAGGTTTCCCGGTGCGTTTAGGTAACATTTCATGTAAAGCTAGGTTTCTGCAGCATTAATTACTAGATTTCCGTAAACGGTACAAAGAGAAAGTCGCCTTTGCTAAGTCGTCCGAAATGCAAACACTCGTCAAATAAATAAAGAGGAAGCTACGAAAAAGAAGAAAAAACGACTGCACTCCCCGCTCAAAGTTACCTCCCGTTTTAAGAACTAGTTTCAACTCTGCCGCATAAGCGATAAAAAAAAAGTGTTTCATTTAATATCGAACGCGAAATCGCGTCCTTGCCAACAATTCGACCGCGGGGATTTTCTTGAAAGACATTCAAACAGTCAGCCCCCTCTCCGCCCATTAAAACCGTTATTCAACAAACGAGTCGGTTGTTAATTACCAGGGAAGAAAAGTTGAAAGAGAAAGAGAGAGAGTGAAAAAAGCGTTTGAATAAAAAAAGAAGAGGGAAGCTCGCACAAAGTGCAAACAAACTTCACAAAGGCTTTTATATTCATATCAGATTCAAATGTACCATTAGCTAAAATAAACCTCCCAAGGCTCTTCGCAATGTGGAGCAAAGTTCGACCATGAAATTTTCTAATCTAGAGAAGAAAATAAAAAACAAAAAAAACACCACGTCGGGAAAGAAGTGCCAGAAGCCATCGGGAAAAGAGTGTGTGTGTGCAGGGCTCGGCCGCGACTTCCCGGACGCGCGCGTGTCCTTTTTTTTAATCGAGGCCCGGGCGATAATTTTACAGGCGTCGCCTAATTAATTAAACGAGCCTTTTAGAATTAACCGAGGCACCACGGGAAAGCCGTGAGACCGCGGGAGGTGCGACGTAATCGACGCGGGGACCTCGGGCGAGTCGTGAAACGCCAGGAAAGTAGATTAAACACGCTATCGGAGGAGCGCGCGCCAGCGCATTAGGAAAATCAAGTTCCTCCGCGCCTTCCCCTTTCATCGCCGCCTCCTATCCTATACCTAGGTGTAATTTTTTTACACTTTGCCTCGCAGAGCGTAACATAGTTTTTTACGTTTGCTTTGTTAAATTCGCTTTTTTTGATTGGATTTATTTTTAGTAGTCGGCTTAACTTCTTAATGTGCTTATATTAGAAGTCGTCTTCGTAGATTACGATCGTTGGTTATTTGTAAAATGAAACCTACATATATAACAAAATTCTTATTAAATAATGCTGTTGCATATTTTCTACGTATAATATTTTTTTTCCGCCCGTTTGGTTTTTTCGTTTTTTTTCCTTTTTTGCTCACCGTTGATAGATTGCGCAATTGTTTTCGGAGGGAAAATTGGAGAGGAGAGAAATAAAGAGGAGAGAGAGGAATGAAAAGAAAGGGTTCGCGAACGTGCATATAGAATGTAATAGGTGACTGCGGCGCGTTTTGTAAGCGGCCGCGCGAAAAATGGCCTTTGCCGAGGCGGGAAAAGAGCGGGCCGTGCCAACTGCAATTACGACTTCTTTTTTGTCTTTTTTTTAAAGATCGAGGTGCGCCTTCGCGAGGCACACGGTTTTTCGTCGGCGTTCGCGGAGGAATGCGAGCGACACGCGTCGCGATAACAATTACTTAATTCGCGCGGGGTCGCCGAGGCGCGCACTGACCGCACTATTCGTCCGACCGAGTTATTCGTACCTTTTCAATTTTTATTGGCGCGAAGGCCAGCGCGACACCGCAATTATGCGTCGGCGGCCATTTTGGGGCTCGAAATTATCGATTTCGTATTTTTGATAAAACGCGAAGGCATGCGACGAATGAATATTTCAGCGAGATGCGGAAGACGCTCGTACGCTCTCCTTTATTGCGGAGGACTGCGAAGTCATATACTTTTATGTACAATACAAAGCACGAAATAAATTATAAGCCATAAAAATTTCTTACGTTCTGGCGAAAAAAAGGGCGCCTCGTAAGACGCTTCCCCAGCCTCCTCGGCATTTGTTCGGTGTGGTCGTTCTACTTCCGCGTGCGCGAGATGAAAAATAAAAGTGTGTAATTTCGTAAAAATTTATCTCGTCAGACTGCGGAAAAGAGGCCTCGAACTTGCGCCCCACCAGTATCCTAATGCGTCAATTAAGTCTGCGGCCATCTGCAGTGAAAATTGAGATAACCGCGGACTGCGAAGCTTGAAAGGGTCCTTTTTCATTTGGTACTATCATAGAATTGAATTTCCAAAGGTATATAAAATAAAAAATACAAACTATGACAAAAATTTCTTGAAAATAAAAATATCAGTTATCAAATAAATATTTAAACACGAATTAAAATAAATCTTCAGTTTTCCAACGTATACGATCCCGTTAAATATGTTTCATTCGCTTTGAAAAACCTTTTTTAACCAGTTTCGTTGAAAATAAATTTTATAAGAATATCATTATTACATTGACGTATTACTATATATACAGCAATTATACATAGTAATACATCAATGATATTCTTTCAAAATGTTTTATTTTTAATGAAACTCGTTAAGAAACGTTTTTTACAGCAAACGAAGCATATTTAATCGGGTGGCCCATTATGCCTCGAAGTTTCACATTACCCCATGCCCCGCTATGCTCTACTCTCCCCTATACATACTGCCGGAAATACAATAACAATAATAGCATTAGTTAAAATTGTTTACGCGGAAAGACGACGACGAGAGTTCGATTGCCGGCCGAGCGAGAAAAAGCGGTAATTATTTTTTTCAAATTAATGAAGATAATAAAACAGAATCAGGAACGTTTTCACCGTTCGGACTGCTAAGCTCGGATGAACGGCGCGCTGCGTCCACTTAATTGAAACGTTGCGTAAGCCGTTTAAATTAAATTTTATCGCCCCGCGGAGAAGCGACAATCATTAGACACATTTTTCGCGCATCATCCGCAGTAATCCCAACGATGACGCGGAATCTCATAATACAGTTTTGGCGTTTTCATTAGCAGCCATCGGGTAATGCCTTCTGCGTAGCCTCGCGTTATTATGTACCGATGCCGGTATTCGCAAGTGAATTTCTATCTAACTAAACATACCTTTATTTGTTTTTCATATGCTACAATATATAGGTGTAATATGATTGGAAGGTGCTTGAACAAATGTATGTACAAATATTATATAAGTATAAAGGTAAGCCAGAATTAAAAAAAAAATTAAATTATCCATAATCAATTTTTGACCCCAAAGTAAATTAAAAAAATTTCTCATTTTTATTGAGACGTCAAGAAACTGTTTTAGAATATGTAGATTTCTATAATTAATTGGCTAATTCTTTGAAATTGTGCAAATTCTGCGATTAAAAAAAAGGCGCAGAAAAATCAGTCTTACCGTATCTGTCTGTTACTACTTACCGCAATGCTTAACTTATTAAGCATACGGTCAAATTATTATTCTTTAATTATTTTTGCACAAATAAGGGAATAGGCCTTTTTCAAATGAAAAATCTTTATTCATTTTTTGTATTGTATACTTTTACATATATCCTTAGTAAATATATTTAATAAAATTAGAATGAAATGAACTTCAATCCATTCCATTTTGCGCAATGAGTCAGAAAACAAATACTGCCAAAGCACATTGTAACATCGTGAATCCTTTTAATTTATTTGAATTATATTTAACAAGATCTTCATAAAGTCTAACGCAAGAAAAAGAGATGAAGGATGACGGCGAGGGGAGAATGGCAAGGGTACCATTTCATGCGCCAGCGGGCGTGTATGCCGTACGTTTGTTTAGGAGCGCTCGAAGGATGCGGTGCCGTCGGTCGGCGAACATTTTCATCCGGAAATCCACTGTTCGAGTACACACCGCTCCCGTGATGGTACAACTAATTAAAACATGACCTCGTCGATCGAGCACCGCGCTCGAGCGCAGATTTTCGAGGAAAGCGTAATAGCGGCTACATCTGGGTTAGGCAAACGGTAAACGGAGCCTTTTATTTACATTAATCGCACAACACATTCGAATCTCGCTAAGTTCGCGCGTAGCGTCGACATTATTCCAGCGATATTTAAATGCGAGAGCGCGGTCAAGTGACCCGACTAATTCGAGAGCGGGGGTTGGTCGTACTACTTTGATGCGGCTTGTAAAGCTGCCCCCTTCCATGGACAATAATGAATGTTGTTTACTTTGAAATTGATAATTTGATGTGCAAGTAAATTGATATCTGATATGTACTGATTCGGGTTACCGCGCATTACGCGCGATCTACGGGGCGGATGTACGCACCGGGGGCTGTGATTGCGTGCATTTGATCTACACTTCGTGGAAAGCGGCACTCACGCGTGCGGTAATAATTTTGCGTGGAATAATAATTTCGCCCCGAGGGATAAAAATGAATGGTCGATTTAATTGCTGCACGCATGGTATACTTTATTGGCTGAAATTTGACATTTAATCCGGTTTTAATTTATCAAAAAGTTAATTCGTTAAAGCAAGTTACCAGCGTTGTTCGCTACGACAGCTGACTTTGTACGCAACGCTTTTTCACTTCCATTACATGTCACATTGCATTGATTTTGATTTGTGAAAATATATTATTTTTAAATAACAGGGTAAACAGGAGCTTAAAAAAATTTCTTATTTTAGCTACTAGAAAACAATAAAGTAAGGAAAAAAAACCTATATTTTCTATAGAAATATTGAGCCTATGTAAGATAAATAATAATAATTTTAATTGAAATAACCTTATTTATAAACTTTCATTAAGTTTGTATAGTATCATTTTTCTATCTGTCGATATATCTAAATAACTTTTTTCCTGAAATTCATCTTTTAGTATTAAAAATGGATTACGATCAATTTCATTAACAGACTTGAAACCACGAGAAAAAGCCTTTCACGTAATTAGCTAAAATGAGTCTCACTGCTAATTAGTCACAAAATTAGTATCCGATTTTTACCAGGGAGGAGGGCTAATTTTTTGAACACTGCCAATCAAGCGTGCACTATTGATGTAATACTACCCACATTCCGCGCGCTACAGAGTACCATTTCCACCTACAACGGAGATTCTCCCGCGGCGAGCTCACAGCCGCTCGAAAGGTAAAAATATTTCCGATAGAATTTCGAAATCACGCGGCGGCGGCTGCAGCAGCACGCCCGAGTCCCGCGCCCGAAATTCCATCTGAGAAATACCAATTTCAGCGGGAATGAAAAAGCCATTAGGAATTTCTCTCGATTGGCAGCGACGCGCGGGGGGGGAGGTGCGAGCCCGCTAAAATTGCGCAAAATTGCATCATCGCCGTCCCCGGGGGGAGGAGGAGGAGGAGCGGCGGCCGTGCCCCGCGCCGCGCGCCTAGTATCGATGAATTTTCCGGAGAAGGGGGAGGCGCAAAAAAGAGACGCACGTCGCGCGGGGGAGGAGATTATACGTTTGTGAATTGCGCCCGCGGACGATCGATGCCGGCGCGCTTCCGGGCGATTTGCAGCGGGAATCTCATATCCGCGGATACTTAAAGTTTTCTCCGAAGGCTCGCGGGACCGAGGGGGTGAAAAGTTTCGCCGGCTCTCCCGGTGGCCGCTTCGGGTGTAGACGCAGCGGCGACTCACCGTCTTAAACGCGATCGATTTGGGCGTGCGCGGGCGTTCGGGTTGTTATGGGGTAAATCGCGAAATTGGGTCAACCGAGGACGCCGCGCGCGTAGGTGTGCAGAGACGAGCTCGGCAGGAAGGGAGGGGGCAAAAACGAGATTCCGGGATTCCGTGAATTCGCGTCTATCAAAGGGAGAATTAATTTATTACATAGAGATTATTAATTTTGTCGAAAAGTAATATTAATAGGTATGTCGACGTTATAATGAAAGGAATGTATTAACATTCGAAACTTTAATTATTGCGTTGTATGAATTGCAATTTTACGCTCATTGCAATTAATTTTCTTTTAGGCAATTATTTGTAGAGTGTGACGGTGCTTTAATGAAAAAAATGCACTAATATGGGTAATCTAATTATTACGACTAAATTGTATGAATTGCAGTGTAATATGTAGGATTTTGAAATTAATTTTCTGTTATACCATTATTAAAATGAAGATTTTTTATGGAAGTATTAACAATAGAATTCAGCATATTTATTTTCGTTAAAAGAAAAAAAAGAAAAATATTAACTCGCAGTAAGTAGATTTGACCGACTTAGATCAGCGTGTTTCAGAGTCCTTGTTTAATCAAGTTTGGCCTTTCTATTCATAAAGCAGCCATCGTAATGAAAAAATAACGCCTGTCCGGAGTTTCACGAGATGAGTAATATCTGCGCCGGAGAAAATTAAATTTTATTACCCGCCGTTGTTTTGAGAGCCTTGAGGCCGAGAAAATGTAAGACTTCAGCGCTTTTTATTTCGAGGCACATCGGGAACAAATAATAAAAATTAATTTTCCCAAGTGCAAGCTTTTTTTTCCTCCGTCCGATGAAAAGAAGCCTTGATAAACAACGCGGCAAATTATTTCTCGCAAAAAATACTTTCCAAACACGGGGGTGCTAAAAAAAGCGAAATAATTATACGACACAAAATATATTGTATGTGAAAAATTACAAAAACAAGCACAAGCACGAGCGAGTCAAGTGTCAGCTTAGCGCAAATGGAATTGTATTCACGAAAAAAAAAACCCTTTTCCTACATAGGAGCAAATAAAAAAGAAACCGATTAAATTTTCAATTAAATCAAGATTCAGATGTATAGGGGCGCTCGAAAGCCGTGGACGCAGCGGCTAATTGCATTCGGTGGATCGGATCGATGTGCGATCGACGCTATACAAAAACGAGCTTCAGCCCGCTCAAAGTAAAGCCGTACGAGCGCCGCGGCGTTTGGATTCGGTCGTCTCTTCCGAAACAGTAATAACGCGACGGAGCTCGCGTTGCGCCCGCGAAATTCAGCAAACACACCCTAAACCAACACACGGTGCTTCGTTTAATTTCGAGATTTTCCGCTGCACCGGCAGAAGCCGGCCTCGACCCCTGGTCGCTCCACCCCACCGCACGGATGCGGCAATTAGAAGGCCATCGGCAGAATGCAGCTGCTGGATGCCCCGAAATTGTGGAAAACATTATTCGGTAGTAATTAACCCCTTATGTGCATCGGTTAGATGGGAAACCAACCGCGGCCCACGATTAAAATGAATCATAGCCAAAAACCACTCGATTCAAGAGAAATTTGACGTTAATCGAACTTAGAGTGCTGACTTTTTTCTGGAATAGTGATTTTTTTATTATTTTTCACTCTTTCGCTTATTGGGTGAGAGAAACAGGGAGAGAGTTTTATTGTATAAACCAATTAAGGAGTAATTATGGTTCGTGACGTTTAGTTCCGCAAAATTTATTTGAAGTTATTTCCCCTAAATTAACTCTTTAAACACCGACTCCAGTTCTCGTCAATTGCGGGTCAAAACTTTGCTCTGCTTATAAAATCGTTTTTGCAAAAAAGATATTTTCAGATTTTCTTTGTTTTCTCAATCATTTCAAAAACTTTTAAAAACTTTTCAAATTCTTTACTACGTATATTACGCATGTCACGGATAATTAAAGGGTTAAGTGAATCACACGATATTGAGTTGACGAGCATTCACATTGCAGGGCACAAATTCGTTAATTGAAAGCCCGCTGCGAATTAAATTACACCGAAAGTTGAACGTTATCTCGTTTCCCCTCGTCCAAATTTCGATTCACAAAATTCACCTCGCAATAAAATTTGCGCATTAAATCCAGCTGAATCCGAATTAGTAGCATTATGCATCCAACGCGTATAATCCCCCGGGGAAAAAAAGAAAAAGAAAATCTCTGAAAAGCAGAATCGCCGTCGCAAACGCGGCGTCTCTAACGGAATGCGGCCGCGCTAATCCCTGTAATAATCAGCTTTCATCCCGGCCTCTAACAAGATCCCCGTGTAACCCTCTCGTTTGGCAGCGCCGGAAATTTTCGCCGGCCGCGGTGGAGGTAAACCGCGACGGCCCACCCATCGCGTCTCCCACGTCGAGCCTCGCGTCCGCCTGTGCAGCGGCCGTTAATCGGCTGATCCCGCAGTATAGGCGCATAGGTCCAGTGTCAGCGGCGCGCCTGCGCCGCAGCGCAGCCGCAAAAAGTGAAAGGACGCGCCCTCCCCGCTCGCGGGGAGACAAAAGGGCGCGGATGGACGGAAAAACGAAAGCGAGGGGCGAGGGGCGACGGCGGCCCCGGCCTCTCCGGCGAGCGTTAACTGCATTCGCCGCGGCGCGGAGCGAGTCTATAACGGGATTAACTTTTGCCGTCCGCCTGGGCTGACGCGGGCCGGCCCCTCCCTCTCTCAGGTCCTCCACCCCACCCGCCGAGGGCTCCTAACGAGATTAGGAGTCTGGCTCTCGGTTCATCGCGTGCCGCATTGCGCGTACTTCGCGCAGACGCCGACGCCGCCGCCGCGGCCAAGAACACGGGAATATGAATAAATCAACTGCTCCTTCGCTCTCCCTCCCTCCCGCTCTCCCCCCGTCGCGCGCCCGTTCAGTCGTGAGCTTCGCCCCTCCGAGCGCCCCACTTTCGCCCGGCCGCGTTGTACGGCGCGCGCACCGGCTACGCCTGCGGCAGCCCGCGCCGGGCGCTCCCGCACGCCCGGCTGGTGTATGCGCGGGGGTCGGGGAGGCGCTCGTGCGGAGCAGCCCGACGACGCCGAGGCTACACCGAGGTGCGATCGGCCACCCGCGTTTCCGCGCTCGGAAGCCCGAGGGAATGTTTCTTTCAGCGCCTTTAAGGAGAAAAAATGGAAAAAAAGCAGCGAGAAAGGCCGGGGCAGAAATTCGGGAAGCTCCCGCCGAAGCTTGGAATAGCGGAGCGCTGGCAGCGGATCCCGTCGCTTTCGCCGCTGGCGGCGGGTACGCGTGCATTAGCGTACACAAAGGCCGGAGCCGGAGAGGGTGGGCGCGAGCGACGGCGGATCGAAGCGGGGCCGAGATCTCGCGTGTCAGGGTTCTCCGGTACTCTCTCTCTCTCCCTCTCTATCTGTCTATCCCCCTCTCTCTCTCCTGCGGATTTTCTCCGCGATCTCTCTCCCTCTGGCACGCCCGCTCGGCGGATGGCGGGCCAGCCGGGGAGCTCGGTGGCGCGCAGTTTCGAGAGTCTAATGACGTTCTCGAGGGCGAGCTTATACTCGGCGACCCTCCCCGGCAGCGGCGACTGCCACTCCGTCCGTGGCGGGCACGAAAAATCGAAAGGGTCGATGCGTCGAGAGCGAGCGCTCACCCTCCGCGCGCGCGCGCGCGCTCTGACTTTGCCAGAACGGGGTAAAGGGTCAATTTTCGCTCTCCACGGCGACGACGAGTGGCCTTCCCCGATTGGCCGAGCGGCGATTCAGGGATTGCATTTTACATTCCTCCGCACAATTATTCCGTTCGATGAGGCGTGATTATATTATTTCAAAAATACGATACGATAATAATCAATCATGGTAGTTTCGACTTTTAGTCGAAAGGATGTAATTTGCAAGCAGTAAGCAATAAATGAGGGATTTAATTTTATCGTCTACAGAAATCGCAGAAATATTTGCGACAATTTAAATTGTTCGTTGTAAATCTACAAGAAAGTCAGAGTTGTAAAAGAAATGAACTCTTTTGTGCGCGGTGTAAGAAAAAACTCAATTCTTCAAAGCTTTTAAATCGATACAAAATACGACGTTTATAACCGTTCACATCACCTGACGTGTCAATGCTTAAATTAAATAAGCCAAACTGTCAATGTCAATCGAAAATTAAAAAGATACGACAGAATTATTGACGTTGTCAAAAGCGAAGGTTTGCGTCGATAAAGAAAGGCATTCGGGTCGGACTAAACTACTGCCCCTGGGCTTTATTCTGTAAGCTTTTCGAACGCTATCGCGCGTTATTTTTGATAAATGCAGATATAAAAAAGTAAATATGTAAATGCCAAATGAAAGCGCCTGTTAACTCCTTTTGACGCTTGCGCCAAGCTTACAAAATCCGGCCCCTGGATCGCTAAAGAAAAGAAGCACCGATCGAAAGGTAAAGAGGCAAGCGCTCGAAAATTTAGCGCGACATATGAAAGCGCTCGGAGCGATCGCGCTAAAGGCTAACTCTCAGCGATCGAGGCATTTTAATGCGTCGTGTGCACGTCAACTGCCCGGCGAACCGCGAGCGTATATATCGCCGAACGTGTTCGACGCGTGAAAATCCTCGACGGGTCACGCTCGAACAGCCGTCGCTTTGAAGTCCCGGCAGTCGTCGCTCCCGAAATTCGCGGGCTAACGAATTCGAGCCGAGCGTGTCCGCGAAAAGCGCGTATACTCGTAAAAAGAGCGCGCTTTTGTAAATAATATAGAGAAACCCGGCCAAAAGCGACGGGGATAATGGGCGACGCCGCCGAAAATAAGCGAAAGCTTCCAGTTATTAGTCTCGAAAGTTTTGGAGGAAAAAAAGTTCAAGGCCGGACTCTCATTGCGCGGTGAGGAGGGGGTCAAGAAGTCCTGATTGCACGACATTTTTGCGATGGAGTATGTGTGTGTAGGTTCCGTATTGACTTTTGGGCATCCTGAGTACTACTTTTTTTAGAAATACGGAACACTAAATCCGAATCTCAAGGATTTTCGGAACATGACCGATCAATGCGCTTTCTCTATGTATATGTAAACCGACTTGTACATCGCAGGTGCGTCGAAAAGCTTTGAAATATCGTATTTCGAAAATGTAACAATATGACTGTGTGACTTTCGGGAAAAGGACTTAGCTTCGAAATCCTTCCTTTTTAGTTGACATTGTAAAAATAGGTCAAAAAGTTAAAAGAAAAATATCAGTAATGCGCAAAGGGTCATAAGGTCACAGATGTAAATGCTCTGAAGCCGAATACCTTTATATACGTATTCACTTAGATCATTCAACCTATTTTTATTCACTAGAATATATCACTAATAAATACCGTAATAACAATAGTTCAAAGTATTAACTTGATTTAAAAAATCCCTTAAAAATACATTATTGTTCTTTTCCATAAACAAAAAACGGAGAAAGCAATGTAATTGTGCGCTACTGCCGCGAAGTCATACAACTAAATAAACGTAAACTCAGCAGTGTTTTTAACTCAAACAATAATCACGAGCACTGAAGTTTTAGTCTGCTTGCAAGGCTTTCCTTTTGTCTTAGATTGACTTTTGAACGCTGAATAAAAGTTTTTAACAATTTTTCATCTTTGTATTTCTCGAGAACCTAAATTCTTAATGTAATAACTCTAAGCAAGTATAATTTCTTCCGGAGCATGACATCGTTGTTTAAAGAAACAGCGTGCTTTATCGTTTTTTTACACAATTTTTTGGAAAATATTGCAATTTCTTTAAAATTTCCATAATAAACGCCTTGCGTCGAGTGAACCATCGGCCACTGGACCGCGAGGCACCGGGCCAGGGCTGACGAAAGAGCGGCCGCGGGCGTTGTATCGCTGGTCGGCTCCTTGCGATTCTCCGCGCATTACCCGCTGCGCGCGGCCTCGATCCCGAAGTCGAACGCGCCGCCGGCTAATCCCCCGACGTCGACGCTTCGGAAAAAGGCTGCTCGCGCGCGCGCGCAATCGTTATGGGCCGCAGCAGCCGAGCGAGCGGGGAGGGGCGGGCGCGCGCGCGCCCGCGCACCGCGCCGTCGCATCGTACTTACCGCATAATGTGCTGCAGCGTCACTATACGGATGCATGCGTGCGCTCGCGGGCACCGGCCACCCCCACCCCCCTGCAGCAGAGTAGCCCCGCGCGCGCGAGGGCCGGCTAATTCGCTTTGCCGCGCGGGAGCGCACGTGCGCGCCCAGCCCATGCACGCCGAGCGAATTCCCCTTTCCCCTCTCTTCTCTTCGCCGTTCTCTTTTATTTAGTTTTCTTTTTCAACGGCGACGCCGGACTGCGGGCTTTCAGGTCGCCACTCCGTCATGTAGGTCGAAGAGGCGCGCGCGCGCGCGCCCATTATTGTTAAGTCGTTTTAAGGTGAGACCGCGGAGCTTTTCTTTTAGCGGCCGAGGGGTATTTTCGGCGGGGGAGCGCTCAATCTTTCAGGCGACGCGAGTCGTTAAAGCATCACGAGGTGCGCGACGCGGGCTATAAAAAGTAACCGGAGAAGCCCGCAGGAGGCGGTGTCGTCGCTCCTTAAACGAAGGAAAGCGCATTTCGCGAGGCATCCGCGAAGAAAAGCACTCTTTGCTCTTCTGCGAAAAGTGAAGAAAGGCACTTTTCGGAGTTTTGCCGCGAAGAAAAGCACGTTTAGCGCGAATGAATTTGAAATGCGCTTCTTCGTGAGAAAATCGAGGAATGTGTTTTTCTTGGAGGAGATCCACGAAATGCTCTTTTCTTCTCGTGACTCTTGCGAAACGCGTTAATTTTCGCCGCAAAATGGAAACGCGCTTTATTTCAGTTAAGGAGCGACGACGCGGCGCAATCAAATTTTCAGCGAACGCGCTTCACTCGAGTTTCGCGCTCTGCCCTGTGGCGGATCGCGATCGAGGGATGGGGCGAATTTTTTATTCGTCCAGCGAAATTATGCCGTCAGTTACCGTAATTGCTCGAGTAATAGATTTCAGATTTCAATTTTGCGAAACCTGTCAGTATCTACGCTTAACTACATCAGACAGACAACTCCGAACTCGGATTATATCAATTATTAACCGAATATTCCATTTGCATTTTGGTTAGAACAGACGTGACGTACATCAATGGTAATATAGCATTTAGCGCGGTCAGAATCTAATTGTTTTCCTCGTTTCGACCAGTTAATTCTTACTCGGTGGGCGAAACAAAAAATTTCATTTCATTATTTTAATTAATAATTGATACGAAAGCAGTTTAGTATTAAATTTATTAGAAGCCGTATTTTATGAGCATTCAGTGTAAAGCATGAGCTTTACGTTCCATGCATTTAGTAGATTTTACATTAATTATGTAAATTAATTAAAACTTTATATACGTCCTCGAATCGCTGCATCGATGGCGTCTTTGAATACGTTCATAATATGACTTCATTTACTTTTCGTTAATGACGAAGTGCAGGCTGTAAAGGGCGTTTCAAAGAGAAATTATGTACTTTAGTAAATTAACAAGTAAATGAATATAACTGTAGTCTTTAAATGAAAAAACATTCCGAGCTTTATCAACAAACTCTTCTTAACAAGATCTGCTCAAAGCAGCTGAAATTGCAGTTTTTGATAAAGAAGGATCGCTATTAAAGCAATGCATTAGCGAATAATATAACAAATTGCTACTCCACTGCTTTAAATCATAAAAATTGTTTATTAAGTAATTTTCTGAAAACAGAATGGTATTCTTTTTATATCCTAAAATCCAGCGAAAACTTGTGCAATCACATCTCGTATTTAAGGAGAAAATTTAACGCACCCTCTGACGCAGTTATGATATTGCAACATTCATCAACAATGATTAAATTATGAAAACGAAGATTTTCGGAGGCGCGTGCCCATCTACCAGCGCGCAATTTAGTGCGCCTATAAGCTACTGGTTCTTTAAAAATACATTAATTCCATCCCGGGTAGGGAGGAAAAAAGAATAGCCGCCGCCGACCCCAACATCTGATCCTCATTGGATCTTCCTTCCCTTTAGATATAACTCATCGAGATAGTATCCGGGGGAAAAAAGTTATCCAATATAAAAGTAAAATAAAGAATGAAAATTATCCTTACGCTGCAGGTTGAAAATTAACCGGGTACCGAATCGAGATAATACTCACCCTGATAATCCCGTGCTGATAACTCCGAACTTCCTCGTTGAATTTCCGCCCTTCGTACCTCGAGAATAAGCTAGATTCGCTGGGCGCGGTGGTTCCAGAACTTGTTACGCTGAGGCGAACCAAAGGGAAATGTTGCAAAGTAAATTATTAACAACAATAGCGCCGGGTCTAATGCGGTCGTGCCAAGAAGTTGCTTAACAACGGAAATAATTAGGAAACAGAATTAATCTCAGTCATGAAAATCTTATTTTAAATTCAACACACCTGAAATTGCTGTTCCCTGAGCGATTGTTCAATAATCACAGATTTCAACTTCGACGAATTTATACCAGCTGAAAGTTTTCTTTTCTAAAAGCTGTATTGTGAATCGCGCTATTTTTCTCCAAAATAAACAAAGGGGAATTATTGCTTTTATTTACAATTTATTTGTACCAAGATATTTCTCAGAAGATAACCATTTTTCTCTGGAACTGCGGTGTAACAATACTTTGTTTTTACAACAAAAAAAACTACAATCCTGCAGATTAAAAATACTCTAGAATCTTCTGTAACAATCTACTTCAAGCTGCATCAACTTGTTTACTCTTGCAAATGACAGCCGCTTCGCAGAAAAACAATTAAAAAAAAATCTCCCAGCATCATCACCCCGAACCCCCCAACGAATCCCTGCACAGTAAAAAAAAACAAAGAAACTAATCGCCGCGATAATTTAGCCGGCTCCATTATCGCCCGACAAACAAGTCCCGCGCGGATCCCCCATAAATTCATCGAGGATCCACCCGGAAATTTCGCAAACAGGCAATAGCGGCGCGACGCGCCAAGAGCTCGCCCGCAATGGAAAGCGCCGCCTCGAAGCGTCGCGCACGCGATCGCGAGGCGGCGGTGGGAAAAAAAAAGGAGAGGGACAAAAAATAAAGCGAGGAGGGACAGAGACGGGAGATCGGGCGTGCACGATTCCCGCAGCATCCCCGCGGCGTCGCGGCGGCGTTCCTCCTGTCCCTCGGCGCCCCGGCGCGGCGGCGGCTCCCTTGGCCCGCGCGCCAAAATCGATAAAAAGCAGCGGGCAAAAAGCTGGCCTCCGCGCCGGGGCGGAGGAGGCCGAGCCTTAAACAAGCCGGGTACGCGTGTACCGGAGCGAGCGAGCGCGCGCATGCAGCCCGCTTCTTCCCTCGCCACGGAAATTCGGCCCGGTATTTGTCTTGAGCGTGTAACGCGCTACGTGTCTCGCACGCGACTGTGTGATCTATACGCCCCGTTATTATTGCGCCCCACCGGATACACGCGCGTCCGCCTGATTCACGGTGATTCCTTCGGGGGTCGCCGGCAAGCGAGCCCTCTTCGATTTCTGAATATTTATATCGACTGCGAAGCTCCTTTCTCGATCTATACACGTTTAGTTTTTTTATCACGCGAAGTTAAGTTTTGCTTTCTTTTGTGTAGAAGCTTACACTTAGACCTCGAGAGTCGAAAAAAGTACTTCTTTCTTAAAAAATGTCGTATATACAGACGTGTGATGGATTCTGATGGAACGTTTTTAAAAAATTGCAAAGACCTACGAAAAATTCTAGTTTTGTTTCTTTAAGGGGAGAGTCTTGCAAATTTTCAAAAAATCAACTTTTGTTTTTTTCGTAAAAGTATAGTATGGAATTCAAAAATAAAAAAATTATACCAACATTTATTCTTCTAAAATTTAATGATTAGCTTACTTATATCATTATAAATATGTGAAATTCCAATCTTGCAGACTCTCCGCTTAACTTTCACAACTTTATCTTGATTTAAAATATTATAACCGAGTGTACGCGTGAACACGTGTATGATATTTCCCCCGTGACTAATTTTAATTGAAACGACACCCACGAGTATACGCTCTAAATTTAATTATTTAGAGCATTCTTGAAATTTAAGTCATTTTGCTTTCATTTTTACATTTTTTTAAATTTTTTATTTTCTATAACTATATGTTTATCTTCCATTTAAAACTTATTTCTACTAGATAGTGAATAAGTTAAAAATGACAGACACGTAAAGTCTATTTAGGTTAATTTCTGTTGCGGGTGGACATTCTTTGCGACGGTCTTAAGATGCCAAAATAGTTGCCAATGTTTTTTTATATTTCGGGCACAGGAAAATTAATTCGGTTATAGGCTTTGCGCGTGGCAGGCCGGCATAATTTGGGTACACGACGACTGGAGCCGGAAAGTTCCGAACAGCCTCGGTAATGATGTTTGAATTTAATTATCGGAAATTCATACACCTGCGGGCCCGACAAGTTCAAGGAATTCGATCGAGATCGACGCGGCCAAATTATACCTCTCCGGTGCCTTTTTTTAAAACCAAGTTCGTGACTCGTACTTGGGCACGGAGCAGTCAAGGCCTGGGATCCTTTTTAATGTTCGAACTTTTCGCGCGGCGCCGGGGCTACACTTTTCGAGCGGATATTTCATTAAAATTTTCCCCCGCCACCCTAAATTCTGCAGCTGAATAATTTCGGCCGATCATATTGGGTCGACCGCAATTTTAAAATTTATTCAATATTTCAAGTCATTCAGAATTTACGACGTCTAGCGGCCCGAACTTCGTCGCGCTTAAAATGTGCAACATTAACGGGGAGGGTATAAAGTTTTCGAATTAAACATTCATTTGTGATCGACTGCCAAAGTTTTTAGCATAGCAGATGTAAAAAAAACTTAGATAAATTGCATAATTCTATACTCTGCATAAGAATCTGTCAACCGATAGGTTCCCAGATTTCGTCTCCGATCAATCGATACACGTCGACTATGAGATTAATTCGACCGAGATAATCGTTACCCGTGAATGCGGCCCTTTACATAAGGAATAACATCATTAAATTGTTTTTTTTTTTTCTTCCCTCCTTATCTGTGTTCGACTAATAATCTATTTATTCAAACAAGATCCAATAACGCCATAACTCGAGCGCGAAATAAGGAACGCCATATCTCGTTCCAGCCGGCGAATCGCGTATTAGAAATGTATTACTTACAGCTTCACGGGTACACGCTCGCCGCGGTGCACACCCACCTCTCCGCCGCGTCGCATTATCGAAACATTGTGTTTCAATGGATTCCACTATACAAGGAACAGGAAGGCGAGTAAGAAAAGAAAAAAGAAAGACGTTAACGAGCGAGCGATACAAATTGTGTACGCACGCCTGAACTTTTTATCCCCCGGCTCATCGGCATACAGATTGCCGACTTACATTGACGAATGCGCGGCGTGAACGAGCCACGGATGCGTAGGTGACACGCGCGGCGCGACACGTATACACCCGGTTCACGCGTAAAAATATTCAAGCGGAGGGGGGGAGCCGACTCCTTTCCAGTCGTCATCTTATAATATGTAGGCCAACGAATCGATGATTTTTATCGTTCTGTTTCGTGTTATCTTCATCGATTCTCGGCGAGGCGCGTTTCTAAAATATACCAGCCCCGGCACGAGAGGAAAATGGAGGGAGAAAGAGAGAGGACCGCGGCCCTCGTTCCAGCGAGCTCATGCGAGCCAGCCACACGGAAGGGAGAGAAAAGGAGAGCGAGGAAAATTAATGCGCGTATGCAAAAAAGCCTTCGATCTGTGCGTGCAGAGAGAAGGGGGAGGGGAGAAAGAGAACGAGGGTGGATTTCTTTTTCCTCCTCGAGAAATTCGTTTTCATGGCGTTTAATTTTTCAAGCTGATTATGGATTGCCCGCCGCCGGGAGAGCGTGAATAACGCGCGTATCCAGCGCGAGCTCGTAGGGTACCGAGCGCAGCGGCTTTTATCCTATTTTCGAATTGTTTGGGAGGACGTGTTTTTATTGCCCGTTTTAACGACCCTCCCATTGTTTGAACGTTCGGCGTATGATTTGCCACACCGAATGCTAGTCTTACATTGGAGTTCACTCGGTTCTCTTTTCAAAAGTAAATTTTTCTCTGCGGGAGTAAAGTTTGTTGTGCCACAATAGGAGGACTTTTCACAAAGAAAATAACTGATATAATAGGCGTGTGTATCGCTGATACAAACTTTTAGAAGTTTACTTTATTAAAATCAAAAATTATACGTAAAATTATTTATTTTCACAAATATATCCTTATGAAAATAAAAATATGTAATTAATGAATTGTTTGCTTAATTAATAAATTAACCATGCACCTATTACGTATAACGTCATACATTTATTATATTTTAATTATATAGTAATGTTATAAATAAGCCGCTGTTAAGTAATTATAATACTTATATTTCATTATTATTGTTCATTACTTTTTTTGTTTAATCTTTTACATCACTCTTCTTTTTATGTACTCCTAGCGCTTTTAGCCCATTTAATTAGAGAAATGAATAAATATAAATATGAAATTTCTTCATAAAAATAGGCATAATTAATTCTCTATTTCAATATTTTGTTGAATATTATCAATACGTTATTTACAAAGCTTTAATCACTGCGGCTGGAACAATACTCGGTGACGTGCGAATCTATTTTCATGTTTCAGTTTTCAAATAAAACAAGTAAAAACTCGCTCAAAAAACAGCTTACACAAAAAAAGTCCATCGCTAGCGCGCGCTTGCACTCCATTCACCGAGAAAGCGTTCATATTTCGCTTCTGCGAAATAAAATTTTTCACCCGCAAATTCTCGGCCCGCGATACAAAACTTCCAGCCCTCGGATACGCGCTCCCCGATTCAAAATTCCGGAGCCGCGCGCGCGCGCCAATCTCCCTATTTATCGCGAATCTCGCGCGTAGCCCTGCCTCCCGCTCTCTCGACACTCCGCAGAAAAAAGGGTGGCGGCTGGAAATGCGAGAAGCAATTCGCCACCGCGAGAATTTTCCTCGCGCCCATGTAGGTCAACATTCGACGCTGCCTTTCGACGTCGCGTGACGCAAGCGCCGCTACCTACCTTATGCATCGCGAATGCAAAACAGCCTCCCCCCCCCTCCTCGCCCGCGGTCTGTCAAATTTTAATTGCCGGCGTGATTTTATTTATTCAGCCGCGCGTGCGTGCGCTCGCGCCGCTTCTGGGTCAGGCTAAAGCACTTCTTTTCTTTTATTTCCGAGCGCGCGAGCGAAATGGGAGAGAGAGGGACGCGCTCGAGAATCAATTACGAGCCGCTAATTGTCGTCCAGTCCGAGGGCCGCTGCTCCTCTAACGGCGGCTGCCCTCGCCGGAGATAAAGAAAAGCGCCGGACGGAGCCCGAGCTCCTCCCCCCCTCCCCCTGCGTCTTCCTTCTTTTTTTAGCGAAATTCAATATCGGCCTGAATTAATCGCGCCGGCTTGATGAGGAACTTGCGCGCCAAGTAGCAACCGTTTAATTAAACTTCCTGTGTGTATATATAAGACGTATTATTAGGCGAATTTCAATTATGTCGTAGTTTCTCGAGGGAGCCTGTCAAAATCCTTTTTTAAGCCCGACCTTTTCGAGGATAGTGCAACTAATCTCGAGAGCCGAATTGACTTCGGGAATAATTAGCGTCGTTAATAAATCCCGGTGATTATTCGAGGAACGAGATTTTCTTTCCTTGTAACTGCGAAAGACAGTATCGATGGTATGTTGCATTTCAGTAGGTATGGTCCGAACAAGGCCAGACGTGCCTTGTCATATCCGGGCCGCATCTACTTGTGTGCATAGAGACTTCAAACGAGTACGTATTCCAAGTCGTCAAAATGCCTTAGTACTGTCGTAAAAGAAAATCAATTATGCAATATGCTTTCCCGTAAATTTGCTTTAATTTAAGCTATCATTTAAATTATCATAAAGCCTCATGATTGTGCAGTGGCTCCCGTGTTAAAATTAAACTTCGGAATTTTCGTTGTGATTTAAAAGTGCTCTCGAATATCCGATAACATTTTATGAATACAACAGCGCGCTTTTCAATTCTACGTAATTAAAAAGAAACTACATACAAAATTTTCACGTTTCAACAAACAAAAATCATTTATACACCTGTACGTCAAGTCAATGAAACATAAAAAAAATGCTATCAAACTCTTTCGCGAAAACAATTTCGAATGATCTTTTTTCTTCGCTTCAATGAAGATTCCCGAATAAACGAAAAAATTCTCTAAATATTTGATCGCTGCCTCAAAGCAAAGTCGAGCTATCGACTAAAAGAAAAATCTGACACGAATGTAAAACCCGCAGTTACAATCGGCCCGCAAAGCCTCGTCCCTTTGCTTCATTTGCGCTCGGGGGCGAAAAAAGAAAGGGGGAAACCGAGCGTACACGAGAATATCGACAGCTCATAATTTAAAGCGGAACCGAGCGAACAGTCGCAGCCCCCGGGCGCAGGAGCACTCCTCGGCCGTATAATTAAATTCGATCGTCTCGGCCCTTCAAAGCGAGCGCGCCTCTTAAAATATTACGCGGCGAGTGGAATACCTGGACTTGAAAAAAAGAGGCGCGAGCGGATCGCTGATTCGCGTCATCCCGTCCTGTATACCGGCTCCCGACGAAAACCGGACATCAGCGAAAAGAAAACTGCCGGGCGATAGTCCTTGAGGGGGAGGGGGCGGTGGCGACGTCCCCCGAGAGGAGAGGGTGGGGGTGGCCGCCGCTGGCCGAATTCCCGAGTAGGAATGCCGGATTCTCGGAGGCTGAGCTCGCCCCAGCCTCTGGTCGCGTTTATTACTCGCCCCGGCTCTCTTGTTCTCGCTCCCTTATTCCGCCCCTCGCGCGCTCTTCACCCACTTCCCTCCTAGCCCCGGTGTCTTTCCGTTCGCATTTGGCGTTCTGAGGTGGTGGCTCGAAATTTTCCTTCTTACTTTTTTTTTCTTTCTTTTTTTGGTAGGCAGGGAATTTAATTTTTCGACGGGTTCACCCGTGGCTATTGTCCGGGGTTTCACCCATTCGTTTCACCGACTGTGAGCGGTGGATGGGAAATTAATGCAGAAAGGAAAAAAACAGTTTTTTTGTCAAACCGTATGCGATGTAAACAATAGGAGCGAAATTTCGTTGGCAACGAAACTCGATATCTGCGAAAAAATCATTCATTTGCGCGCGAAAATTTTTATTTTCATCTTCCGAAGGCTTGTGCTGCGATTGTTTAGGACACGAATATAATATTATTTTTCAATTCTCCATTTCTCCATATCTGATCTTATAAAGTTTCAACCTATTAATTTTTTCTGAAAAAATGACGCGCTGCATTGTCCTATTTGAATACGGCAATTATTTAATACCGCAGCAATTTACTTATACCGAGAACTCAATAGGTACGTTTAAAAAAATAACAAAGTTTTCAATTAAAAATCATCTAGGATATTTCCAAATATAACAGCATGCAATTAATTGAAGGCGTACAAGTCTAAGTTAATTAATCGTTCAAATACAATGTCAGTATCATTTTACTCGTTGCACAATGAAGTAATAACTTTATTATTGAAAACAGTAGAAAAAGCACTATTGTAATACAAAATTCAAAGTTTTTATTTTCACGTTCTATATTGGTAACTTTATTGTATTAATTCAATTGCGCGGTGTTTTAATGTAATCCGCAGCCTCTGCAATTGCGTAGTATTGTAATTTAAAGCGTATACCGCTAATATATTACTACACTTTTCAAAATTCAATGAAAATTAATTTTTTTCGAGCTTCTCGAGTTTTATTCCGTTAACGAAATTAAATAAAATAATAATTTTGGGATCGTGAAATTGCTTAATTAATTGAAGTATTTTTCAATTCGCAACAAAGGTTTTTTATACAATATAACATACATTTTTTTTATAAATAATAGAATTTTAATAGAACAATACACTCTTTATCAATTCTTTAAAAAAAAAATTCCATGCGCGCCTGATATTTATAGAATGAATGCAATTTTTTTCTTTGACTTTGTAACAAATAACTGAAAATTTGACGCTGAACTGCGCGTGAATTATACAATATCCGAGATTAGGATAAAAAGTCATACATATTACATGGACTTGTTTAAATCCTCGAATTCCGCCAGTTCTTTGTATAAGAAGACTGAAATAATTCGACATTATTCCATGTACAAATAAATCATTACTCCCCCACGAAGTTCCCGAAATATTTGCATTCAGGTGAAAAAGACCATAGCAATAAAAAAGTCCGCACAAAAACTCCCCTACCGCCCTGGAAAAACTGCATGGAAGCGTATCGGCGCGCGCCTGTTAAAGTCGAACAAGCCAACAATATTTATTATTTAAAAATGAAATGAAATATTAACGAGCGATCGATTTCGGTTCGACACTCGGCGCGCATAGCGCAATTCGCGGCCCCAGCTACGCGAGCTCCCGAGAGCACACACAAACATCCTCCGCCGAAAAGAAAAATCGTTAGTCGCGCGCCCCGGAAGCAAAGGAAAATTGATGTCGCGCTCAATCGTCTCCCGTGCTGCGCTTATCTCCCTGTCCGACCTCCTCTCTTCTCTCCATTCGCCTCCATTTATTTATTTACCGCGCAAGCGCGCACCCGCCGTTTTATCCTCGGCAATATTCAACTTTACGGGCTAATTTGTTCATGTGAAATTCATAAAGGTACTCTAGTCCGTAAGGGTACCTTTTTTTAATTTATATTCTCTCAAAAATAAAGTACGCATTACTAGCGAAGTTAACAAAATGATATTCAGGATAATTTGAAAATTAAGGAGCTTAATTAATCTGATTAAACAAGCACAGAGGTGAAATATTAAATTCATGTGAGAACGTTATGAATTGAATTTTCGCGCTCTCCAACTGGTTACTGACCGTTTAACCAAATTCCTTCTTTAAATATTCTCGAAGGTCTTGCCTTTTTTTAAGAGAGGAAAGTACGGCTAAAAAACTGTCACGGCGGGGAAAGTGGCGCTGTTAAAAGTATCCTAGCGTCGGCCAACTTTACTTTACAATAGCGTTAAAAAATAAAAATATAGCTATGTGAACCTAACTACCTAAGATGGTTGATGGGAGTATACGCCGCCAGAGGTCGCACGGCTAATTTAAACTCCCAAATATCGATTGGGGCGCTCGGGCTCCCCTCTAAACTTGAACTCCGATTATCTTTTCTCGGGGCGCGCGAAAATCGCGCCGCTGGAATAGGGATATAGGCCTGATTAGCGCTCGCCGATAAGCAGGGTCGCGCGTCTATTCCTCTTATTTCGCCCCCGCGCGCCTTTCTCGATTTTACGAGGTTTCGCTATCGATTTTTTGGGGACCCGCGAGACACCGGGGATTGGAGTTTATTCGCGCGAGGAGGGGTGCACCGGGGATAAATTTATGTTCATTGGAGTGCTCGTATGAGGTTTATCGTACATCTACGGGGACGCGGAAGGCATTTGTTAAAAATTTAGAAGAGCTTCCCGATGACATCTGTAAAAGTTTCCCGTCATATATAATAAATTTCCTTGCGATCGATCGTTTTTTTTTACGTAGGTATTTGGAGTTTTGTGCCTGTCGTTTATTTTTTCAATTTATGAGCTATGCATAATTATGCATATGAGATTCTCGTGTAAGCTTCGATTTTTGTGTCCCTTAGGCTAAACATATTTACGTAACGTTACTTTTCACGACTCATCATTTTTATCTATAATTGCTTGTTTTTCACATGTGTATGGGTGTAATAAAAGAAGCTCGAATATTAAAAATGAGCATAACAACTAAGATAATTAATTACCTTGAAAGAGCAAATAATTAACCGTGAAATACTTTCACTAATGAAAATGGTGCTTTCATTTTAAAAGAAACGTATTAGATTTTTGATAATAATGTAATATTTTTCAAAAAATTGTTAATTACTTCCATCATCCCTTAATATGAATGTAATAAAATAAAATGACTTTTTTTATGTTATAAAGAATAATAGAAATATTTAATTAAAAATGTAAGCTTTTATAAGTAGTTTTAATTTCGTAAATCATTTATGTTATTTTAAAAATATAGATTTAAATTGTGTTTCCAAGAGCTTATATATTATCCAATAAAATAAAACAATTGTGGTTTGCATTAAATTAATAGTTTGAAAAAGTATTTCTAAACCTGTTTTGTTATACTTTAAGTAGAAAAGATGCGTTATAGTAAGACACGTACAAAATCCTCAAAATACCACGTTATTTAATGTACTTCAACTCGCATTTTTCTTGACTTTTCGCAAAGATATTAAAGTACGAAAAGTATTTTATTTTTAAATTTACAACATGTTTTTTTCAAAACAATACCATAAATTGCGTGAGCTTTTCCGGTATTTGGAAATTCCAGATTGGAAGATTAATGCAACAAACACACATAGCATGTATCACATTGATATTATCCGCTACACAATACAATGAAAAATCATTTTCAATTATTTCACTGTCGGTAATAAGATAACTAAGCAATTGTTTGGCTTTCGAATTTCGAATAGTTAATTTTGTTCGAAGAGCTTCATTAAGCGTAATGAACTACATTTACTGTGGTTAAATAACGCATTAAATATACTATTTGTATTTTAACGAAATTTTCCGTAAATGAAATGTAACGAATAATTACCGCTTTTATACTTACAAGTAGATTATAAAACTTAATATGCTAATGAAAGTGAAGAACTGCTTATTATATTGTGCTTAACATATTGTAATATTCTGCAAAAGACGCTTAACAAACTTTTTATAAAATTTCGTAAAGTCCGTCCTCTGCAGCAATTATATAGGTTTTAAGTTCACTCATACCTTCGTTTGAGTTTTTTTACCACTTATTCTTTGCTTCCCTAATAAGAAAACTTTTTGCAGCGACTTTTCGCTAAGCTGCCAAGAGAGAGAAAGTGAGAAAAAAAAAATCAGATGCTGCGAGAGCTTAATTTTTTAAAACGAAGCAACTTACATCGTTCCTCGTGTGTTCTTTTTTTTTATTAATGAAGTACGTTACTTCTGACGTTGAATTTATTATATACGAAAATGCCATCGACGCAAACGCGAGCTTTCAAGAAGCTAAAAATCTTAAGCTCCTCTCTATTTCCTTGCCGTCTTATAAGTTTCTCCTTGAAATATTTAATGTCTTTTTGCTTTTTCCGGTATAATGCGGAAACTTTAAAACGATAGTGCCTTCTCTGAGCGGTCTCGTTTGTTCATTAATTTACCGAAGGCTAGGTGCAGTTTTAAAAGAAAATAACCGTAGCTTCTGAGGCACTAAAGGCTCGGATGGCGAAAGCAACTACCGGATGTATACAGAGAACGCTCGGAAGGTCGTGGGACAAAATTTTCGCGAAAAGAAAGAAGCCTCGAAATGTACCTGTGTTGGGTCCGACACTAACAAGACTTTCTTGGTCTTGTCTCATCTTGTGGCAGTCCTAACCCGTGTTAACGCAGTTTATATACTTCGACGAAACGAGATGTTCGAAAAAAACGCTATGAAAATTTCAATCCACCGGATCGATCGACGACTGCCCCGCTCCCGAGAAAAATGCACCGAAATTTTCAATAATTCAACCGCGCCACCATAAATTACGCACGGCAACAAAGGCCATTCACGAAGCATGAGCAAGCGTCGCGCGGGCAAACGCGGTCAATGATAGCGCGCGTCGCGTAATGAAGTGGCCCAAAGAAGAGAAAATTAAACGGGGGGCGCAAAGCCCATTACACCGGCAGGGGGGCGAGAAAAATGGTATAGGTGTGAGGCGCAACAAAAAAAAAAAGGAAGAAGTCGGTCAGCGTGACTTTTCAAATCGAGATCCTCAAAAGCTCCGCGGGAGGAGGAAAAAAAAAGCGAGGCGGCGCCGTCGCCGCGCGCACACGCTCGCCTCGTCCTTCGACTCATCTTAGCCCGGTATCCGTTCCCCCGATATATACCTCGTAAACACGCGCGCCGCCCCCGCCACACGGCCGCGCGCCTAACAGCGGAAAAGCGAGCGAGTGCCGCGCGCATCAGGTGCACGGGGACGCGTATAGAGGGGCGGCCGAGCCGTTAGTACCTCCTGAATTATTCATCCCTCCCCGGGCTGGGAGACGCTCCTTCCTCGTCGTTTTTTTTTCTTCTTATTCGCGCGTGTCCTCCCCCCGCGCTTGCGTGCGCCGCCCTAATTTCTTAATAACGCGCGACCGGTTTGTAAGAGCGACCCCCGCCGAGCGTGTCATTGTTTTTTTTCCTCGCGCGCTGATCTCTCTCTTTTTTCTTGCGGGGCGAGGGGAGCCTGGGAGAGGTGCATCTTACACAGCCGTTGGATCTTTAATGAGGCTTGATATATACTCTGCTCTCTGAATTATTAGCCCAGAGCCCCGCCCGTGGGGCGCGGTTACTTTTTTTCATCCGTTGACTCCGCATGCTCCGTACACATGCTATATATTTAGTCACAACTTTTCAGCTGGTAATTGCGAGAGCATCGCGCGATTTTATCTTTTTCAAGCGGCGCTGGCTGTAATTACGTAAGTTACGCGGCGGATAATGCAAAGTTAAATTTAATAAGTTTCCGAGCGACTTTAGAAAGCGGAGTCACGTTAACTGTCCCCATTGTTCCGAGTCATTCGGAGCTGCTTCGAAGGATTGAGCTTACTTTTATGAGCGAGTTTATCGAATAATTTCCTGCGATTATTACACTTATCATTAAAGAGTAATTTACCTTGAAATAGTTCGACTATTTTTTTTATTTGCATAATACGGCGCGGACGAAATGTTCAAAGTAGATGAATTTACAACGTCGCTCTCTCGAGATTAGAATTAAATTTTCATGCGTTTTACGTAAATGTCTTGAGAGTCTCGATCTTTTTTTTCGCAAATGTTTACGTTTGCTCCTGCTCCGACGTCACTCGACTCCGCGTAAAAAATTCGCGATTAAAAAAAATTCGCGATCTTATTTATGTGTAAGCATATCGCACAAAGCGGCCGTTGATTAGAAAGCATCTTATCGTTGGAAAATGTTTGCGCTTAAGAACATACTTTCGCCCCTCGCAAATTATCTTTAGCGTGAGCGCGGAGATTCAAAGCGCTGGATTACGCGGCTGACATTATAGCAATTATAAAAGTGGGGTACTTGCTAAACAACAAACGATTATAATTAAGAAAATTAAATTACTCTAAAATAAGCTAAATTTAATGATCCATTGAAGTGACAGCTGCTTAATTATTAGGTAAGCGCGTGGCGCGCGTTCAATGCTACTCAAGCGCGATTAAATTCGTATTCTAGCGGTAAAAATTGTTGTCGAGCTGAATGAAAAAAATTGAAGTTACGCGGAATATTGTGGTCGCGAGCCGTCACGTGATCTTAGCATTAACCGTGAAAAAGTAGCGCTGGCAGGTCGTTTCATGCATTGACATTCACGGCTGGCGAGACAAGAGAGACGTGGATACAAGTTTAAAGAACCTCGCGCGAACCGGCTCTTTCAAAAGCTCTTTTCTTCGCTGTCCGACACGCAACTTCGTCGGCGCTCGCGAGCCTGGAAAAACGGGGCTCTCTCTTCTCACTTGAAAAATGCTGGCTCAGCCGCTGACCTTCCACGTATGCAAATATTGTTACTGCAATTTCACGGCTTCCCCATGATTTAGGAAATTTTAAATTTCCCGATAGATTCCCCGTTAGAAATTCAAAGATTGAAAACCGGGAGTAAATTAATGACCTATCGGCAGATAGACAATCGAGTGAAACAAATTCACGCGGAACATTTTAAAAATTTTCAAAGTATACCAACTTTGAAGGTTTGTTTTTACCTTTATTTTAAATTTTCCTCAACACTTTCTAGGATCGGTAGTATTTACTGCGTTGTTTTAAATATACTGCCATTTATGTGAAAGTTCCGCAAGATTTTATTCTGCACGAGTATACATAACGAAAAAGCAAAAAATTTAATGTTACTAACACATATTATTTTGTATAAAATAGAAGTTTGTTGCAATACTAGCTACAAACTTTAATAAAAAGTAAATATAATTTTTTAGTGAATGAAGTTGGATCGGAAACAAGTAGAACAGAAAAACAGTTTATGAACGTTACATTAATTTTTATGTGTCCCTTGTGAACATAGTGATGTATCTCGGAAAAGTTTCGATATTAATTCCTGCTTTTATTTGGCG
This sequence comes from Eurytoma adleriae, assembly GCA_900480045.1. Classification (NCBI taxonomy): domain Eukaryota; kingdom Metazoa; phylum Arthropoda; class Insecta; order Hymenoptera; family Eurytomidae; genus Eurytoma; species Eurytoma adleriae. The sequence goes on along the minus strand of UXGC01000020.1, from coordinate 59,140 downwards.
TTATAAGCCATTTCTTCGTTAGCCCACTAAACAATGTTTATGCTTTCGATATATTTTCCATCACAAGGGGAACACTGTCTAGTTTTGACAATTACAAAAGGACATTGGCGACTACACCGCTAATAAATAAATTGTAAATTTTACGAGGAATGCCTCGAAAAAGAAGAGATTTCTAAAACAGCTGGGAACTTTTTAGGCCGCCACCACTTGTCGATGCTTAAACGGTTCCCGGGCACTTCTGAGATTTGACATTGAACGGTCTATCTTGAGGGAAGCTTGAACTTTTAGCTCACGGAACAATGAGGATTTTAGATCCGTAGCCCCTGTGTGTGTGTGAAACACGTGTCTAGCGAACTTTTAGATCGTCTTTTATAGCTGAGAATTTCTGAAAAGATTGACCTCTTTAGAAAATCCGAGAGAACCACTGTCAATGTAAATGCACAGAAGTCAAAGATATTCCTGGAGATGGAGTGCGGATAGCGAAGTAGCCTTTTTCCGTGCGGTTTTGAATTTTTTTTTTCTACCGCGTTTTTCCTATTCCGCGCCGTCCTTTTCACAAAAAATTCTTTTGATCCACTAACAAACGCAAGATGATCCGCCGCAAATGACCCGCGCCGCACGGACCTGACGTTAGATTTTTATCCCCGGCGAAGAATTCCGACGGGAGAAGATTATCCGGTCCTGCAGCTTTTTACGTTTATAACGGCGCTTAATCTCTTCCGGCGGAATATCGCGCGCTAAAAACGCAGGCGCAAGCTCAAAAGATCTTTGGTCATTAGCGCGCGCAGGGCGAAAATGGCCAGAAACGAGGGGGAGAAAGGCGGAACGCTGAAAGAGAAGCACCACTTGCGTTAGCACAAAAAAAAAAATGGAAAAAGTAGTAGCCGATAGTAGAGCGAGGGTGAGCGTGGCCGAGAGGCTCTAACGCAATAGAAAGGTGGCACGCAAAGGCTAAAAGATGTCGCAAAGTCAAAGTGGAAAAAAGGCGGAACAGCTGAAAGGGTCCGGCGAAAGGGCTACGCGTGGGAGTGGATAACTCCGCGGCGGCTTTTCGCTCCCTTTTATTAATGAAGCACGCAATAAAATATACCCGATTTTACGATAGAGCGAAATTGTATATCTGCGCTGCACTTTATTACTTCGCGGGGATTATTATTTTACGTCATTACTGCTTTATTGGATCCTAGTGATGGTATTACGTTGTAAAGTTACTGTGCTTTTCAGTTATATCATAAAATAGATTTTAACAAGGAAGTACACGAATGAGTTTCACTATCATATTATTATTATTTATGTTGATAAATTGTTGAAGGCCAGTGTAAAGCTGAATGGAATGTATTCAATTTCATAAATATCTTTTACAAAATTAAAATTTAATAAATGTTTACTTTAATTTATTAATTTGCTCATGCGTATTTATACTTTCTTAATATAATTTTTTAAATATTAAAAAAACAAAGTAATTAAAATTTGAATTATAATTCAACGTTATATCCGACTGTTTTTATTATTTATTGCATAATAAGACAATGCTAAGATTATGTTGTTGGCCGCGCTATTTCTTTTTTTTACAGTTTGATATTTATTTTTAGATTCGTTTACGCTCGATATACGACATAACAAATAAGCCGTATATACAAGGTAGGAATAGCAATATTGAGTTTAGGATTAAAAGTCCCGACTGTTATGGAAAACAACCGTCGTCTTAACAAGACCTATACATTTTCTTTCATTATACGTGCCGCAATACGACACCTACTTCTCCTTTTTCTCTTAATCACACTTTCCATTTGCGAACAAATCGAATTCAGAAAAGTGTTCCTGCAAGCTCAGTTCGATAGATTATCCTGGGCGTCCCGCCCTGTTACACTGCAGAAGTTGGAATATTTTTTCCCCTATTTTAAAACCATTCTACCCGAAAATGTTCGCACGAATGCCGTAAAAAATTCAATAGAGGCTCCTGTTGTAGTTCTTAAACTGCGGAGATTGGTCCGAGAGCTCCATCCAGCATCCGAGGGCAAGAGGCGAACAATTGTCGTCGCGCTTCAACCGCAAGTCCGCAAGTCCCGGAGCAAGCTGCCATTTGCAAGGAAGCCAATTTAACGGCTACATAAATACTCCCTTCCAGGATGTACGGTGGATAAAGGGCCTCGTAGAAGTTCGCGACTTATTGGCTATTCATTCCCATTTTTCCGCTCGCGCACGTCGGGCATTCATGAAAAAAAAGCTCCCTCCCTTCGTCGCATGCGGAAGCGAGAGCGAGAGGGAGAGAGAGGGAGAGTTTTAAGCGGAGCCGTTATACAGTGTCCGGCGGCGGCATCGCCGTCGGCGCTGGCAGAGCGTGCGCGGCGACTCGCCTCCTCGGTACACTCGCTACTCTGCGGCGGTGCGGCGGCGGCGGCGACGGCGGCGGCGCTCGCTCCGTCTCGCTCTTGCGCACGCGGCGCAGCACGAGCGCCAGTCCGGACTCCGGCTGACGCATTGCAGGTGTGCGCCGACCAATCACGAGTGCCACCGCCGCTGCCGCTGCCGCTCGCCCGGCTCTAGCGCACGCCGCTCCCCCTCCCCGCCCTCCAGGAGGCGCGAGAGAGAGAGCGAGCGCGCGCGCGCACCAACACACGGCCGCGGCGGACGGCGCGGCCCGTACGTGTCGCGGCAATGCCGTAAACAAGGACCGCGCCCCGACCGGCGCGACGATGTAACGTCTTCCCTGCTGCTGGCCGGCGACGACGGGCCCGATTTTCGCGCCGCGGCGCACTCGCCGGGCTTCCCCCCACCCGCCACGGCCCTGCGGCACTCCGGCGATGTACGCATTATTAGGCGTTGCGCGCGTACGTATGTACCTGTGCTGGGGATCAGCGCACACGCGCGGAGGTATGCATGTGCAATGCGATTGAACGGCTCAGCTGGTAATCGAAACGGTATAAACATTTAACCCGCTGACTGTAGCCGGCAGGCGGGGGCTCATCCTCGAGGCAGGGGAGATTCCTCGGCGTAGAAGGAATTGTATGTAGGTATTGTCGGGGTAGGGAAAAACCATGTCTCGGTCTAGCTCCGACGATGCCGCCCCACCAGTCGCCCCGGGCTCTCCTGCGTACACACGCACACACTCGCAACGCACACGAGGAGATGCCCGTTGCCGGTGGGCAGGGTGGGGGCGAAATAGCGTTCGCGCGCGCGCGAAATCGTCCGTCTTCGTCGCTCGCAGCGGTGCCTGGTTGGCTTCGTACGGTGGCCAGCGAGCAGCGCAGCGCCAGTACACACTCGCCGAGTCGCCGTGTCGTGTGCCTCAAAACTCGCTCCGCATTCGCCAGAGCCGCCCGTCACACTCACGCTCTTGCGCCCTCACCCACACCCGAGCGACTCGCTTCGGTGAAGAAGAGAGACAGCCGGAGGCCACTGGAAGGCTCCTCGTGCTTCTTCGGGAAATTCTCGCGGCAGTCGTGGCCGGGACAGCGCACCGTGCGTAACCGTCGTTTCCCCTCTTCGTCTCGCTCGCTCTCACGCGCTCGCGCGCTCGTTTTCCCCCACGGGACGCACACTCGTCGGTTTTTTTCGCCGCCGCCGCCGCAGCAGCAGCAGCAGCAGCAGTAGCACCAGTGTGTCGTGTCTATAGAGTCGCGGCCAGCAAGTGAGCGAAAAGGAGCAGCAGCGGGAGCAGAGCTCGCGCGCGGCTACTTTTTCGAACGTCCTACTCCGCCGGATAGAGAGAGAAAGAGGAAGAGAGCCGAGGAGTTCCGGTTCTTCTTGGAGACTTCGAGAGTCGAGAAGAGCCAACCGCCACACCGACAGATAAAATGGTGAGTACTCGGGGAGAAAGATGGTCGCGGCCGGCCGCCGTGTGCTCGCCCATTCTGTCGTTCATCGGAGGTCGCGCCTGCATAAGCCTCGTCCGCGGGACAATCTATCAGCGTAGAACCGCGACGTCCTGCGTGTACACCCGCGGTCGCGAAACGGCCAACCGACCCGGGGAGGCCGTTGGCCGCGTGCACGTGCTCCTCTCTCCCACGGTGCGGCCTTACGTTCCTCGCTCGCGATCGCCGCGGCGAAGTCGGGCACCCGGCACAAATGTCCGCCGTCGCGCGAAAGCCTCCTGGGACGGGTATAGACCGGGCGGCTAGACCGCAGCGCCGTGGATGGAAGCGAGACGGAGCGAGGGAGCCATAGCGGAGACGAGAAATGCGGCTAATTTCGGTGTACATGTCGCTCTCTCTCGAGGCGGCGTGTCTCGCCGGCAGCGCTCGATCGCTCCCGCGCGCGATATACTTCCAAAAAAGGGGTGGCCCTGCCTCGACGTACCGTGTCCCTCGGGAAGAGGAGTAACGAAAAAAATTGCCAGTTTACAGCGGCGTACGCGCCCAGTTCCGATTTCTCGCTATCGCCTTGCTCTTCTCTCTCCGCCCGCTGGTTTCGCATATATGCACGCGAAGGCGCGCGTACAGCACCAATACACAGGCGCGTGGAGATAGGAGGGAGGGAGACGGAGCGCTGCCGAGTCTCTCGGACTTTCTCGGGTTCGCCGCTGCGTAGGATCGCGGCGCCTTTTGCAGAGTCGTGCGACGGCCCCAACGTTTGTGTGCCTCGGGTGCGGGCACTGCGGGCTCTCTTCCTTCCGCCGAATGAAAGCAATGGCGAGCTTCCACTCGCCGTCGACTGCCGCCGCCGCCTCGGCATGCTCGGGCCGCGTATGCCACGGGAGGAACGCACGCTCTCTCACCGATGGTATATATAGATAAGCTAGTCATGAAAGTCGGTCTGATGTGTGTCCAGCTAAAATCGATTCAGCCAGCTATTTTTGCCCATTATATTGAGAGAGAGAAAGAGGGAGAGAGAGAGAGAGTGCGAGTGTCGGCCCTGCTCCGAAAGCCATGTTTCGCAAAGGCCCGCTAGCGCGTGCATGTGTGCGTGCGTTCGTAGAGGGGGCGAGTCCGCGTTGTCCATCACCGCCCGGCGCCAAGTGTGTAAAAACATCTCTCTCGCTCGCTGCCTAGGTATGCGCGAACACACAACATAACTAATTGTAACGAGTGACTAATAGGCCAGCCACGCGATGGCAGCTGTCGCCTCGCGTCTCGCTCCCTCCGTCTCCCGCGCGCTCTCCTTAGCGCGCGAAAATTCAAATCGTCGGCTTTCGCACGCGAGGGAAAGTCGGCTCGAAGCCGCGACTTTCGACCTTCCGCCGTCGTCCCCCCCTCGCCGAGGTGGAATTTGCACGCGCGCGCGCACACACACAAATACTCGACCGACCGTCGGCCAGATGGCGCGGCTCGTTCCGTTCTTGCGCGCTCCTTTCCTCGTTATAACACCGTGCGGCTCGCGCACACGTAAGAAACGTTAAGTATACAAGCGCGCTCCTTGCCGACGCACGCCGCGAGACAAATTTTTTGCGCGGAATGAGCTGATTGTTGATGAGCGAGCCGCGACTTCGCAATCGCATGGCACGACCGAGTCGCGCACCTCCTGCGCCTCTCGGTGAGTCATGGTCGATCCACTGACTGGAAGGCAAGATGCGTGCACGCAAAGAGAAGGGTTAATTCGAGCGGCTGTGTCATTTTTTCATTTATATCCTCAATTCGGATTTCTTTGCAATAGATTTATTGAGGGACGAAAATGCACATCAGTCAGAGCACCAGGGATTGGGAAAGTATGGATATGTGAGATAACTTCGTATGGGGAGGTGAGCACGTGAGCGCTTACAGAATGTATAACTCTTAAATCTGCCTCTCCCTTAATATTATGACTGAAATTTTCTTATGCTTTGAAATAACACTATCTTCTCTACCAAAAGAGACACCCGTTTTTCTCGTCTATGATCATTTTAACTAATATTACTTTAACTACTATTATGTATAATAATCAAATTTAAGAAAATAATACGCCCAAAAAGATCGCTACTTCTCGGATATAGATGACACGGTGCTATGCGGCGGTAAATTACGCCTCGTTGAACAGCGGTCAACGAGGTAAATTGGAATGTGTGATTCCAAGCCAATTATGCCAGTCCAACACAGGTCGATTCAAAACCGCCCTTCTGTCCCTAACTATCAAGGTCCTTATACGAGTTATCAGGGGAAACTATATTTTTTCCTTTACTAAATTTTTCTAAGTCGCAGAAACGAATTGCATGAATTATTCTTTCAAGGGCCGAGGCGATATCACACCTGGTCAAGCGCTTTTCCGCGTTTAATCGTTAGCGAGAAAGAACGAGAAAGGGGATGGAGGTCGCTAGTCGGCGCGGCGTCGGAGGGGTGGGGATCGGGCGCGCAAGAGAGAGAGAGAGCCACGGTAAATCGGGGTGGAAACGTCCAAGGCGGTGGCGCAGCGAGTCGACGTGGCGGCGCCAGCGCGAGGACGAGGGGCACGAAAATTCGTCAAACTCCGCGGTCAGCGCGCCAGTCCATCGGCGGCTCGTCTTCGCGGTCGCGTGTGTGCCCGTCGATTACATTGCACGCGCATATAGATACGCGAGACACGTCGCGCTGTGATACGAGCACGATCGACGTCCATATCTTGCTCCCGACCGCGGCGACGTTCACGTGGCCTTCTGGCGGCGCATCGGCGAACTATATAGCGGCCGTCCTCGGCGCGACGACACACACACCCGCGGAAGTGCCGACGGAAGAGACCCGGTGCGCAGGCGAGACGACGAGAGACGCGCGGAGCTTCAGCTGCTGCGGCGGATCGACAGCGGCCCCTGGGAGAGGCTGTGAAGCACCCCGAGGTTACCCTGTAACTCAGCAGTCAGGCCCAGCCCGAAATCATGGTAAAGCGAGACTGATAACGCACTATTACTCGTGCACCTGCAGGTGCGAGCTTTGTTTATTTACTTTTTCTGCCGTCGGCGTGGTCGACGACTGCACGGGTACGCGGCGCTGGAGACGTCGTCGAAGGCTCGGTCAGCGCGCGCCGATCGATATAACTAACGCTAGCCATCGCACACGTACACACGCGCGCGCCGAGAGAAGTGTGTCATCGGGCCTCGCCACCCCGTCCTCCTTCGTCCCCTTGCGCGACGTCGCCGGGAACCGGGAGGCCGGGAATCCGTACGCGACCCTTCACTGCGTACGTGGAGGAAGATCAATACGTGAATACGCACGACGCATAAGCGCGACCTTCTTTTGTTTATTCGTCGCCCGCGGCGACACGCAAAGGCCCCACCTGGAAAAATGGAGCGCCGTGAAAAAAGCCCGTTGCGGGAAAACGCGCAATCCGCGGCGATCGCGCAGAACTAAACGCGCCTGACCGAAGGGGGTGGGCTCTCACCTTTTCGCTCTCTCTCTCTCTTTCTCTCAGTCTCGCGTGCGCTCCCTCGTGTGAAAGCCGCGGCCGCGGAGAATGCGAGAATAGTTCCCCGACGACGATTTGACCCACTTTCGTTCGGCGGTGCCTTTCTCGTTGCATCCGGATTTCGCGCTCCCACCGTCGACGAGGTTCACTTCCACACGCTCTGTGTGCAGAGCACAAGGGTGAGAGCGAGAGAGAGAGAAAGAGGGATCTGGCAATGCCACCCCCACCGCTCGCTGGGCGAACGAGAGCGCGCGACCCCTTCGATTTTCGCGTGCGCCCAACCTCGACGTCTCCGCCGGGAATTTCTCGCTCGCCTCGGTATACTCCCTTTTTTTCTCTTTCCCCCATAGACTCCTTTTTTTCCTCCCTCCCGGCGCGTGCACGGGATTTTCCTTTCCATCGCTGGGTGGTAGCACCCCCGGGGGGAGGGGGGGTCGAGTCGCCGAAAATCCCAAGGCGATAGCGGACTCGCCCGAGAGAGAGGAGGGAGAGAGAGAGCGCGAGAGAGACACCGCTGGGCTCGTGCCCTCCTCGTCCTCGCGCACACGTATTGATTTTTCGCTGTCGCTGCGTTTTCCCCGAGACTTTTCCTTACGTGACCGAGCCGTTCGAGGCCTCCGATTCTCTCCCTACTGCCTCTCGCTTTTGCGTGCGAAGAGCCCTTAATTTTTTTATCGCGCCCTCTTTTCTCTCCCTCTATCTCTGCCGCCCGCACCACCCCCACCCCCCACCACCGATCCCTCGAGAGCGCTCGTCCCGGCTCCTCCGTTCAGACATTATTTATGAAATTGGGTCTGTAAATAAGGGAGGGATTGGACGCTGCATTAAGAGCGAACGGGAACGTGCGTCGCGTGCCTTATTTGTGCGCTCCGCGAGCTCCAGGTTTTTGCGAGCGATTAACTTTTGCAACCGGGGAAGCGGACGTATTTACTGTTCTATCACCGAGGATTGGTAGAAGCGGATTTGTCGGTTTAATAATCGGCCTGGGCGCTTTTGATTTCGTCGAGCGCGCTTACCGGAACCCTGCTCCACGCGGCCGCAGAGCACGAGAATCCCAATCATTTCGTTTGCATTATCAACGGGATCGACGGAATTAGGTTGTTAAGGCTGCATCGCGCTGTTCGCGAAGCCTTGTTAAGGCGACTCTTCCATCAAAGATCGAATGTCGGCACCGAATTGGAAAACTTGTTTGCATTCATTACACGGTGGGTTCATATTTTTTCAGCTCACTTGCAAAGTGAACGTGGTTCTAGTCCACAATGTAATTTTAACGCGCGGCCTTACCTAATGACTTACTTTTTAGTATTACTTGTATCTATTATTCACTGTGATATTGCACAAGTGCAATTTATTTTTATTTTTATAAATCACTAGTCAGTATTACAAATCTTTTATTTTTTAAATATTGTTTTTTAACTTTTTTCAGTATGTATATATTATTTATCTACAATTTATTTTATGATTGAAATTTTAACCATATTATTCTAATTTCTGATTTTTTCACCGAAATTTCTGTTGTCTATTGTCTTGCTCTTTGTAAAACGTATAAATGTAAAAAAAATCAGTGCCCGTCCCAATCCTCTATAGTCTTTGCAATTACGTATGCTAAATTAAAATGTCGCCGTTGGTTTACTTGTCGGGAATTTGCTATCTTTTAGGCGGAAATGGTAGACAACGATTGTGTTTCCCAGTATATTTCAATTATTACTTACACTTGCCAGTAAAGCTGTAGAGTAATTTAAATACTTGAGTTTTAACAGAGGAAAAGACAATGTTATATTGCAGTGACACACTTAAAAAATTGATTTTTAAAGTTTTGCTTAGGCATCCTCGTACTGTCGATCGTTTAATATCAAAAACTTTCATGCATTTGCCTACTTTAACATGAAAACATCCTTTAGTATTTCAAGTGCAAAAAAGGTCCGTTTATTAAAAAAAGTAAATATATATGGAAACAGCTTAATCGTGCAATCAATAAAGTTGTGGTTTAAAGAATTTGATAATAAAAGTGCCGTGATTGGTTGCAACGAATGCCTAGCGTCTATAGACATTGTGTTGAATCTAAATAGAAACATTAGAGAAAGTAGAAGATAATGGCCATTAATAAAGTAAACAAGACTCCGATACAGTACGTTTATCGCTTTTATCTTTGAATAACACAGAGCACATTTATCTGGTCAGCGCCCAGGAACAAAAAAATTAGTCAATTTCAAAGAAATAGTAATTAGCACTGAGCGATCGATTGTATTCAAATACGTTACTTCCTTTACATTTATAGGTGTAAATTGATTTACATACAAATCAAAGCCGAATTAATTCTACTTATGGCGATCGTTCTTCAATTATCCTTCATATTCCGACGGCACTCGGCGCAGATTTGAACTCGGAACTTTCCCAGATTAATTTAATGAAAGTTCTCGCGTAATTCGCGTATTTTTGTTGTTACTGGCAACGCTTAACCATCCACCGTGGAATACTCGGTGAAAAGAAGCTTTTTGTTATCCATCAAAATATACATCTTCGAATCCTTATTTTCTTTACAAGCAGAAATTATCCTATCACTTGAGTTGAAAAAGGCAGACTCAAGAGCCGAACTTTGTATTCTTCGTTTGATGTTGATACTTTCTGTATCAAAGACTCGCTACACTACGTGTAAGATTTTTCTAGCGAGATATGTACTTGACGAAAGATTGTATCAAGCTTTTAAGAAATAGATCGCTTTTTTATTTTCTCGAGGGAAACGTAAAAATTAACTCTCCTTAAAAATAAAAGGACAGGCTGTTTGCGAAACGCCGTAACTTTTATTGGTCCGGAGTAATGCCGGAAATACTCTGCTCGGATAGCATTTTGTTGGATAACAATTTCTGAAATAAATTTCCCGCTTCTGATTAACTTGAATAATTAACTCGGAGAAGTTTCACGGGAATTTTTAATATCACTCGAAATTAGTTTGCCCTGACTTTCATAAACTTTAAAAATTTTCCTTTCGAAGAAAAAAAAATACGTCGATGCGTACGTATTCTTTTGTTGCAAACGAGAGGTTCATATTTTTCTTTCCGAGTGACGCGGGGAAAAATTAACGGGAGTTAATGAAAGTTTTTTCCGCAGTTTTCTCCCCAACGCCTTAGGAAAATAGAAGGCTCCAACAAAAGTAGCTACTTAGAGGGTGAATTTTTTTTCACAAAAATTCGGGATCTTCACGAACAGGCAACTCTGCTGATGACGGACCTCATAGTCCGCAAAGATTAATCTTCTTTTCTCTTCTTTTCATCTAGTTCCCCATTCTCTCCTCTTTAGTTTTCTCTTACAGATCCTGATATTTGCAGGTTTTTTTTCTTTTTCACAGATAAAGTACACCGCCTTCCTCTGCACCGCGCAGCTTTTGTGCGCGCGCGATAAAGGCAATTTTAAATGTACACGTTAAATTTTGGAAGCTTCATCGTGTAAAGCAGCGATAACTGCCGTACGTTACTACACCGTTATCCTCTTGATTTTTTTCTTAACAATTAGCAGTCGTAGCTAAATCGCAAGACACGAATCTTGCTTAAGCGGTCGATAAAGAGCTTGAGTTCAAATATAGCGCGCGGCTCGTATTCCACTCGATACAAAAATTAACTTGTTCCCATCGATCAAAACGTAATTTAGAAGATTACGGCACCGCCGAGGGATAGAAAAAACAAATCCAGTCAATCTTCATTATTTCATCCTCAGCCCCCATCGGACGAACTTTTTTCGACGTTATTCCCTAAAATCCGTAATCCATTTCCGCAAACATCTTCTCGTATATCCTCCGCACGCGTCCGAACAGTCACGCTCGGAGCACGCATCGCGCGCCACCAGCAGAGCAGGGCTAATCTGGTGCGTGAGAAAATTCGTATCTGAGGCGGGCCTCCCCTCGTCGTCGCGTCGAAAAATCGATACGAGTCGGGGGCGAAAAATGACCTTTTCATGGACTTAACATGCCGCCGGCACGGAAAACTCCGGGGCAGCCCCTGTATATACATATATCTGCTATAGTTCACGCCGACGCAGGCTCAGCCCGGGCGCACGCGAGGGATCCGTGAAAGGCACGAAAATGTAAAATGTGTGTTATATCGATAGATTGCTATAACAAATGAGAAAAGTAGATTCGTGCCCCGTGGCCGAGAGGTACGCCTTTTACGTGATGCAGGCATGAGGTACTTGGCTCCTTAATAAATTCGCCCTCCAAGCACTTTCTGAATTCAAATGACGGACGACACGCCGGCTTGAATCGAAGACGCGATTAATATGTTATTCATAGTTATTTAAATTCGACCTTTATTATTCCCGTTCGTGAAATTCGCGATGACACGAAGAAGGCGATTGAGCCGTAGTTACAGGTTATATGATTCTCTATAATTTAGGTAGCAACCTTAACTTATTTTTAGTTCAGAAAGTGTTATTAGTCTTTATTACGTAATTTAAATGTTTCATTTTTTTTTAACTTTTAATTTCTTTCAGTTCCTGTAAACCTTCATTTTAAAACTTCTACTTATACAGCGCAGAGGGTCATTTTAAAATGATTTCTTTTTAAGGACGCGTATTGATTGTTCTTCGACTTCATTGTTTATTGAAAATTACCAATTACCGCGAACAAAACATACGCTGCCGCTAAATTGTACGTCATTTGCACGCCAGCTTTTTTGTTTCTTAAACAAAGAAAAAAGGCGCTTGCCGTTGGTAAACACAGGCCGAAGTAATAAAGTTCAAAGGCACACGAGACGATCGACAGCCGAGGAGAAAAACTATCGACTCGGCAACAAGATCTCCCCCTTTACGTTCAAAAGCTCGAAGTTGCTGACATTTCCTCCAATAATTGCCAATCGCTGCCAATTTCCGTTCCGTCGAAAAATAAAAGAGAGACCTGGGGACGCGCGCACTTCGCGACCTTCGCCCGGCCGAAAATCAAGTCCGCGAGCACTCGCAGGCTGCAGGCATCGATCCCCTCCGAGCGAGCGAATGCGGGAGGGGGTGGAATCGAGATAAGCAAGCCGCGGATCTCCACGTCATAGGTTAAAGGGTTAACTGCGAAGATTCGCGCTTGTATTCTATTTTAATGCGGTCGCGCGCCGCTCGCATCTTCGAGGCGCCGACTCTTCTCGTTTTTTTTTTCTTCTTCGATTGCGATTCGAGTGCACTGCTGGGGCTTGTGCAACGCGCCGCCGCCGCTTCGTTTCGTCGCGATGTACGTGCGCTGGTAGGAGAATGGGATTGCGAAGTTTATTGACGGGACGACCGATTTGTTTTGCGCGAGAAATTTATTTTTAATTTCGCGCGATTATTTATTCGCCGAAGGGAAATTGAAAATTGTTCGGATTGAAAATGCCATCAGAGTAGATTGAATAATTTGTTATTCTGGGTAACGCTACGCGGAATACAATAGCTCCTCAATGCATTCTCAAAGCAATTGCAGTCCAATGAACTCTGCGTTTAATTTCTCTTGAAAAATTTATTTAACGTTGTTTTATTTGGCGAGCAGAAAAAAAAATTTCTAAAGCTCTCGAAAAATATTCTGTTTCCACGAATACATATGCATAACGCGCGCTTAACAAATTGCACGAAATCAGCGATTTCGTAACTTCCTAATCGCCATAATGTTTCTCATTCTCTCTGCATCCGTTTTTTCTCACCGCTTCGGCGAATCTCGTGCGAAAAACTCCCGATTGTTTCTAACCATTTTTCCGCGGATGCGCAAAAAAAAGTTTCGCGAGCGTTTATTGGCACGCTTTTTTCTCCATCGCGCAGCCGCTGACCTTGCGTCGCAGGAAACGTGGACGTTCGATGCCGCGGCGCTTATCGGGCTCTCATTGATAGCGCCACTTTTTTCGCCTTGAAATTATGTCAGTGCTCGCGTATTTCGCTTAACCGCTGCCTCGTAACATTTTCACCCAGCTGACGAAGGAGAGGAAAAAAAATTTTCGCGAAGGACGTTTACGGGCGAAATGAACGAAGGGCACTCTTTTTGCCACGGGTATTATTAAATTACATAAAAAAAAGAATCTTACGACGCAGATTTACTGCTCCGATAATGTCGGAGGGTAATAGCGTCATTAATGCACTGTTTAATTAGCGTAATAATATCGTTAATGTACCATTTATTAACACGTTGCAATATCAAATTTAATATTCTAATACACCATTCGGAACATTAAACTCTCTGTGTTTGATGTTAATTATCCATTGTTAATTGAAAGTCCGCAGTACAAGGGATTGTACATTGGGAAACGTGTGCGCACTCTCGTTCTTTCACTTCCCCTGGAAAATGTAATGGATTGCGAAGAAAGCCAAGAATATAAATTGCCAGCTCGCCGCGTTTGTCGCGTTTATCCACGAGCGTCACCGCACTGATCGGAGGCGTTGCGAAATGCCCGTCGTCGCTGAACCCCACTGTTGCGGCGAAAAAGCGACGCCTCGCGTAAAAATGTCGCGCGCAGGCAGTGCGGCGATTCTCCTTCTTTTTTTTCTCTTTTTACGAGCGCCTCGCTCGCCCTTCGAGCATTTCTTTGGCGGCCCGCGGGAATCCGATCGATATAAGCTTGTCTGGCGCACTCGGCTACTACTTTCTAGGTCGACGCGCGACTTTCTTCGGGCGCGATTTGCCGCGCGATATCGCGCGCGCGGAAATTGAAAGGAGAGAAACGGCGTAGAGAGATTTCGGCTGATCGACGATTTGAATACGTCGGCCGGGCGCTTGTCGCACGAGCGAGGATAAATCTCGCTCGGCACTCTCTTTTTTTTCCCTTTGCGTCCGACGATTGATTGACGGAAAGTCGACGGAAAAAAGTCACGCGGGTGATCGGTTCGTTCGTCCCCTCGTTCCTCTTTTTTTTTCTCTCGCTCTTTGTTATGTAAAGCAATTTATTAACGTCGCGCGACGAGATTGGACAGCGCAATCTTTTATTTAGCATCTCTCGTAAATGCTTCCGCTCGGATTATCGAAATGAAATGCAGAGCGATGAACAGTAAAAGAACGAAATGAATAGAGTATTAAAAAGCAATCGACAGGTATTTTTTTCTTTTGTCAATTCAATGATTATCGCGTATTAAAATACTATAACTTAATGCTATTACAACGGCGCAATGCATCTGTATATAATGTATGCGCTCGTGTGATTTTACATGAATTAAAAAAATTCATATAGATTCTGTATATCAAAGCACAAAAACAATTTTAGTGCAGAAATCTAATTATGATAAACAAATGGTCCAATCGAGCGATACCAAACTCACAGCGGAACTTTGGCGGTGCTGGGAAGCTCCTTTTGAAGGAGCAGCAGCCGATGTCATCCCCAGCTTGTCTGCGCGACTCGCAAATTGCGATCTTAATTGGATCCCAAGTAAATCGCGCGCGTAAATTATAAAGCCGACGGGGCGATCGGGTTACCCGCGCGCGTCTCGGCCAGCTCCTTAATAGCGTCGCGGTTTATGAGCGGCGAGAGAGGAGTGAAGGAGGCAAGGGCGGTTCGATTTCCGCTGTCGATGCCGCGCGGAATGGAAACGTCCGCCGAGGACGGGGCCCCGCTAATTGCTAATTGGCCCGGCTCGAGAATCAATTAACGCCCTGTTCATTGCGAAATTATTGTTGTGTGCGCAGGCCGACCAACTGACGGAAGAGCAGATCGCCGAGTTCAAGGAGGCGTTCTCGCTGTTCGACAAGGACGGCGACGGCACCATCACCACCAAGGAGCTGGGCACGGTCATGCGCTCGCTCGGACAGAACCCCACAGAGGCCGAGCTCCAGGACATGATCAATGAAGTCGACGCTGACGGTGAGGGATTATTGTTTATCTGAATAGACGTGGATTTTATCTCGGCGCTGTTCGGCTTATCGGACACTCGGGAGAACGAACGGTTCGGCATTTCTCTTTATTCATTGTTGCGGAGTAATGCTTGTCTGCGAGATAACGTGTTTATTTTATATACTTCGTTTTTAGTTCAGTTTGTTTAAGTACCTCTAAAGTAGAGCAGGCTCAATCGATCGCTATTCTGAAGTCTTAAAATGATATTTAGATATTCAGAACTTTATTATAATAAAATTTGGTTTGTGGGAATAATAGTTGATTGTTATGGATAAAATGCAATTAGCTCTATTTCCAAAATGATTTTCGTCGTAAGAGATGGGCGCGGTTTATCTGTAATTGTAACGATACACTATTCTTCTCAAAAGCGAAACTTTACTAATGATGTAGTGTTTCCAATTATATTTAATGAAAAAATTTCATGACGCAACAATCGGGTAAGATGAAGCCGAGTAAAGTTTCGTTAAGTGAGGAGATCTAATTAAACAATAAATTGAGCGCCGGGTTTAATTAGCGCAATACGTTTTCCTCGTAAATCAGTCGCAACACAAAAGTTACCCGCTCCGCAGCGATGTAAATAAGAAAATATTATAATGGGACTACGCCCACTTTCCTTTTAGGATCTATGATTACCTACGTTTGCGAATTATTCATCAACGTTTGATTTATTCTTCATTTTTGTACTTCCTCTTTTCGCGTCGTTTGCGTGAAGTAATGTTCTGCAATTAACCGCTGATGTAATTAATACCTTACGGAAAGATAACTTTTTATCTCGCACAATTTTTGATATACAAAATTTCTGGAATCACTCGAGCGCGAGTACTTAGCGTCACCGCAAAAGAATTCATTCTGTTCAACCTGCCGCGATAAAAGATATATTTATTTTTGAAAAAAATGACAGCGTTCTAATAAAATATCGATTTTCCAGGCAACGGCACAATCGACTTCCCCGAGTTCTTGACCATGATGGCGCGCAAGATGAAGGACACGGACAGCGAGGAGGAGATCAGGGAGGCCTTCAGGGTGTTCGACAAGGACGGCAACGGTTTCATATCGGCGGCCGAGCTGAGACACGTCATGACAAATCTCGGCGAAAAGCTCACCGACGAGGAGGTCGACGAAATGATCCGGGAGGCGGACATCGACGGCGATGGCCAGGTTAATTACGAAGGTGAGCACGCGTTACGTAAAACCGCGGCAATGAGTAACCCGATCGCTCCGGCGCACTGCGGATGACTAATAATCTGTCTTTGTCTCTCTCTGTTGCAGAATTCGTCACAATGATGACATCAAAGTGAATCAACCAATGTGCTTGGGAAAACTCGCGATTTAGAGTGGTGTTGACGTACTAAAGAATTTAAAAAAAACATGAAGAATCAAGCGATAAAAACAAAAAACCATAAATGAAAAAACGTCTCAACCAAAAAAGTGGAAAAAAGTCTTGTATCAGGATGCAAAGGAGTCTTGAACACGAGATGTTAATGTCCCGTTCGACATGTATTAATCGTCGTTTACGATAAGTAATAAGGGCAATTAAATATTATTTAATTCAGAGTCTACCAGCAAAAAAGAAAATAATATTGAAAAAAAGTAATAAGTAAAGATATCAATCAGCCATTTTTCTTAGCAAGTGCGTGCGTGCGAGTACGCACCTGTTAAACAATGTGTCGTCAATATGCTTTTATTTGCAAACGGTAACCAACAAAAGATTAAAACAAATGATATAAAAATAAATAAAAAAAATCGAGTCTATGTGTATCGCACGAGGGCACGCAACAAAACAACCAAAACGAAAACTTTGCATTTCCGCTTTCCTTTCCGAACTTTGCTCACCCGATTTCCATTTCGCTCTTTCCTCGAATTTTCCTTTTGGACGAAATATCATGTTGAATGAAAAAGGGAAGGGACAAGGAAGGGCGCGTTAAGTGAAATCGTAATTAACAACAAAAAAGAGGATATAGTATAATAGATTTTTCCTTCACGTTTCTTTGAATAAAGTTTGATGCGCTTTCCCAGTTGAAGGTTGACCACGCGTCATTGTCATGAAAGAAATGTTTGAAAAAAAGATACACACCGGTTGCGTATTAATGAAGAAGAAAGAAACTTATTTGCGACAATTCATCAAATTTTGTTCAAAGGCAGTGTAATTTTTTAAATAAATATAATGCATATTGAAATAAATTAGGATTAAGTCCTCCCATTACTGTTATTATTGCTATACATATCGAGCTTTCCGAAACCTCTTTTCTCTTTTACTTCACCTCACGCTTGTAATCGAAATTTTAAAAAATACATATTTGCATGAAAATAAAATATGGAATTTAACCGTTGAAGAAAGACCTATTGATTGACGTGAAGCGCACGCGTAAAATTTTCAATTACTCTGTCATCCATTTGTTTCACTGTCAATTAGAATAAATCTTTCCGTTATTGTAAAATGCCTTTCTCATTCAATTTACTTGTCTGAATACACATATAATGTTGTAATGCTGGTTACGTAAGATCTCTCGAATAATAAACTTTTAAAAAAGTGAATATTAAAAATAAAAAAAATTTCGCAAAACGGATTCGCTCGATATTTCATAACGATATCCTAAAGTAAAGTGTGTAGTGTCTGGTAATTTAATTTATATAAGTAAAAACACGCTGAGACATGTAAAAAAAATTATAAAATATCGTATCGACGAACTATTACAAGTTCTAAGATGAAGAGCAGCAGTGCGAAGCCTGAAGGAGTTTGATAGAGCTGCGATTTATATGTGAAGTCTTTTGCGGTGCAGAAGCGTCGCACTTTCAAAGCATATAAATTAAAGATAAGCATGAAAACATCGAAAAGTCGAAACTCTTCCTTTTTCATTCTA
Source organism: Eurytoma adleriae (assembly GCA_900480045.1). Classification (NCBI taxonomy): domain Eukaryota; kingdom Metazoa; phylum Arthropoda; class Insecta; order Hymenoptera; family Eurytomidae; genus Eurytoma; species Eurytoma adleriae. The sequence continues at coordinate 41,172 of UXGC01000020.1, read as the reverse complement.
GATTTCGACTTTTTTTAATTAGTGTTTCCATGTTTCAAAGTTCCATCGAGCTCGTTCGAGTTTAAAGGTAAATAAAAAAAATATATAAAAGAAGGCAAAATCTCTCGGCTCGCAAATCTTGTCTGTCGGTTGCCTTTACGTATCTGTTATAAAATCGTTTCTTTCAATTCTTCGATCGAAACTTAGATAGCGGTAATTTCGTATATAAAGTTAACGGGAAAAAAAGATATCTAGATCGAACCCTCGGCATTCCTATATTGAAGGTTTTTCTCGAATATTCTAAATAAAGAAAATAAATAAGCAAAGAGGGATGCGCGATTATCGCACATGTTCGCTTCCTTCGCGTCGTTGTTTTTTCTTCGAGATGAGAGAGTGAAAATAAGAACAAAGAAGGACATTTAAAAAAATCGTGTGTATTAAACAAAAGAAACAAAAAGATAGAGTAACAAAAAAGCAGAAACAACAGTAAAAAAAAAGGGTATATAAAAAACGTCGACACCACTTTTCGTAAAATCACGAAACGGATTGTAAGAACGAGAGGGGAAAGTAAGAGAGTGAGAGAGGGAGAGAACGAGGGAGAGAGCAAGTGAGAGAGAAAGAGAGAGCGAGAGGGAGAATGAAAGTGCGAGCGTGAGGCACACAGAGAGAAAGACGGCAAGAACGTGAGAGTGTGTGAGCGAGAACGTAAGAAAGATAATTAAACGTAATACAGTAAAAAAAATAAAAAAAATATAAACAATTTAAAATCGGTTGGTGCACTTCCTAGGGATGTCAGTTTAACGAATGTAGGTGGATTATAACGATGAAAGACTTGCGCGTGCGATTTAACGCCTCCCATTAAGCCAGGGGGTTGCTAAAACGCGACGTTTACTTAAAAAAATAATTAAATAAAAGATGAAAGAACATTTAAATGAATGCGAGCAAGCAAAACAAAACACCGAATGATAAAAAAAAATACATCAAATGCGTCGGTGATTCAGTCATAATATATATGTAATATATATTATATATAATTAAATTTAATGAAATGAACAGGAATTCCTCCATAGTCCTTTATTATTATTACTTATTATCAATAATATTATTATTATTATTAATTATTACTTATTAACTATTATTATGATTATTATTACGATTATTATTTAAAAAGTGAAAAGTTGATAGTGATGATGATTATGAGGATGAGATGTTATGCTGATGAGGTGATAATGATGGTGGTGATGATGCTAAAAAAAACAATAAAAAGTGATGAGAACGTACTTGTATTTCTGGTGACCTAAATTGCATTGATCATTAAAAAAAAAGAGAAAAGCAAAATAAATGTATCGTCATTTTTAGGTCACAGATATGTTGTTTATTTCCTTGGCGAATGCTCCTTTATATACTATATCAATATAATTCGGCGATTATCGATAATTATGTATGGCGAATGATGAATCTTTCAATAAAGCACATGGCACTCTATCGATTAAAAATAATACATGAAGAGACGACAGACATTTTGAGTACACAGTTCGAAACGCTTAACCGCGGATTCATCGCACCCCACTATCAAGGAGAAAAACTAACGACAGCCAATATACCTATACAGCCCTCTGAATTGAATGTGAACATTTTTTTGTAGAATCGAAAGATTGGATTTCGTTGTATTTCTGCAAAATATACAGATTTTTCGCTAATTATTTTTTTCTTTTGTACTGCGATCGATTAATTTTGCTTTTTGCCTTTTAGCATTTTGCTTGTTACAGAAATCTTTTCGTTTCTTTCGCCACCTCCTGGACTTTTCCACGACTTACGTCTGATGCATCGATCTTACAAAATGTTTTTTCTTTTTTTTTTCTTTCAATTTTTTCTTACATATGAAGAAAAGGTGACGGCCGTGCGATCGCAAAACGTCATTGTTCCTGCGTTTAACAATGATACGCGATACGCCGAGCTTCGCGAAGCATATACTACTTGTGCAAAGGGAATTTTTATTTATTGAAAGAAGCTGTTTTTATTTTGCGTGAAAGAAGCCGAGGAAGAAACGCCAGCGCTACACGTATGCGGATGGGTGGTGGTGCGGGGAGAAGAGGAAAAAAAGAAAAACGGCCTTTTTGTGCACTTTTCTGCCGCGCAAGATAAAAAGTTCAAGCGCTCGCCTGCACCTTTTGTCGAGACTACAACAATGACGAGTCAGAGGGAAAAAAGCGAGGCGTTTCAAAGGCGACGCACGTACAATCCTTCCCTTTGAAATTCAACGGGACAGTCCCAGAAAGCAGAAACGAGAAACTCGGCGCGCACCCACCGACCAGAAATCGAGGCGACGCGGAAATTCGAGGTTTCGAAAGATCTCGTTATCGGCGCGAGATCAAAGGTGTGCGCGCGCGTTTATGGCACGAGGAAAGGTGGGCGGAGAGAGAGAGAGAAAAAAAATGAGTCGTTGACTAGTCGTGCCTGGTGCCGCTGCACTTTGATGAGTTCGCGTTCGTATATATAGACGGAGGTGCAGGGTGGGACTGATGTGTGGCGCGACATTCGATCGATGCGTTAGACCGAGCCTCTCTTTCTCCGGCGCGCGTGCTACTTTGGGAAAAAGAACGTCCACCGGAGAAACGCAATAACGCTAATGCAGTTTCGAGCGCGCAGCGCCAATGACGCGCGAGCCTTTGTGGCGAGCCGACACGCCCGGGGCCCGCGACTTTAATTTCATTTGCGAGCTTCCGCGTGGTCGCGCGACGCTTTTCTTCAATTTTACTTCAGAATTCCCGCAGCGAGTAATTGGACAATCGTTTTGGATTCCGTTCAATTGCAACGCAATCATCGCTGATGGAGTTACGTGCGACCTTCACCTGTATGCGAAATTTCCAATTTTTTTTTTAATGGGTACGTCGAGATGATGGGCGATTCTCTTTTACTTTCAATTCTCGTTTCGTGAAAACCTTCAATCATTGATATTTACAACTGTCGAAGCTTAAATGATTTAGTAAATGGTTTTATTGTAAACTGTGTAGATACAAATTGGTTTTTATAAGCTTTTATTTGTTGACGTACATACACGACTTTTTTTTACAAATTGTACAATCGATACAATTCGGTGTGGCAATCGTAACTTTGAACGATTCGATAAAAAAATATTTTATTTTATAATATTAATAAAAAAGTAATTAATGAATTATTCGCTGTTTTGTTCATACTGGTTTCGTTTGTATAAAAATGAAATGTCGGGTAACTATTATTAAAGGATAATTTTAATTTTAAAATCAGATTTCCCAATAACGCAGTTTGAAATATTTGTAAATATTCAAGACGCTTGGCACAAGATTATATTGCACCTTTGCTAAAATTTCAACAAAATTCTAATTTTACATTCACTTCATGGATTTTGAATCGTAACTGAAAACATTTGTTTATCGAACCTCGTACAGTTTCGGTTTATTATTCAATTTTAAGTAACAAAGATTTATTACAATTGAAATGACAAAAACTATTCATTTCATATATTTATAAATGCGCGTATGAAAAAAGCTAATGTAAAATAAATTAACATTTGCAGCATTATTTGGTTATTGCTACTTTATATACGCTATTTAAATATATTTTTTAATATTATGAAACATTGTACTTGCAGTTAGTTATAAATGAAAAATACGAAAGCAGAGAAATGTTCTTATTTTCTTTACAAAAACTATGCGGTATTTTAAAATATAACTTTTTTATTTTAAATATATCATAATCTCTTCAAATATTTAAAATAGTTCTTAAAAGTAACGAAACATTTTTTACGCAATGATTCTCTTCATATCGATCAGTCATTTTATATTGCAAAGTAGAAAGATAATTTTACAAGTGAGTAGAAAAAAATAAACCTTATAAAAATTCACAAAACAAATATTAAAATACTTTAAATTCAGTTTCTATATGACAAAACAATATCACCGATCTCCATATCTATATAAACTATAATAATAAAAAATTAAATAGTGTGGAAGAAAAAAAGTGATAAAAAGATCTAAAAATACATATGAAATCAATTTAAAAATTCTCGGTAAAGTTAAGGTTATAGAAGTCTACTAACAATATTCGGATAAAAATTTACTATTGTTAATGTCGAACGTGCAGAATACTGCTCTAGCTATTTATTGCATACTACTGATATTAAATTAGTTCCATTAACTGTTATATACTAAAGTTTAATTACATTAATTCATTCCCTGTTGCCTCCACTATATCACTATTGTTACATATTCGGTTTTTTATTTTTCTTTTTTTTTCTACATCAATAGAAAACTTCACAGCACCTTCTGCATGAAATTCCGCCTTATCAAAGTCGTTGAATGTTTCGTGGAATTAATGCATTACTTTTTCAGCTCTTGTACATCATCACAAAAAGAAAAAATAAAAAATAAAAAAAATAACATTGTAAACATCTGAAATAAAATATTTTTTCATAGCTTCAGATTGTGAACTATAAATCTATCTAACACATCCATCGAAATCTTTCTTTATATGCATACTCTGGTTGCACAGCTATAAGTGCATCAATCTCTTTACACATTATTAGTTAAAATTAATATTAATCGTATTAATAATCTTAATATCTAGATCTCGGTGTATTAAAAAATACTTAATCCATGGTTTTGATGAATTCGACCGCCGAGCAGAATTGTGTCCACCAGTATTGTTCCTCGCCTTCCAGTCGATTTCCGTAGAAGCTATTGACGTACTGTATCGTCGACAGTAACGATGGTGGATTTGTCTGCAAAAGAAAGCGTGTCAGTTGACTTCATTAATACTGCAATCTAGTTCTCTTAAAGTTGAAGCAATAAAGACAATTTTTTAATTAATTTTTTACAAGTGTTTTTCAATAATTTTGAATCTCCCTTTCTATAATTTTCAATCAATGCACATATGCCTTTTTATATAATAAAGAAAAATTCTTCTATAACAAATTATACAAGAATTTTTAAGAAGCACTCAGGTTATCAGATAAACAACACTTCCTTATCTACGCTCTTTCATTGTCTTGAAAAATCGATCGGCCACGGTGCATTTTGTGCTTGGAATCAGCAGGGGTTGATTGAAAAAACTGCAGTGAAACAAATCGCTTCAAATTCGCAGCCGTAAAAGTGAATTATCTTCTTGGTTACATAAAAAGAACGGATTACTGACATTAACAAAGGAGGCTCGATGTGCCGGATAGGAGCAGGTGGTGCAATGAATCCGTATACCAAACCTTCAATGCTAGCTGACATAAACCTAATTGAATGATATCAGAACGAACTTGTGGTAATCTTGTCACTCAGGATTTTTCAGAAGAAATAATCTTGGATTTAAAGGACGATTTGAGCTGACTGATGCTCGGTTAATGCAAAATTTTAAGTGTTACAACGTAGGTTTTAGCTAATTCGTATTGTAGATGCCTGTTTACTACTTTGGATCGTAAATGATTTAACTAACTGACGAAATAGAATTTTTTTTATCTTTTAAGAAACTAAAAGAAAAAAAAATTGATGACAAGCTCACCCCTTTTACTGAAACGCACAGTATCTATAAAAAGCTCTTTTCAATTACCCCGGAACAAGACGTTAATCTTTTTCTTTTTCGTCGCGGCTGTCAATCAACTTGATGTATAGCTTGAAATGAAAATAAAATAAGAACCGGTGCAAGAGTTCTTTTTTCCACGCGCAATCGATACCCAGCGCCTGCACGTCGAAGACGAGCTGCTTCGCCTTACCTTAATGATGACGTAGACGAGGACAGGAATGAGGTCGTCGGCGGCGGGTATGCCTCGCTCCGAGGCCATTGAGAGAAGATTCATTATGGTGGTGGCGCAGCGGAATACGCACTGTAGCTTGTCGCGCGGCGTCTTGTAAGCCGAAATAATGCCGAGCTCGGCCTGCGCCCAGGGCCACGGGCACTCATAGTGGTAGATCTTGGGAATGCGAAGATCCTTGTGATTCGGCGTCACGATCTTGGCGAGCTTCTTGATGTGGTCGTGGAACACGTGGTCACGGTGAATGTCGCCATCGCCGTTCGGGTACAGGGCATTCTGGTACACCGCGGCCATCAACGTACGCTCTACCACTGTACGTGCCAACTCCAGCTGAGCGTTACTCGCAGCTGTTGTAGAAAAAATTTTATTTTAGTTTTATTTTTTACTCTAAAATTGTAGATGCCGTAGTTTACTTTTGAAAAGAATATCCAATCATCTTAGTTTTTAAATAAGATAGTTTCTCATACCTTGCCATATCGAATCGTTTTCCATTTCCGTATGTAACCTGTTTAAGAAATTATCGACAAGATCTTGTTTCTCGTCGGCCACGGTCAATTTCTTGAATTCCTCGCAAAACCTTTGAACGTGCATATCATGTTTCTCTAAGAATACTCTGACGCACACGGACACTAAATGACTATTTACAGCATCACGATCACATTTTACTCGTTCTCCTAATCTGTAATGAAAAATATTTTAATAAGATTGTTTATTTTTATTTATTTAAAATAATAAAAATCAAAGAAATGTAAAATATACCGATCTAAATGTGCTATAGTTGACAGAAGACCCTGTCTACATCTGATTAAATAGGCAATGTACGGCGATCTTTTCTGATAATCATCGCCAAGGGATTTGAACAATTTTCTGCAGCCATCCTCGTTGAATAACCTAACGCAACGCAGAGTTTCGTGCAAGTGAGCGATCAACGCTCGATCCTGCAGATTTATCGCTTCAGCCAATTGAAGTTGGAGGAAGGCAACTAGTTCATTTTCTTTTTGCATCCATGAATTTCTCTGTAATATATTAATAGATATAAAATTCGCTCATGATAATTTAGAGGAGCCTCATTTCAATTCAATTGTATACCTCAGAGATGTTAGTCCACGGAATGTGTTGCAAATCTGCAGTGCTTAATACCATTCGTAATTTTCTCTTAGCATCGGCAAAAGCAAAAGATAGTTCTACATTGTTAGGATCGATAAACAGTCTCTCGTCTTCCACTTCTTTTGTTCGCGATTGTGCACTTTCGACTGATGCTGTATCACTGTTGGCACTTGGTTTCCTTCTATATTTAGCTAAAATATCATCTGTTGTATCTGAAAAGCAAATTTTTATGTTAATTTTTAAAAATATTAGTACAATTTTATTATTATTTATATTTTATAACATAAATTTCAAGTTGTTTTTACCACTATTTACACTGCACGTCGAGGTGACATCCTCGGACATGATTCTGCGTAGTCTGTGTCTACCATCGCTGTTAGACAAGCCGCTATCGTTACCGGAATCCGAAATTCCTCTATCATAGCACCTGGCGATTTCTTCGGGGCCACGCAAAGATTTACCCCTGCGGTTTCTGAGTGTCAATTTCAACTTGCCGAAAAAGCCTCGTTTTCCTTTCTGTTCATCGTCCAGCATCTCCTTATCTCCTCGTTCAGCAGTCATGTCGAAGCTGATACTCTTGGGTATAGCGCCCGTTGAACTCGATGGTTTTGGCCCGTTAGCCCCACTATTACCGTCGATGGAGTCAGCACCAACGCCGAGACTCACGCCGGTTGCCGATGCTGCATCAGAAGACTGACTCGTCGTCTTCGTCACATGCGGCTCGGAACCTGAACTGCTACTTGAGGTTAGGCTTGCCGTGCTTAGTCTCACTATTACATCGCCGTTGCTTGCTAACTCTCCCAGGCCCTGTTAATAAACATTTTATTTAGTGATACATTTTCCTTGAAAAGCGAGAGTAAAACATTATTCCAAAAGCAGCAGCCATTTTTTTATTTCTTCGTAAGTTACGTACCGTTTTCACTTCACCATTGGGAATTTTTTGATTAGACGATGGAGGGTTAATGTGGTTTGCCAAGAGAAGTGCGGGAGCGACAGCTGCTGCACCGATAGTATTACCCGATCCTCCAGCAGCTTCCTGTCCATCTCCAGCCACTTTAACTCCGTCGATCTGCAGTTTGTCTATCAGGTGAATGAACCGATCATCGCGTGCAGACTTGTTATACGCGTTGCCAATACTATTGGCATTGTTATCGACGTATTCCATTGTGCTCCTTCGGTAATCGGACTTCGTACCACCGCGACCTGTCACGTTCGACGATGAAGGTGAGAGTGGTGTTGTTGGTGACGACGGAAGCGTCACCGTTGAGCGACCTGCTGCCTCGTCCCTTATCGGTCGGAAAAAGGAAGTCGAATTGTCCATCACTATAAATTAAAAAATTATGAGCAATTCATTCAATTCCACTTTTAAAGATTATTTAATAAAAAAGAGGCGATTGTCTTACATTGATTCGCAGGGGGAGGAGTATCTTCACCTCCTTCTGGTTCACCACGACTTTCAATTTCTGATCTAGCCGTATCGTCTGACCTGTGAATAAATTTTATTCCTTAAACATTTTTCAAAAAATTAATGTTATTTTTACTCTTTTAAGTGATTAAGTTACCTAGCAACGCTGGCTGTATCGTCGGTATCAACTTCTGTCATTCTCTCAGAGTCACTGGCTAGTACATCTGTACTCCAGGCTTCTGATGCAGTTTCGTTTACATCGAGATTTCCTTGCGACGGTTCTGAAATGAGGGGTGGCGGTGGTGGTTGTTCCACCGTCGGTAGGAACGGAAAACGATCCTGCTGCTCTACCAATTCACTGTCTGAGGCTAGAACATCTGTCGACCAAGTATCTGATACCAGAGAAATTGTTTCATCGCCTAAAATAAAAGAAAAATTAATTTTAATTAAAATTTTCACGTTTGAACGTATTTACTTTATAAATAGAAAATATGCGTAGGTTTCACGAAATATAAGTACCTTCCATAAGTTTTTTTATTTCAAACTTGCAGAATTTGTCGTCAATTTCAGATCGACTTTGTTTCGCAGCAATATTTGGAGGTGGTAAATCGAGCTGGCGATTCTCACCCGCTCCGCGGCCTTCGTCACCTTCAGTAATTTGTGAAGACGGTGTATCACGCCCTATGCATTATTCATTAGATAAGAATAACATATTATGCAAGGTTTATTAAAAAAAATATTAAAAATTTACCAGAAATATTTGGTGTTCCTCTACCAGAAACATTTGCCGAAACCATGTCCGATAAATTGTCATTTTGATCTTCAGTCTCAAGTTCCAATGATGAAGCAACACTATGATTCGAAGCTGCTTCGGATACGGCCTCTAAGTTATCTGAAGTATTACCGATAGAACCTTCAAAAAGGACTAAAAATACGTACGGTTACAAAAATATTAAAAATGAAATTTAAAAGTTTTATTTTGAAACAGGCTTTACCCTCATCGTGGGATAGTGAAAAGCGGGTCCGTTTTTCCTGGGTTTCTATTCTATCCGTGCTATGTTCTCGACCACTGTGACCATTAGTTAATTCTTCAGGAAGGTTTATTGTCATAGATTCATTGTCAATGTTTCTTTGCATGCATAATACCTGAAATTGAATTCGTAATATATTTAAAACACTGTTATTTACTGCATTTCAAAGGATTTTTTTTCAATTTAAGATAAGCCAAATTTAAATTTCGTACTTTTTGTTCGCTTAAAAGCCCTACTGATTCTCCAATCGCCGAACCGAAAGGAATTATTAAAACTCCCAAAGGAGTCTTATCTGATGCGTCGTCTTCTGGCCCAGAAGCTCCATTTGTATCGTCTCCAGCATCTAACGCAGAATTGTTGGCAGAGCCTCGCGATCCTCGACCTCTGCTTACTGCACAAGAAAAGAGGAATCAATAAGTCGTTCGGAACACAAAAGCAAAAAAGATATTAACATCAAAAAGATGTCAACATCTAGCATATTCATCGAAAAATTTTGTTAAATAAAGTTATTCGCACCTTTGCCTAAGAGACCGCCTCTCTTGCTAGGTGTTTCGGGTGACGCATTATTCGTTGTTTTACTGGCACCGATGACGTTTGGCGGCAGTTGCAACAGCATGTCGCTCAGCTGCTTCTGGTCCAGCGCGCTCGATACCGGGAGCCGGTTGTAGCTACAGTTCTCGTCGCGCTTGGCTATTGATGCTACATTATTTACGGACTGCAGGAGCAAAACTAAATTGTTCAGCTCGTTCTCGGTGAAGAGGGCCGCGGACCTCGACAGCCCCTGGAGCTTGTTGGCATCGATGATACTTGGCTCCTCTTCGAGGTCGTCCATCGCACCGTCAAGCATTGCATCCAATATGGATGAAACAGAGTCCTTCTCGAATCTTCGATAAAGATCACTGACCTAAAAATAATTTTTCTGATAAATTGCGAGCATTCAAATTATTTGTTAATATCAGCATAAAGTTTAAAAGTAAATGTTGCAATAAAAATAATATTAAGCCTTTGTCATTCTAATATTATTAAAGTTTTAATGCTGTTGAATAGCACGAAAGTATAGAACGGCTTCAAGCGATCGTATCTTTGAATTTTAAATATCTCTAAGCTTGCTATATAGAGCTCATGAATCTTTGCATTACGTGAACTTGAATAGGATTATTATAATCACCTAAATGACGTACAAAGAGAAAAGAAAAATACTGTTTCTATAGAACTTCTTAAAAGAATTAAATTTAATATGAAAATATGTACTCACAAATTAAAGATTCTGTGCTACTCTTTTAAAAATGTTTACTGAATTATGAAATTGTAATTATAAATAACATCATTTATTACCTTTGGATCAACACTTTGATACTTGATGAGGGAAAGCATCTGTAATATTTGTCCGACCTGCATGAGATTGAAACGCGCGACATAGCTGATGGGGGCGTCAGTGATACCATAGGGCTCGGGATTCACGATAGCCGGACAGATAAAGTATGTGAACACGAGGTCCGTACACATCGCGTGGATCTCTTTGGGATCGATGGTGTCACTTTTGTGTAGAAGACCGGCCATCTGGCGTACTAACCAGCAGATGCAAGTTGGGAAGCAGTGCATATTCTCCCGAATGCTCACAATAAATCTCTGGGCTATTCTTACCAATGAGTTTACCTGAAAAAATCAATTATTTAAAAATTTAGTACAAAATTGCTATTAGTAATTAAATTAACTAATGGTTACTAACTGTCCACTGTCTGTATCGCTGCAATTTAGTTTGGTACTCAACAGTGCCTTCCTTGCCAAATTTTTTCAATCTCTCACTAGGAGGGAACCGTATTGGGGCTTTGTCTGGATCGATGTCAAGAAACATTTCGTCCTCCATAAGTAATTGCATAATTGGTCCATTCAAAGCTGCGGTTAAAAATAGCTTAGCGGAAAAAAGGCTCTCATGAAATACGGAATAAAATCGCGAGAAGGCGCAAGTTCCGTGACGTAATAGCCTTCTAGGATTGTCCGATGGAACAACTTGAAGTAACATTAGATGCCTGAGCAGTTTTAAAACTAAAATTTTATCTTCTGGTAGCAGACAATTGCCATAGAGTCCACTAGCTAGGGATTGTATGACAGTTTGCATTAATTCTGGCACTATTTTGTCTCCTTCCACTAAACAACAAGCAAGTAGTTTTGGTGATGTTCGTAATGATGACAAAAACTCTCCATAAGCTATACACGGTTGATAGCATAACTGCTTAAATGCATCAACAAATCTAGAGTGTTCTAAAACATTTGCTCGTTGACAGCAAGATGCTGGAGTACAATCAGGTCTTGCAACAATTAAACGATTTAAATTCACCCTTTGCTGGGCTGTTATCCATGCTTGTTGTGCTAATTCTGCTGATAAACATAATACCTGAAAATTACAATTTACTTTAATACTAATTTACGGTTTAACCCCAATTTATATTGACTTTTTTATTTTAATGCAATAAATAATATATAAAATAATAACTATCATTTATTTCTTTATTTGATAATTATTCTTAAACAATTCATTAATGTTAAATAGTAATTTTTTACTCAAACACAAATAATGGTCTTCGAACATTTCAAATAAATTGAATAGTAATATTCAACTGTAATCAAAACATTTTTATAGTTTTTAGAAATTGGACTAACGTAACAATATTTGATTAATTAAAAAATAAATTTTAAAATCCAAAATAAGTTTGAAAATAAAATTTTTTATTTACTCACTTTTTCATTTAGAGATTGTAAATTTTGTTGTTCAGAATTGACAAATAATCGCTCTTGACGCAGATGTCCGGCTAATTCAATCATATCCCACTGAAGTGTCCCTAAGGACTCGACACTGTTAACTGAAGACATAATGAACATTTATCTGCAAATAAATAATATACGATCTGAAAATTTTTGAATCAGTTGAAACTAGTTTTATAAGCAATGATAACACTGTGTATAATAATGATATCAACTTTGCAATTTTCTTCGTTTTCAAATAAAAAAATTTGACTCACCTTAATGTTTGTAGCAAAAAAACTATTATTAAAAATACAAGATGTTCACAGTGTCCATACTCAAAATATATATTTATCTAATAAAAGCTGACTCTTATCAGTCGCTACAGTTCAAACAAGTCCTTGAAATATTCTTTGTCGTAATTTGTAGAAACTCATTCCACATGTGTGAGTAAAAGGTGACCAAGGCATAATTCTCAGTGTTGTATCTGTACAAAAATCTTCTTTGTCACGGTTTGTTTTATTTAGTGCCAATTACCTAGCGCATAGGTGCAACATTCTGTTTCCACTGGACGCAAACTTCCCACCTTCCTGACCTCAAGGTTATGACGACTCCGAGCCTCGAGAGCGTATAGTGCGAAGCAAGCCTCGCAGGTACGGAGTTCCCAGCAGCGAGTACACAAACCGACTGTCTCCTCTGCTTTCACGGGCAGCGATCCCGTGCGATCGTGAAAAACAACAGGCAGGCCCCGCTGTCCCTTATCGGCGCTCGCTGGGTTTTTCAGGAGGTGCGAGACTGAGTCAGCTGGTCCGACGGTGCTCCGAAGCTTGTTTTCCCAGGATTTGCGCAATAGCGCATCCCTGTAAAAACCAGACGCAGCAGCCCAGAGTCGAAAGTTGCGGAGCGGCCGCCGATTATCGCCTCCGTTCCGCCGCTCTCTCGTTCGCTCGCTCCTCTCCTCCTCCTCCTCAGCGCGCGTACACACACGCGAGATAGCCTGCACTCGCTCGCGCGCGCCTGTGCGTGAACCTCAGGGAGGGGGTTGCTCTCCTCGTGCGTCCGCTACTGCATGATGATGTCGAGCGACGTCCGAGATCCGAGCCCCGGGACCCGCGGCACAGTGGGGAGGAACAACAGAGCGACGCGAACACCCCCCGCGCGCGCCCACAGGAGTCGGGATGATGATCGCGGGGAGGAGAGCGGGACGCAGCGGAGCGACGCCGATTCGAGCGCCAACTGCACGGCAGGTATCCCGGAGCGATTCGTCCGACCAGCCGACCCACTCACTGTCTCTCTCACTCCCGATTAAATTTGTGCGCAGTGGCTGCTGCAACTCATTCTTTTGTCTACACTGTCGGATACAAGCATGTTTATCGCGAGGCTGCGAGCCTGCAGCTGCTAATTAAGGATAAAAGAAATAAGTATTCTACAGTCGCGTTTCAGATAAGCAAGACAAGACTGTTTGCTGTGTGCGTCACGTGCTTTTACAATTACGCCGCTGACGCCTTTCTGTTACAAGGCAAACACTATAGCCGCTGCAGCCTGCACGCTCATTGCGCGCGATACGGTTTGCACACGCTTTCTTTAGTTTCCACGAGACGAAGGTCGGGCGATTTTTCAAAGTACATCGCGTTTTGCCAAAAATGTTTGCGCTATTGTGCGCAAAATCTTTAGCACATTCTATACTGTTAAATCATTGAAAATTACATAATGGTATTCTCGTGTAATGAAGTATAGTCTGCGCGCGATCGCTATAATTTGAGACTTAATTTAAAGAATAATTCGAAAGTACAAGTTGTCAATTCATTCGTAATAATAAATTTAAACGATAAGAAAAGTAAATATAAAATTGGATGTTTAAACGACATAATTCATAGTTCACTCAATTTCCCGCTAGGTGCCAGCGAGACGTTTGCTCTTGACCGTTGGTAAAGTAGCGGCCACTATTGTCGACTTTTCGAGCGGAGTCTGCGGAGTACGGGATTGCACGAAGGGCTGCAGGTGCACAGGCGAAGTGATCTTTTTTTCCTAAGGTAAATAATAAATGTTACGATACATTATTTTTGTAAGTATTGATTTTGCAACTTTACTTTACGATTCAGCATTCTTGCAATTCTTTAAACGTCGGACTTTTGCACCTCAGGAGTTAGATCGTGTAATGTATGATCGGAGTATGCATTAAAAGTTTGTTCGCCGCAAAGAACCGCTTATAAAACCGGTAGATTCTCGCTTGCAGCAGTAATTGAAGGGTAAATCGTTGATGGCTCGCGATTAATATTAAAATGAGCCTTAACGCTGATTTATAAAGACGAATTCGCATAAAATTGAAAATTAAAAAAGTGGTGCCAGACTTGTTGCGTAATAAACTTTATTATGCGTACATTTCAATATTTTCCGATAAACTAAACTGCAACTTTTTAATGTGCCATAAGATCTTAAAAGCATTAAGTAGAAAGTGAAGAATTTATTTATTAATTAATTATTGTTATTATTTCATTTGAATATTTGTTTATTTTTACCTACCTATTTATTTCGTTAATGAACTCTAACACTTTTTTTGTATTTTCAGATATACTTATACAATAAGAAGAAATATAAGCCTAAGTGAAAAATAAGGTGGAAAGAACAAACCTAATTGATCATCAGCAATTACTCTACGTTGGACTTATAAAAATTGATAAAAAACCGTTTACAATATTTATAAGAGAATGTATTCTTATCTGAAGAAAAATATACTAGTTTATAGTTACTTGCGAATTTTTTTTTCATTGAGTTCTTGACTTATAACAAAATCTAATAGGTATCTAATCTTTTAAGATCTATTAAAAGATCTAATGATTATTGTACAATTCAAGTGGAACTTCAACTTGCAGTAGGTCTTGGAAAATTGAAAAATGCACAACAATAAATGTACATTTCATTACGCACATTTCACAAATTTATCGCATTTGCGTATACGAAGCAATGAACCAAATCGATTTCCAAGAACCGCTACCGGCATTATCTACATCCACGCTACTCCTTATCACTCCTACCGGTCATTCGAGCCTTATCGAGCAGTGGAACGGTGACAAGGGCGAGGTAGGGAGGCTCATCTCGCGGGCCCGAAAATGCGGGTGCATGTGGGTCATTGCCGAAAGGAAGGAGAGCCGGGCAATACGCGTATACGCCGCGAGATCGCGGAAGAGCATAAAGCCGTTTCCGCCGACGCGACCCGCGCTCGATGCCATTAACTTTTATTGCCGCGATCTCTTGTGCAACGCATAATAATGCTCTTCCGAACTTGCGTCGCGCAGTGGGTCAGGAACTTGCAAACCTTCGCCTCCTCTTCCTTTCGCTGCATTTTCGCTTTCGGCGTTTATGAAATTCTCGTTACGACGCTCGCGGGTGTGAGTTTTAGTGGCCATTACTTTTTTTTAATTATAGGTATAACTTTTCGTACTTGAGACTTTTAATTCGCCAGTATATTTATTGCTCTTAAGTTAGCGCTGCCGTCGTTTTTTTTTCTCTTTTTATATATTTTATCGCAAAAAATAATGTATAGCGTAAACGCTTTCTTTTTTAAACATCAGAAGTGCTTATACTTATTTAAAGTTAAACATGCCCAAATAATATTTTAGTACATTAATAAAATGATAGCATAATTTTAGATTTTAGTAGGGCAAATATTTAATTAAGTTAAATAGATAATTATTGAAAAATAATATTTAAACTGTAGAAAATTACGTATATTTTTGTTACTTAAATTTCCTCGTACATATACAATCACATAAGACACTATGATTAAGAATTCATTTCCGCTAGCTTAAAAATCATTACATTGCATTTTTTAATCGGCAAATTTATTTTATAAGATCAACATATACGAGTCTTAATTTTTCACCGAGTGCTTACAATCGATGTTTTATTTCTTTTCTTTTTCTCATAAGCAAGGTAAATTTTTGCTTATTTACGCTCGACAAGCGCTACAGATTCCAGAGCGTCCTTGACGGGGGAAGAGTTTTCTGTGTCACTTGAAAAAGCGTTTCACGGCGAAAATGTCAGATTTTTAGATTGTGCGGCGCGCAGCTGCATACCTTCGCGGTTATACGGCAAAGAATGGCAATTACCTCAATTATCCCCCGAGGCCTTGCCGCGCTGTATAAGTTGCGATCTGCGCGTGTGTCCCGCGGTTATCGGCACTGGAAAACGCGATACCTAGTTGTTAAAAACTTTAAAAAAAATTTACTTTTCAAAATTGTAGTAGTAATCGATTATTTGATATCGGAAAGATAATTGTTTAAAATAAAACCGTACACATTGATTTTTTTTTTGTAAAATTGGATATTCCCATATTCTCGAATTTTATTATTTAATAACTAACAGGACTTTATTCACCATTTCAGGCTAAACAAAAACATTTGAAAATTTTTACAACTAAATTAATTATCATAGTATAATAAAATGAAAAAATTGAAATACAATTTTTTTTTAAGGAAAGTGAAAGCTGTGCCAAATAAACGTAAGACTTTTTTAAATTACTGTTCCGTTCCAAAATACGCACACGTCATCAATGATTCGCAAAAATGCAAATAAATTAAAAATGATTATATTTTATCTATTTGACTGATCTTTCGTCGTGGTCGATCTAATCTAAATCTTGGACCAATAACAACCATGTCACGGCCGTGTGTAATCAATGACGTTCATTTGTTGATTAAAATACCGAGTGATTATTTTTCAGACTTTTGTTGCCAAATATTTATTTTCTAGATCACACCTGCCGACAACGATTACATTTATTTTACACGTGATGGAAACGGATATTTTTGATAATTTGCATATCAGATATTTTTATTGTTAGTAATTTTTGAATGATTAAGAGTGAATGGTTCAGGAAATAAAAACATTCTGTTTGTGGAATACATCATTTATTGAATGAAAAACTGTTATACAACAACTTTTATTAATTAATGCAAACAAAATATTTATAAGCCATTGTCCGATAGAAAATTGAAAAATAACTGAAATGCATTTTTTCTTCTTTTCACAATTTTGTTCATACGCATCACCTATACCCGGCTTGTTACTACCCTATGATAAAATCAAGTCGTAATATATTTTAATTTCCGATATTTTTGTGAATAAACATTAAATTTAAAAAAAGTTGTAGATATCGATTATTTTATCAGTCATATATAATTATTAATATAATAATAAATGTTATTTTTTAATATACTTTAGAGATTCACCTATGCTTACCTTTAGAATTCAACAGCAATATTGTCAGTAGTGTATTTTTAATTACTATTTAAAATGAAACCATAAGAAAAGAGAAATTAAATTGGCTCCGCTGGAAGCTAATCCTTCAACGGTGAGATCGCGTGCATTAATTTTATTGACTTGCACAATTATATCGAAAAAGGATCCCATCGGCGGGAGTAAAAATAAAAATTGAAACGCCCGAACTTTCGCTAACGACGTGCTGGCCGTCCCGCCGACAGCAATGAAAAAAAGTGTCGCACATGCGCTCCTCAACGATGAATGGAGCGAGATATTGCGAGGCAAATATCGCCGGTCTCCCGACGGCCGAGTCTTGCTCTCGCTCGAGGACACCTAGTTTCGCCAGTGTCCGCAAAGTTGAATTCATTGAAAATCCGCGTGAAGGGACCGATCGAATCCTTTTCCACAGGCACTTTTACAGCGTACATCTTATTGTGCATTATAACATTTTTAAATTGCCGCAGACAATATAATTAAGTTGGCCCACAACAAATTGTTTATTTGCAAATTTTTGTTTTGCTCGCTACGCAATGCGCCGACGTCACTGTCGTGACGTTCATCCTTTATCAGGGCAAAACGTTTGAAAAAGTAAAAGCGCGCGAGCGAGGAAGTGACAAGGCGCGTTCTGCCGGGCCGCGCGAGTCGTCGCAACGCTGCGGCTCGTGCGGATAGTTAGCGACTATTTCCAGTGGGTCCGTTTCCGCGTCAATTACGACCTCATCGAGTGGGGCCCGATCCCCCGAGCGCTTCATCGCGCGTATACGGGAGAATTTATTAGACCGAGGCCGGCAATGTCGAACTGGCCAAATAAGCCTTGGTTCGGATGAAATGATTCGACAAAAGCTTTTAGCGTCGATAGCTGTCGCGTTGTTTCGACGGAAGTGCGATTTCTGTGCGTATTCTTTTGTATCGATGGGATATTCTTTTCAAAGAACTATATCATCGTTTTAAACAGAAAGGTATTCTTCATCAGATTTTTCGAATGGATTAATGTTTTAAATGTAGGATGATAATAAAAATATATTCTTATTAATTAACGGATTCATTGCCCTTTTCATTAAAGGATATGAAGAATTTGTATATTATTATTCATTTATATCGTACCGAAATAAATATAACATCACAAAATTAAACGATAGAGGCAAAAATCATTTCATATAATCATATATTATTTAAGTGAAAGGTTCATTAAAGAAGGTTAAGAATAATATCGCACACAAAGAGGTTTACACTATATTACTTTAATTTTTTTTCATAAAGAGATTCCTTCTGAAAAAATATAAACTCATTGTTAATTAATCAACAATATTAAAAAAAAATAATAATATAGTTTTCCGTGATTTATTTCTCATTGTAGAATGAAACGGAACCTTTTTTGTTCGCAAAACTTTTTTACCTTGACTGCTAATTTACTGGAGAAATTGTACTTAAAAATGTTCCTTTTTACTCGCGAGCGATAATAATCCAACTTTTACTTTGATTTTACGACCATATGGTTTTTAAAGACCGCGTTTCATATTTTCCGGTATAATATAATGGAAGATTCTTTTTTCCGCGAACTCGCAGTCTCAGCGGCTCGTAAACGCGCTTCTGCGTCTTACCGTACCCCGCTGTTACTACTGCGAGCGCGGGACTCTTTTGTCCGCTGTTCTTACCGATGGTCTGAAATAAATTGCGCCTTTTCACATTGATGGATGAAAAAAACCGCAAAAAAATTTGTTTACTCAAAATTGCAAAAATGAAAAACAGGAAATTAAATAAAACTTGCGATAATTCCAAGAACCTACTTTTAAAAAAGAAACCGAAAGCTCGAGTCTTTCTTGATGATAATAAAAATTCGTTAATAACCCTCGATATCAGATCGTACCTTGTGTCTCGGTGGAAATAATGAGAACACGTATTATTCGTAAGCGGAGAATAATAAACGGGCCTGTTCCTCAATATTTTTTGCTCGCGCGCCAAGCCTGCCCATGTTTGTAGATTCATTACACCGAAGGTCGGCGGCGCTCGTCGGCTATTGTCAATCAACTCTTATCGCGGCCCGTCGCGCACGAGCGACTCTAACGAGGCGCGCGTACCTCTCGGACAACGAAAAGCCAGCGGGAAGAAATGAATCGCCTCTTTTCCCGCGGGGTGGCCGCTCCGACGGAGAAAGGGTTTTCACCGCGACTTTCGACTCGCGACGCGTCTCTCACGATCGCCGGCCGGCGGTACGCGTAGGTACATAAAAGACGCGGAAGAATCGACATGACTTTCCTCTTCGCGCGCGACGCTCTTCTTTTATTAACGGGCTTCCCGGGTGTAGAGAGGAGCGGGGCTTGGATTTTCACACTGGCTTGTTTTTTTTTTTTTATTAATCTTCGAGGCGGATGCCCGCGAGGAAACGCCGCGGTAGAAACTTTTACGGCGTGTTGCGCGGCGTCGAATTTGAGCAGTGCATTTCACTGGAGATTTGATGTGTAATAGGTGAAACCGGCTGGGTAGCTTTACAAATTTGGTTTCAAGATTTCGATTTGAAATTATAGGGTCTCTTTTTTTTCAATCGGGTACTCGCTTTTAACGTCGAAAGTTCCTGTTGTCGTGACAAGCGTAATTACGGCTGCAGTCGAGTAATTTTCAAATTTTTAAATTAGCTCTCATGTAACAAATTAGCTCGTAACGGCCTTTTACTCGTAAACCGTGAGAAAATAAAATTTATGTCAAATAAAATTCATTCGGGCGGTACCGGCGAAACGACGTTCGGTTCGAACGTCAAAAATGCGCGTTGATTAAAAGGACATTAAAGTGTCGGCGGAAGAAAGGTCGATCGCACGACAAAGGAAACATCGGTAATTTTCCATCGAGTTCCAGTTGATGGGATTCAGCCGCAGTTTCTGTGACGTATTATGAGGGTCAATGTCAGGCATGGAAGAAAGACCTTGGCTCTCCTTTTGAGTCGTGCATCGCGTATTTTTCCCTCTCGAGCGCTGCTCCCTTTTGCGGATCTTATCTCTCTCGCATTTTTCGCGGAATATCCCTCTCCCGCCTGTCCGGCGGCGCACGCGGCGTCCGGGGCTTTCCTGTCCTTTCCGTCCCGATCTTCGCTGCCTTTTCTATGATCTAAAAGCGCAATGTCGTACGCGCTTCGGCCGTTTGTCTTCTCTACGGGATACTTTGCATACTGCGGATGGAAATACTTTTTCGAATGGGACATCGTTAGCCGGTGATTGACGCGTCTCATTTGTACGAGGATGGATTTGTCGATCTATCCTGGGATTTAAATTTTTATTCGAATTGCGTAAAAATCGAGCGACGAAATAGAAATATTGCTAAACGACATCGGAGGACTAAAATTTTGAAATAGTTTTTTTGACTTTTCAAGCGAGCGAGATGTGTATGCATTGATATTCAAGGGAGAGCGACGTATTAAGTTAATTTATTTTATATCGCGATTCAAAAGTAATTAAACACGAAAAACGGGTATCGACGGGTACCATAATTGGTTCAAATGTTTTATCTCGCTCGACTATTTATTTTCCTCGTCGTCGATGTATTTTGCATGCGAATTACGGTAAAATCTCAAATTGCCGAGACGTTCAAGTGCGATAATACGAGGCAGACATTAATTTAGTGGCAGAGACAAATGTCCATTCAGACACAGCAAGCAGTAAAAGTATAACTTTTTATTTCCGGCAGCTCATGTGGGTTATTGACCATTGCGCGATCTGCATACCAAGGTCGTTTCATCAATCATTTTGTAAATGCGATAACAGTCTTTTCAATTCGTGCGACTTTGAATTACCTACGATTACTGTGTTTTACAATGTAAGCCTTTTCGAAATAAAATAGATAGTTTAAACGTAAAAGAGTTAATTTAAAAAAAATAGTAAAAGTTTCTTTTACACAAAAAACGACTTTTTGCATAAAATGGATCTTTATATTATTTACATTTTCGAAATTGATTTTGCGTTTCCAGTTTCGGTTTAGAGATGACTGCAAATGGAAAAGAAAACGGTACCAAAAATTGTTATACAGTTTTGAAATTTCAAAAATCCCGCTGACGCATCCAGCAGTTTTTGACGCGATCACTTTGCATCGCTCGCAGAAAAACAAATTACCGATGCGCGAAGATTCACTGTGGGACCGCGGGTATTGCCTCACCGATCGTCCGTAATGCGGCCGGGCGAAAAATCCCGCAGTTCGCCGATCGACGCTCGGCCGCGCAAACAGCCCGCGGCGTAACTCGAGGTGAAAGAACCCTCGAGGTGAAAAACGCCCGGTTCCCACCGAAATTACATCACCGCGCGGGCCCCCGCGTGCACACCACCTGCACATCGCGAAAAGCGCAAGAAGCGGGTAAAAGGAGCGCGAAAAGCCCGTCGGATAATAAGAAAGAGAGCGACGAGGGGAGAGAGAAAAAGAGAGAGAGGAGTGTCTCAAAGATGGCGACGAATGGGAAAGTAAGCGCGGCCGGCCGGCGGCGGCGAGGTGCGCACCGCGCGCACTCGCCAGTCGTTCTCCGCGCGCGAACGCGCCAGCACCGAGTGCACCCGCGAAAATCCCCGCGAGTTTTCCACCGTCGAGTACAAAATACGCGGACTCGAAATTCCGCGCGGCCCGCCGGAGGCGGCCGATCATCGGCTTGCGACACACGCGCGCGCACACACTTTCGGAGAGGCGCGCCGGTGGCGCGCGTCCGCCGGCTGTTTAGAAAGCGAGCCGCGCGCGCACCACGTGCTCTCCCGCGACGACGACCTTCCCCCCCACGTGCGTCGCCCGGGGAAAAGCCGAGGCGAGGAGGAGGCGCGCCGACGACGGACAATTGGAAAGGTGCGCACACGAAAGCGCGCGATCCGCCGATGCGCGCGCGCCCGATGGAAATCGACGCGGCTAATCGGGCCAAGTTTTCACGCCAAGTGTCCCAAAAGTTTCCTCGAGACTGACTGGGTGTCGCCGAAAAGAAGATTTTAAATCCGGTTGCGTAACGTGTACGCGTAATATTTGCGTAAAGTACCGAAGAAGAGGAGCGCCGAACTTTGGTCTCTCTTTAAAGCGACGAACATTTAAAGAGCGCAGCGCTGCTGAAAGGCGAACCTCGATTTCCAAAGAAGAGCAGCGTAAGTGTAACCGTGTCAGCGCGGCGAGCGATCGGTTAAAGCGATTGGTCGAAAAGCGGCTCATCCTCGACAGCGAGCGCGAGCCCAAGGTGTACAATACATCTCTCCGGAGCGCAGCGTTCGCACGTGCAGCGGGGAAACAAGGCCGGGAAAGGAGAGGAGGAGGCGGCGGAGGAGGAGCGCGGTCGGCGGCGGAGGAAGGAGGAGCGCGTATACGGCCGGCGAGCTTGCGAGCGAAGGTGTCGCGGCGCGTGCGGAGCGAAAGAGAGAGGCCGAGGGAGAGAGACGGGGAAAGAGAGCGAGAGGCCCCGGTGGCCGATGGTCTCGGGGGGACCGGGCGCTCGCCCGGCCGGCAGTTAACGAGCGAGCCTCGAAGCTGACAAATGTCCGGCGGCGAACGGCTCGGCTGCCTGGTACACCCGTGGAGGCGAGTCCTTGCCCGTGAGCAGCGCCGTAAGGCCGGCCGCTTTCGCGCCTGAAGCGAGCTTTCGCGTTACGTGCCTCGTAGGTGCGCGCGCGCGCGCGCGTGGCTCCCCCCCGGCCGAGGAGGTGAGCCGCCTCCGCGAAAGATGGGTTGACTGGCCGCCCGCGCACCCGGCCCAACAGCTCTACCTCCCTGCTCATCGTCAGTCCGGCGAGTGCGCGAGGCGCGTGTTTCGGGGCCCCCCGCCGCCCCGGCTGTGCTCGAGTAGTGCGCCGCAAGACACCGGAGTACCAGCAGCACCGCAAGGAAAATGCTCAACTGCACCGACCTCGAGTGCATACTGCACCACCACCACTACTACGCGCATCTGCACCAGCTGCAGCCGCATCTGGGGAGAGATGGTGAGTCTTTTCACTTTCTCAATTACGGCGTTTTCGGTTTAGGCTTAAAAGTGCACTGAAAAATAAGTAAAGTGTGCTCCAGATAGAGCATTTTACTAGTTTTTTTAGTACACTGAGAAATTTTTCGCAGTTTCAACTTAAGAGTGTGGAACTAGATTTTAATGTATTTCTTTTGCAAAAAAAAAATAACTTGTAAAATCGTTAAATGACGATTAGTAGTGTACACTTTACCAATTTTATAGAGCATGAACAAATTCTTCACTTTATTAACTCAAGAGGGTAGAGATGGATTTTACTCTACTATTAATCAAAGGAACAGTTGACAAATCTTTTTCATTTATCTTCCTTTTTCGTCGTTTTTTTTCATCGCTGAAATTTTCGAGCGATGGAAGCCGTAAGAATGTTACTAGACAACGTGTGGAGGATCTTCTTTGTCTTTTCGTTTTTTCGCGCGATCCTGACCCTGCCGCACCTGAGCACACGTGACGACCCCGCTTACGTAAATCCACCGCCGCCGAGGGAGTTATTAGGTAATTCGGGCCGGGAGCGCGTGGTACTTTTACTTTTCTGCGCGGTGTTGTTTATTTTCTTTTTCGCAGGCTGTTTACGACGAGCGCGAGCTGCGCGACGTCGATTTTTCCACCGAGTTGGAAAATCTTCGAGAAAATTTTGGGAATCCCCGCGCGCGGTTAACGGCCACGGGTATAGCGAGGCAGTCTCGAAAGGAAGAAAAAAACGAAAAGAGGAAAATTGCGGTCGAACAAGCAGCGTACTTACCAGCGATCGCTGAACTTTTGAGATTATTCAAGCCGATAAAGATTCAATGAATTATTGTCGTTCGTCCTCGGTGCCCATTCAAGGAAGCTGCTTAGCTTCGAGCGCAAACTTTCCGCTCATGCGCTTGCGGTGATTGTTTTTAAATTTATCGTCCACGTAATGCTAATGCCCTCCATTCTTGTCGCGTTTGCACTTAAATGGTCGATCATCCTCGAATCTTATGCGGGAATTCTTCATTCTCCACGGGGGATTATGTGTACGGTGTGAAATTATTCCTCGGCTTCGAACATCGACTATAAAAAAGAAAAAAAAAAAGAAAATAAATCCCCTGTTTTGACGCGACGAGTTAACTGACCCTGATTTTAAAGCCACCGCATCGCATAACTTCGGCATAAACCAACGACGGGACATCGCGAATCTGCGAAAAAGATCTTTTTTTTCTCCGAATTAGAATTGGAGATTGAGGCGACGTCCTTACACGCCGAAGGCTGGACGCCGGGCGTGTTAACGAATTTGGCGAGTTCACGACCTCACTCTTTTATAATCGTTCGCCTATCTCTGTATCATATTTTCAGGCTCACATGATCACAGCCGTTAATCCAAGAATGAAATTAAGGTGAAATTTTGGGAGTGGCAGGAAGATGACCTAGGATGAGATAACGCGCTTTTGTTTCCCTTTCGATGGCGACATTATATTTACGTAATTTCGTAATAATCGCACTTTTTACTTGCAGACGCACTGATTATCTAAATTTCAATTTTGTTTATTCTTGTATTTAAGAGAAAATACCTATTGTGGATAATATATTTTTTTTTAAGTATGCGGCAGCAATTTTTATTGTAATTGCGTAGTGCGCGAAAGTTGAGTGCTCGTTTTACGCATGAAATTTCATAAAAGTAAAACGAAGCGGTGAATCGTACCGAAAAGTATGCGAAGATAGATTGACCTACTTGAGTACTTGCAGGCATTTGCACTTTTGATATCTAGCGCATGCTTACGATCGGAAAGAAATTACGCGACGACGGCTCAATTAGTGATCTTCCTTTTAACTGCTCGCGCACCTTTTCAAACGGGTCGAGCACGCTCGATTTATTTATTTATTTAAAGAAGAAAAAGACAATAAATTTTTTTATTCATCGCGATTCGGACGTAGCATTTGCATAAGCGAATACGTTATTATTTGCAAACAATTCTTAATGCATTTTACGGTCGGCTGTATTTATTGTTTTTACATCCACCGTCGATTACGCGGGTCAAACCAACTGGCGTCGTTGATCTTCGAAACGCGAACGTAAACTCGCATGGAAATATCGCCACGTTTTAAAACATCGGCAATACCTCCTTTTCTGAAACCCCGGTGAGTTATGAATGGACGAGTGAGGACGTTATAGTCGATTGTACGCAGTGCTGCATACCAAACTGATCGACTGGTAAATTTTGCACAGTACAGTTTGGGTATTTCCCAACGACTGTTTTTTTTTCTTCGTTACCAAGCAATTTCTCTATCTTACCGCGACACTCGTGCACTTTCTAAAGAATTAAAAAAAAAAGACGAAATTTTTTGAAAGAGTAAATAGAATGATTCCATAACATTTATTTGCTCAGTTTATTGACGCGAATTAATGTGATCATGGGTAAAAATTTCATAAGTTGCAATTTAATTTTCTTTTAACAATACCCATATATATTATAAATAAAATCATTTTGAAATATTTAATTAATGTTCATCCGCAATAAAATTATGAATTAGTCAGATGCTGTAAAACTATCATTATCCGTAATATCTTATTGTGACTAAAATTATCGCCAGTAGTAACAGACAGTCGCCTCGCATCCGTCGGTTACTACTTGCAGAACAATCGACTCCCATTATCGTTAATCAGCAATAACTTATTATAACAGCGAACAAGTATTTCTCGTGGGTAAACTCTCTGAAGGTCGTCGGTATTCATCACAGCTTCTTTTATTTAGAAAGCGAAAAATCTTCAATGAGATTGTGATCGACGGTAAAATAAAGAAAAATCCCGTAAGTCAGCCTCTCGTGGATATTTGCGACATCGTCTCGACCACTGTATTCGCTTTTCGAACATTTTTATTCATTTATTTAATTTTTTAATCAGCGTGATGTACCGATATCGTAAAACAGCGCCGAATCGATCTCATAATTTATTTTTTTCCTTTCTCTCTCTCTTTCTGTCTTTGGCGCGGGGACGCGACACAGCTCGCGAGCTTATTTAAATTTGATCGTTGCATCACACGGGGATAAGCCGAGTCAGGTGCTTATTCAATACTGCGTGTCTCTTTTCAGTTCGACTGAATTTTCATTGACTTTAATGTAGTGGTGTTAAATATTAACTCGCTTTGGAGTGGCTTGAAAAATTGAAATTATTGAATAATGATACGAACACGTCAGGATTTTCGAAATGAAAACAGTCGTACGTGCGCGTATTTCTTGAAATTATAAAATATGCATGGATTAAAGCATGCCATCGAATTAATAACTATTATTTATCGAGTCCATTTATTAATAGTTAGGTATGTACATGTTATTTTAATATTAGTCGGATACACTGATTAATAAGCAAGTTACCTGCAACTATGACAAAAAATATTTTTATTGCATTTACAAGGAGAGGAAACTACCCGTGGGTCCTGAGTTTCTCTCAAATTATGGAGAACGATACTTTGATTTAAAACTGGAGGTATTTTTAATGTATCTAAGGGAAACATGCGTTTACGAAAACGTTAATTACTCGGAAATTAAGAGTCGCGTATCAAGTTAAAAAAATCGAAAATAAAACACAAAAACTATACGGTGAGTCTTACCAATTAAAAAAATCTCGAAATATTGTTAAAAAATTGTAAACGAATTTTGGCATAAATTAAATTAACTAAATTGAGAGAAATCCAGCAGGCCTCCTCATGTCAGTAAAAGCATTTACCTTCAACATAAACCAATGAGCTCACATTACGCTAAATCAGTTTACCTGCAAAAACATCAAACTACATATATTTTCCGCAAAAAATTATACTTACACTTTCTACTAAACCGCAGCACAATTAATTAGAGACTACAAAAAAAACGAGCGAAAATTCACTCTTCTTCGGAAAAAACTAAGCCACTTGAAGCTCGATCGACTCAATTTTCCCTCGAATCGAGTGGTTTTTCACTCTTCCGCTTTTTAAGAGCGGTAGTCCGCCTCAAGAAATAAAATTACTCACAGCGGCCGATCTTAAAAGCGGCCGAGTGATCCGTGCATCGACGCCGATCGCACGCCCAGCGAATTTTAAAACTCGGCCGGCCGAGCACGGGGACCTCGCCGCGCTCGACTTTTCGCGCTCGGCGCGACGGTAACTTCCAGAAGGTTTCGTTTCGCCATATCGGCGCCACGCCGCCGGTTCGCGCTGGTACCGCGCCGGCAGATTTTTCGATCGCGCCGCAGTCAGTCGTACACGCGTAACTTGCACCTCCGTTTACCGACCAGGCGAATTACGCTCGGCGGATACGCGCGTTACATGTGCATGCGTTTTCACCGCTTTGAAGCGGACGTGAGATTAGCCGGTGTCCGCGTGTCTGTTTTCGCGGCGGGGACGGGGGAGTAGTGTACGACGTCCGCGACGATGATAGTAGGTACCGCGGAAATATTAATCGTTGCTCGAGGAGTCGGGGAATTTTATCGCGACTGAATTTTTCGTCATTTCTTTCGCGCTACTGTTTTGTTCAGTTCGTTTAAATGCTTCGCGCGACGCTGGCAGCTAGGCGGGATTTAATTAAAATTTTAATTAGCCGGGCACGATTAAAGAGCAAGCAGCTCGTTTTACCTTCGCATTGTGAAATTAAGAATCCGGACAAATTGCAGTCGCTCAAGTATTATAGTTTTCTTTACACAATTAACGATTTCCCGGGGAAGATATAAATTACGGAAAGAAGGTGGAATAATTAGCGAGCTTGCACGATGAATATGTGCGCTCTTTAATTATTTGTAATCAGCAATCTGCAATTCTGTGACGGATATAATGTTCATGCTTAATCATGAAATAACAAGTTCTATCCCATATTTGCCGAGTGTAACGTCGCGCGGAAGAAAAAAAGTCTGCGAAATCAAACATATTTCTTTTACTTGAATATTTAGATAAAAACATTTATTTTAGCGCCTGGAATTTTTCTTTATCGGTGGAATAAAGTTTGTCAATTCGGTGGAATTTTTTTATGCACTTACTTTTACCAGCCGCGGTAGCGAAATAATTATTAGCGTCCTGTAATAAGCGAGCGTGTTTGATGATCATTTGCCCACGTGAAAAACTTTACAAAACATTTTTACGCAGATGTCTGCCAAAAACTTACGGGAGGATGCAAAAGGAAAACGTCGTTTTCGATAAGGCGAAAAATCCATTCAGGGCCGCTGAAAAAGAAGGATTTCCGGGCGACTTTCGAAATGTATCCCGAAGAGAAGGAAAAAACGCGCGGGGCAGCGAAGTCGCGAAAAGTCGAGCAAAAGGAAAATAGGCAACGGCGGTGGGAAACAGGATTTCGCGGAGCGAACTTGGCCGCTCGCGCGCGCCGCCGAGTAGGGAGGGAGCGGAGCCGAGACCCGCTCGCGCGATCCAGCTCGAAAAGTCGAGCTAAGTCGGCGCGGGACGTGTGCGTGTCCAGCGTTCGAGGTCAGAACGGTCAAAATGAAAGGATGCGGCCGATGATCGGTTTCTCCGTCGGGGCCTTTTTCTTCGGGCCTTTTTTTCACCAACGAGCGACGGGTCATCGGCGTCTCGCCCGTATTTTTGCTTTCTGGATACGGTTCTTTTTTGCGATGGTTCGCAATGTAAGCACACGTTAATTTTGTTGTATAGTTTTTTATTAAATCTACGTCAGTCAGAGAGTAAAAAATTTTGCAATTTAAATACTTATGAGTTTTATCTTTTTTCTTTTTCTGGTTGTGGCACTATTTAAGCGGTAGTAAAAATGTAAAAATCAGATTTTTATTGTTTTTGAGGCAAATTGAAGTTGCCTTTAGAAAATTAAAGAGTTCTCGTATGTGCATTCAAACCTAAGAAATTCTGCTTTCGAGGCTTGCTCAATTACTACCGATGCTACTTACTTGTGAGATCAAAGTTTTTACGTAGGTCAAAAGTTGTTGAATCATTTGAACTAATCAAGGAAAGTATAAAACAGTTAGCAATTTAGGTTTTTTCTCAGAAAAAAAGCAAACAGTGGCATGAAGAAACAAACTTTGAAATTTATGGATTCGAATCCACAAACAACATTTATCAGAATGTTATTTTCGTAGTTTTCTAAACGCTAATCTTTTTTTTCAAATTTTTTTTGTGGGCTACCAGTAAAACAGGATTTTATACCTGAATGAGAATAAGCGAAAGAATTTGAAAAAAAAAATAATAATTTGTCTTCAATATGTTCAGTCTTCCATTATGACATTATTTTCACTGAAACAGTGCATAGTATTACGTAAATTTTATTATTCAATGAACAACATCAAACCGAGACACCGACAGATTTTCCTTCTTTGAATTGCACTTCAGTATATTCACTATTTCATGCATTTAAATTTGCTCATTCAAAATGCTCGATGGTAAACATTAAAACAACGGTAATTCTCACTTAAAAATTTCTCATCGTATATACAAAACAATATTAATCGTGCTAACAATTGCTCATATTCTCTCAGGAAATCCCTGACCCCGCTGCGCGGAATTTCGACTTATACAGCTATTTTTATTTTTGCCTCCTCATAACTGTACCACGCCAGTCTCGGATGAGCCACATCTCCTTTTCCCAAAGGCTCGGCTGTTAGAGGGTACCTCTTCTGGCAGAGAATTCGCAGCTCGAAGTGCCTAGCGCGCATACCTCGGAGATTTCGTAGACAAACAAGTAGTTAGCAGTGCCAGCACACGCACCGATGTATTCATCGACGTCCTCGCGGGTTGATTGAACCCGAGACACCTGCTTGACAAACGCGATCGCTTGGATCCCCAGGCGTTATAGAAAATTTTTTCGTTACGCTTTCGCAGACGTATCTCATCTTCGTGAGAACTCTTCACGTGATGTGGTATACGCGGGGTCCGATTAGTTACTCGAAAATACTCGGCAGACCTGAAAAATTATTTTAATATATTATTAAACGCACAACAAAAAAGTCGTAAGTGTCGTATTAAATCTCAATCCTTTCTCTCGGGATTTTATATGTACGCAAATATTTTAAATGATAATGCGTATTTTGTTCGAGGACGTACGGTAGTTTTTCTTATTGATATTAAACAAAATTTAATTTTTTATATTCGAGCATTTACAATAAACTAAAAATATTATTTATTTTACAAGAATATGCTTGATATTTTTAGTTAAATTCAACGCAGTTTGAATAGTTGCTCACACGACTTTTTTGCCACGTAATTTTTTCAAAGGATTTTTTTCATGTGTTTGCGACTTTCACACTCCGCAGTGTGAAACGAACTTAAAAGTGAAAATCGTTGACTCTGCTCATCCTTCCGATTTCTAAACGCAAATCTCTCTTTTGCTACCGATAATTTGCTTTCGTGTTCGCCGTTGAAAAAGAAGAATTTGCGGATATTAAAGATTAATCGTATACTTTTCTTTCAACAAAAGTTGGATTTCGAGATCAATCACTGCCAAAAATTGTTAAATGCAATTCCCACCTCGAAAAAGATTAAACTCACATTTCCCCAGTGACATAACGAATCTGCGCGCGATTTGATAAAATACGCCAGTCCTACAGCCTTGAATAATCCTTGATCAAAAATCCCTCCCCCACTGCCTCCTCAATTCCACTTGCCGTGCTTCCGTCCGAATTACCCGTGCCGATCACTCGAACTCATCTGACGGCCCTTCCTGGAGGTCGCTCTTTATTTAACCTTTAGAAGGAAACCATTAGAGTGGCATGACTCCCGTTCGACACTTCGTACTCTTGATCAATCCAGGCTACAAAGATACCTTTTTAAGCATTTTGTAAAGGGGATCGAGTAACTCAAATCCCTGCCCTCTGAAAAAAAATCTTCTTTCCCCGCCGCAAATCGAGAGCGTCGAGGCCGCGCCGCGCGAGGCCAGTGGAAACTGGACGTCGACGCGCCGGCACCGCGGATCGTCCGGCGCGCGTGCAGGTGGCGCGAATTCCGATCCGGCACAAACCGCATACCAATGATTCGCTTTGCATCGGCGTTTGGCCGCGGGCCGCGGCTTTGTCTCCTAAATTTCACCCATTGTTCGCCGCGGCGGGGGAGGCGGCCGATTGATATTGCGTTTTGCCGGGCTGCACGGAAATAGGCGGCTTTATTGCTGTGACGCATGGGACGAGCCGCGCCGAATCGAAATACAACATTAGGCGCGGGTGGTATACGCTTAACCGTCAAATTTCAATCTCTCGCATCCTATACGCGCAATGTAAATAATTAATATACATGTTTGAGGATTGGAATTGTTCGATCGAAGCGGGTTGATTAAAATTTTTTATTGGAAAGTCGATCGCTTAGATAACGCTCTTAAATTAACGGGATTGATTTATGATACAGTTTTCGAAGAAAAATTTATGGCTTTTATGTCGATTCACGGTGATAGCCTGATCGATCGAGTGCATTAAATGAGTTGAACCCCGGCATAAATCACCAAACAGCCGCTCGATACTGTCCGTAAAAATAGCATTAACCCCAGTTTGTTCCGGCCTTGAACCACTTGGTCTATCGAGCCAGCAAAATATCAATCTGTGTTTTGAAACTGCGCTATTTTTCTTTGTTAGAAGATTTAGCCAGCAGCGCTGATTGAGCACCTGCATGTAGTCCTTCCCTTTCTCGAAGTCATCCTACGTGGCGCAGTCCTTGATCTTATTGTTTTTTTTTTCACTTCTCACAGACGTGCATTATACACACGTGCGAGCCGTAAAATCGAAGTAATTGGGATCCCCATGTCGCGCGACCGGATACCGATAGATTTCTCGGCGATATACGGTATAGGCCCACTATACCACCGGCGGAGCGTATATACAAGGCGACGCTAATTTTTGCGATTACCGAGCGGATAAATAGTCACCGGGTGTATTATTATTATTGCGTAAACGGTCGCACTGAGCCGCGTTACGATATTTCAAGCGAGCAAAAAATTAATGCGCCGCTCTAACTGAAAATTCATTTCGGACTTGGCAAAAAAGGGAGCGCCTATTCGATTGCTCTCGGCTATTATTTTTTTTTAACCGGATTTTTTCAGAACGAACGAGCAATTGAAATTCCTCTTTTTTTTATGCGTTACTCGATCTGGGACACTGGATGCACTCTATAATTTTCTATAAAAGAATCGATGAATCAATCCCACGTTGTATTCGAGTGAAAGTGAATGCGAATGACGTCAAACGGACATAGAAAATATACTAAAATTACCTCTGATTCTCCGTGCACAATGTGCCTAATTCACGCGTACAAGTGCTAAATCATCCTACATGCACTTGTCGCGTTAAAAAATTCTGCACCACACGTGTCTTGTCTTGTTAAAAAATAGTTTGCGACAGATGATTCTCAATTAAAGTCACGATCACTCCCTCGCTTCGCTCGCCCGAGGGTCACCTTCCTTGCAGTAGCATCGAAAAGTGCTATATTTTCAGCAGATTATTATCGCAGAGCATTTAGTGGCGCAGAGAAGGTCAAGAGCAGAATGGAAAGTGAAAATTGCCCGGTGCAAAACAAACGGCGACGAATTCGCGCGCGCGCTGCTTCCGACTTCGGAACGTTGAAAGTTGCACGTAATTCCGATAACATCGCGCACCGGCTTCCGCGTGACCACGATACTAACGCCGAGAAATGCGTTCGCGCGCACATAAATTACGGCGATAATAGCGCGCCTCACGTGTACGTCCCGCGGCGGAACTCTTCAAATGTACAAGGCGCTCCCCTCGATCCCGATCGCTATTTTTGCGCCGACGGTTTACCGGGTGATCACGTGGCTGTTTCGGCGGGAGTATCTCCCGAGAGCAAAATATTCCGATTACGGTTTGAATTGTAAATAATTGAATGTCCGTAAGCTAAGAAGCGGTGGTGCGAGTCTTTTTTTAGGTAATGCGATGAAGCACGCGTACCTTTTTTTTTAAAGTCGGCTGATTGTGAGTCAGTTGGTCTGTGTCTTTGTGACCTAAGATATTTATAACCTTTTCTGTTCTATAAATGAATCATTCAAAATTTGAGTTGCTAATTCATTTAATAAGGATGATGAGTGGGATCTAACGATTTGGGTTTAATTGAGCGCCTTTTTTTCATTTCCTGATTAAGCAAGGAGTTTTTGTCAAATCATGCGAATGCAAAAAACGTCGATTGCGCGTTAATTGGATAATTTCCTCGAAGTTGATAATTTTTGTAAATTTAAAACACAAATGATACTTGCCTCGCATTGACTTCAAATCCTTGCAGAAACAACTAATTGTTTGGAGTTGCATGAATTTTAAAAATAAAATAGAATAGCGCAATAAGTGTCCTCTACTTAAAAAGTGATAAAAAGAGCAATTTTTCCCCTCTCATTTGTAAAATAATTATTTTCTCTCGAAGGATATACGCGTTAACAATGACACGCAAAACAATCGGCAACGTGGAAATCTAACCGTTCGATCGAAAATGTTTCAATCGGACTACGGCGATAGGTCGTAAATCCGAGCTAATTATCGCGCATCACGTGCGCGCATCCTCGCTCCGCTAAATTCCCTCGCCGCGGATTCACACCGATTGTATGCTAAATTTCCCAATTAGACTACTTTACTAGCGGCGATAAAAGGAGGGAGAGAAAAACATTGCACCGGTACGACGCGAAACGGATGTTCGACGCCGCATCGACACCGCCTTGGCACAGATGTTCCGCGGGCTCATCTGCCCATCGGGATCGCCGCTCGTCGAGCGCTGAATTCCGACCCGGTATCGGTGTCGTCGATTACGCGCGATCCCAAATCTCCCGATGCTCGAATCGGCGCGCGATTACGCAAGGGGATATGCCTGCCGGATGTTTCGATCTTTTCGGAGACGATTGCGCAATGGTGCAGTTTGTTGTTTTTTATTCAAGCTTATCTCTGCTGGTGAAAGATTCAGCGGCCTCACGTGCGGGGTATCGGCGAATCTGATAAACCAGCTGGAATTTTGGACCGACGTACCGCAGCGCGACGATTTTTTTTTTAAGTAGACGTAATTGCGGCTGATTGGTGATTTACGCGGCTGTGTGTTTCACACTTAAAATTTAGAATCGGTGTTTCGTGCGGGAGAGATGATTCCCAAGGTTGCTTATAAGTGAATTTTCATTTATACATTCGTCTCGGATAAGTTTTGAACGCTTGCACGTGTTATGAATTTAAGATACTTACAGTTTTTTTTTCTTAATGAAAGGAAACAATTTTTTTACAACCAACCTAAACCGGTTTCGTTCGAGTAGCGAAAAAAAAACGACTCGATTATTATAAGCTAGAAATAAGTTTTATCGCTTAATCATCGAGCAAAGACAGCTTAATCGTTAAAAACTACACTCTACTCGAATCATAAATAAAGTACCGTCACCGAAAAAAAACACCTCGCATCAAAAAGGACAGAGTGGCTATACACTCGGCGATCAAGCTATATCTAATTGCATAAACGGCTCGGCTCCCCCTTCGAAACTCCAATCGTTGCAATTCCCTTGACTTCCTCCTAGAAACGAGCGGGCGCGCGTTCCCCGCGGCCGCCGCATCCGCGACGCATACGTACGCGTAGAGGCGGAGTGAAAACTCGCGGGGATCCGAAAGGCAAGCGCGGCTTTCCGGTTTGGCGCGCCGCCGTCCTCCGCCTTTTTTTTTTTAAACGCCAAAGCAAAAAGAGAGCAAGCCCGGCCGCCGCGCGGTCTGCCTCGATATCTGGGTTAAGCGCGCGCTCATCGGCTTCCGACTGGGAAGCGGTCGGCGCTTTCGCCTCGCGTATGTATGTATGGACGCGCGTACACTGGCACACTCGCGCACAAGCGGCCGGCCGATTTCCGCCGCTGCAATTTACGACGGCGCTCTTTTCTCGCTCTCTTTTTCTATACGGCAATCTCGAGTGTCTCGCGTGCTCGCTGCAGGTATGGGTTTCGCAACGCGCGACGTTTTTTGCTCTTTACCTCCTCGTTTTGTCACTCTTTTGGTGTGCACCGCGGGGCGAGTTGTTTCTCTTGCGGGGGATTTTTTACGCTTGTCGATTTTCTTTTTTAGCGGTGAAACTGAAGTATCGTTTTCGTTATCCAAAAATGTGGAACCGGGAGCAAGTGGGATACTTGAGTAAAATGATTTAACGTTTGACCGCTTTGATCCGATCTTTTCTGGGACAACAATCAGCTTGAGGTATATTTTCATAAAAATATAGTTTATTCGTTAATTTTTTCAGTTTAATTGTTTTTAATGGTATTAAAAATTTAAAATTTTTAATGGTATTTAAAATTTCTTTTAGTTTGATGCCAAGCATCCGCGAAATTGTTTAATCGATGGCATAAAAGTAAACGATTTACATCGATTTTAGTAAAATTTTACTTATCTCACATTTCCATAAAATACCGTGTTCATCGTGACAATATCTTCACCTTTTACGCCAAAACTCGAAGCAAAGAAACTAAAGACAACAACGAACGAGAAGCACGTAGCTGAGTTTCCACTTAGCAGGCGCGAAGGGCCACCGAAGTTAGGAACGCGTCGGCCCCGAAAGCCTCCCGGCCGCGTCAATGGAGACGTCGCCCTTGTCGCTTATCAAGTAGCAGTGCGTCCTGCGTTGGAATGGCGCATATGGCTGTGTAATATACGCTCGCTCGGCCGGCGGCGTGAGTCGGTGCGAAGCGAAACCGGCGGGCGCGACCCTGAGCCCCGACCCTGGGGTAAAGAGCCTCGCGAAAAAGCCAAAGACGACCGGTGTCGCGCGCGCTCGGCCGCAGATAATATCTGCGCGAGTCCGAGTCGCGCACGCGCGAAACCGATCGATCTCGCAGTCCGACGCTGTGCAAACTATAACCCGGAAGAGTACCAAGCGCTTTTAGAGCTGAGTTATTAGGTAATTCCAAAATCGCTTCCGATTTCGATTTCTGGGTCACGTCCGCGACAGGTGGAAGTGGCCTGTTTTTTTAATCATCGACAGTCTCAACGCGCGATGATGGATCGACCTCGCGGAAGCGAATTTCACGTTCGAAGTTTAAGTGGGAAAGTGGTGCACTTTTAGCGAGGATAGTTTTCTCGAAAATTTACGTAAAGATGCCGAAATATTTATAAGAATCTTTATCTCTTGAAGAAATTGTGGCTCTGCAAGTGATGCCAATCTGGTTTAAATCAATCAGGTTGCCTCTAATACGCGGCCTCATCAATGCAAAATATACAGAACGTCAAGAAAATAAAAAAATTGACTATTAAATTATAAATAGAGTCTTTCTTACATTAATTACTCACTATTTTCTAGAACATGTGAGATAAACAGTCATTTAAATAACAAAATTTACTTCCAATAATAACAACGTATGAGGTTAAACTATAATTGTAAGTTTGTTAAACGATCCTCGATTTTATTAAAAAACAATATTTAAAATATTATCTTTTATCCAATTTAATATATGCACTTTTTGTCACTTTGAAAATTTCATAAAATAAAATCTAAATTTCTCGCTTATAACGTATTTACACTAAGACGCAGAAATAAATTGCTTGCGATCAGCGTCGGTGCAGTCTTCTTAATTACTACGGGGATGACAGACGACGCCGCAGCGCTTACAATAAGCGATAGATTTTTCCGCGCCGGTTAAAAGTCGAATCACGCGAGCGGATGGCGATGAAGACGCGCGACGCGCCACGTCGCGATTGTTCTTGGGCCGTACGTTAATGAGAAAGGAGCGTGGAAAAGCGGCTAATCCCGCGAACATAGGAAGTACCCTATTACTTCGTGTACAGCATACGTGCATATAAAATCGCTCTGCCCTCGTCTAGGATTCTCTTCCTCTTCCTCTCGCAGTTTATTAATATAACGGTGTTTTCATACAAGTTTTTACAATTTAATTGCATTGTTTGTTCTAGGATTTTTTTTTAAATTACCCTGACTTCTACGGTTTTAAAGTTGAATTTGTACTAAAAGAAAAGTTTTACAGGTGTTAAATATATGGTTTTTTAATTTTACGTTATTTTTTATATAAATTGTATTTTTATTTTACAGCTATTCTCTCATAATTTTATAAAAAATTATTGTACGACAGTAGACTTTTTTTATTGTTTTTTAAATATTTTTATCTGCTCGTTTGAAGATACATGTTGTATATTAATAAAGTAAATGCCGCATTCGCATGATAGATCGGAAGCGTCGCATTCGACTTATAAATAATAAAATTTTGATTTCAATAACAATATCGGCAGCCATCACTGGTTATAATTAAAAATCCAATAAACCCGAAGAGAATCACAGCGCCTCCGCATTATTTCTGGAAATAAATAATCGATGTTTTTTTGCAACAATATAGTGTACAATACGAGCAGGATATTTGGGACGCTGGAAGTTTCCCGTGCAGATTAATTTGCATATGCATTTTTATGAAAGCTTCGCGTTCGGTTTGTTTATTTTCGCCTCAACTTTTATCTCGCGCTCGTATACCGGAGCTATAATTAGAGATAATACTACAAGAGAGAATTGAGATATGAAAATAATTATAAGCAGAGCCCTATTACAAGATAATTATATTTTATCTTTTCGATCTTTATTTTACTGGGGACTAATAATGAAAAGTAATTTTTATTAAACTTACTCTCTAAATCAAATGGAGTGACTTTTCATTCCATTAAATTAGAATGATTAGCTATTATTAATAAGTCGGAAAGTACGCTACTATATATATATATTTATGATAGTTTTGCGGTTACGTTCAAAGTTGCTGCTTTTTGACAGTTTGAATAAATCACTTTAATGAGAATATTAATTTGTTCAAATAAACGAAATAAATTAGTTAGATATATCGAGTGACAACTGAAATTCTTTAAGCGTTATTGCAATTAATAATAACTAAACTTTAACTGTAATACGACGTAATTTCCCTTAACCGGTTCGCGGAATTGTCAAACTATTATCGAAGATTACATCACATTTATATCATCCTCAAGGTAGAGGCATTACCATAAATCCATGCACCACTGGTAACTTGCCTTCAAACTTCGTAAAACTTCCAGTTTCGTCGGTAATTGAAAACTAATTACGCAAATAATTGCATAATAAAGAAACTACAACATTTTTAACCTTCATCGGTTTATGAATAAACCGCGCGTACAATGAACGCGAGACCTACTTCGGCACGCATTATAACTACAGAAATTAAATGGAAAAAAATGTGAGGAAAATTGAATAAGAATTTACTTCGATACGTTTATATAAAGACAGTATGAGAATACTGTAGTAATACGGTTAACATGGGGCGATCAATTTTTTCTGTACACCAATCGGAGTCTTCCTTTAAGTGATGAATCGAACCACTGAATATCGTACACGGAGACTGCAATTCTTCATTGGAAAATCCAATTTTGTCAATAAATCCAGCAATTGCTCCAATCGCCGCGATGCGTATTCAATAGGGCGTTAAGAAACACCGGCTGCTTTTCAAATCCTGCAAACGCGACGTTGTTAAAGGCAGCGGGAAAAGTGATCATCAGTCGCCTCCCGGAGTCGGTCGAGCGGGCGTAATTAAGCGGACAAGCGCGCGAGCGTGTCGTTGACACGCGGATCTCGTAAAAGTGAAAGTTCACGCGGCTTAGGTAATATCGAGCATCACCGGTCACCTCGATACACCCGACGTGGTCGACGAACTCCCGCGGAGGGGCCGCCCGCGAAAGCTCCCCGCGTGCTTTTGCGAAAATGCTGATTTTTTTTCTCAGCCGATTGCGCTCGAGCGTGTCGACACTGCCGGCCATTACTTCTACATGTAAATCGCGCCGTAATCGAGTTTTTTTCTAGTGCTTTTCGCGACTGAATAGTTCAGTCGTGTTTTTTTTTCGGCGCGAACGTTGGAATAAATTACAGGGGAATTCTTTGTTTTGAAGCTTGTGCCATTTGCGCTTTCACGTTTCTTAAGCTCTTGTTGCGAGTCAAGTAACTTTTAATAAAAATTTTCTGGTAACAGTGTAATGCACTAATTTAAAATGATACACGGAAAGAATTATTGAAAAAATCTTGATCTGGTTGATGAAAATTGCTATCTAATACTGTAATAAATGCCCATAAAGTTGTAATTTTTACCAAAAAGGCAGCTTATTCGAATATTACTAACTGCATAGTAATTTTTGTAAAAATATGTGAGTAATTTTTATTTAACCATTCTCTACGTGTATATTAACTTTCTTTTGGATTAGAGAATGTTGCACGCAATGAAATAAACCATTCATCTTTTATTAAGATTCTTTCCTTACATTAATATTGTAGCACGCACAACTGTCATTACATAAAATTCGATCAATGTCAATAAAATTGACTCCACATCAATTTCTTGACACTCGGAAATACTTATGTAATAGACACGGTGCTGAAAAAAATCGCGATTTCTATAGCAAATAAAAAATTTTAAAAAGAACATTAAACCAAAACATATTTTCTATTGCCGCGTACGTTTGCGCCCAATCGTTACGTCCCACATCCGCGCCGAATTTTGTCCGCTAGGAGAGAAAGTGAAGAGCGACACGGATAAAAAAATCCTCCCCGTCGTCTTATACGGCATACGGCGCTTTATGCATTACGCATGACAAAAAAAAATGAGAACCGGTACTCGCGCGATCGTCGATTTTTCCTTCGGAAAATCGCGAGCGCGCCGTTTTTTCTACCAGCTGCACACGGCGCACGTCGGCGACGCTCCGTTTCGCATAGCCGGCCCGGCTATTAACGATTCGTCCCTCGTGCGCCGTTGTTTTCTCTCGGGCTCGCTCGCTTTTTTGCATACGCCATTCGTGTGATATCCTTTGACGGAAAAAGGTCATGGCGCTTCGAGATCGAAATTTCGGAGCGCGAGATTTTTCCAAATTCTCGACCGAGTGTACAGACGGAAGTGACGAGCTGACTTTGTTTGAACTTTCGATTATTTTTTAATTAAAAAAAAAACATAAAAAAATCCTCGTTGAAACGCTCGTCTTAAATCCTTATTCTTTTACATTGTAGTTTATTCGACGAGCTAATACATTAAT
This sequence comes from Eurytoma adleriae, assembly GCA_900480045.1. Classification (NCBI taxonomy): domain Eukaryota; kingdom Metazoa; phylum Arthropoda; class Insecta; order Hymenoptera; family Eurytomidae; genus Eurytoma; species Eurytoma adleriae. Next base: position 999 of record UXGC01000020.1, on the reverse strand, counting down.
CACCTCCCATAAGTTTATTGTATCGTAAAATCTAATGTATGCAAACGCAGGCAGATTATAAAATGTAAGGAAAACAGAGTGACACATCGGGCCGGCAGTCCTTCGGCCGGCCGTCCGCGAGAAAGACCAGCGTCACTGCGTCCTTGGCGCGTCGCTTCGAGTTTTCGGCGCGCCGGCGAAAGGGAAACCAAGCCGAAACCGCAGAAACGCCGCTTCCGCGTGCTCCTCTTCTTCGCGGCCGAGCCGTCGACGTATTTTATTTTTTTTACTACGGCTCTGGTTTTTATTGTTTACCAAGCCGGTTAAACTGCCGCGGGAGTCGTTTATTCCGCGTTCGGCTGCGAGATGACGTTGGCTGCGGCGCGCGACACCTTGCTAAAAGGTCGATTATCACATTTTCTCACGTGCACGAGGCAAGGATACAGAAATATTTCGAGAGGTTATTATGTGATTTTTTTATGGGATGACGAATATTTTAGAAAAAAAATCTTCTAAAAAAGCAATAGATCATTTTAATGTTCTTTCAAACTGTCACTATCGGAAAAATATGCTTAATTAGTTAGTTATACAGTTTTTTGCAAAAATAACTATACGTAGATTGAGATGGTTGTAAGTTTTACAATAAACTCTTGCAATTTTTCCAACAAGGATGATCTACGAGAACAATTATGTGTGCACAAATTCCGTCCAGTTCAATTTTGTTAATTTTCACTATGAGTCACAGAAAAATTTTATTTTAAGAATACATCATTAACATAAATTGCTATGTAATTTTCCTAGCAGGAAGAATATTTTAACGACATTATTTTGCATATTTTTTATTTTAATATAATAGTTATCTAATCACAATTTAACATACATTTTCACACACTGAGCTAAATATAGACGTAAGCCAATTTACCCGCAGAGAATAGATTACGATAAACGAATCTTAATTCGCGCATTAGCCGTACCTTGACTCTCAATAGTACCGACATTTATTCTAACAAGAAAATTGCT